>LR751782.1:88317-102164 GCA_902729485.2 Mus minutoides
GCGTAACCCCAATGCGATCTTAAAGTCCTGGGGTGTCCCTAGCTGTGTCCGCTGGGCTCAGAGGAAAGATGGCGCAGCCTATACTCCATATTTTATTCTTCGCCCCCCCATCTACCCTCTGACTGTTTCTTCCATCATCCATACTTCCTCCCCCCTCCCTGTCTCCACGTGGATGTCTCCACTCCCCACCTCACCTGACCTCTAAACTCCATAGGGCCTCCAGTCTCTTGAGAGTTAGGTGCATCATCTCTTAATGAACACAGACCCAGCAGTCCTCTACTGTATGTGTGTTGGGGGCCTCATATCAGCTGGTGTATGCTGCCAGTTTGGTGGTTCCGTGTCTGAGAGATCTCAGGGATCCAGATTAATTGAGGCTTCTGGTCCTCCTACAGGGTTGCCCTCCTCCTTAGCTTCCTTCAGCCTTTTCCCAATTCAACCACAGGGGTCAGCAGCTTCTGTCCATTGGTTGGGTCCAAATATCTGCATCTGACTCATTCAGCTGCTTGTTGGGTCTTACAGAGTACAGTCATAATAGGTCCCCTTTTGTGAGCACTCCATAACCTCAGTAATAGTTTCAGGCCTTGGGGCCTCCCCTTGAGCTCGATCCCACTTTGGACCTGTCACTAGACTTTCTTTTACTCAGGCTCCTCTCCATTTCCATCTTTGTAATTCTTTCAGACAGGAACAATTATGGATCAGAGTTGTGAGTGTGAGATTGCAACTTCATCCCTCACTTGATATCCTGTCTTCCTTCTGGAGGTGGGCTCTATAAGTTCTCTCTCCCTATGGGCTGGAGAGATGGCTCAGCCATTAAAGGCTAGACTCACAACCCAAAATATAAGTACCCTATTATTTTCAATGTCATTATTATTTATTATTGTTAATGTTCACAAGAACTAAGTTTGTTCATAATTCACCTATTTCTTCCTGTGTTTTATACAGAACAGGAATACAGTTAATTATCTACCCTTTTCTATTTAAAAACAGAACATACATTATTAGCAAAAAAAGTAGAAGTAAACTATATTTTCAAATAACATGTTTGATTTTCACTTACTATTAGTAACTATGTCAAACAATGTCTATGCTTAAAATTTTTTCAATGCAATGGCCTATTATAATCATAGATCTTTTGCTAAGTATCTTTTGCCCTAATGACATAAAACACAGGCAAAACACTGTATATGTGAATTTTTGCACATTATGTATCCTATAACACCATGAGCTCAAGGCTCTTATTTTAATTACAACAGTCAACAAAACCTGCCCCCATACCCTTAAGATGACAAAATCTATTTCTATGCTTTAATTTTCTCCACTGATTGTTTTCTCACTTCTGTGACAAATCATTTTTTTTCAGATGCCTCAGGCTGCAATATTCTCTCAATTTTCCCTTCCCATAAAAAAGCAAGGCATTATATGTGCACATAAATTTAACAATATTAATGTATCCATTGTACAAAAGGCTATATTTGTGTAAGCAGACTTTCATTACATTGGCTGAAATCCATTCCTCATTAGTCTACTCATTTGTTTATCTAGTCAGTTATTCTGTCCTGTTTTTCTTTATTCCTTTATCCACTAATCTCCTCATTCAATATCTACTTAATGAGATTTTTGCAAAACACTGATGCACCAGTACATTTATGGAAAGGTCTCTGTGATTCATACTAAAAGTAGGGTAGTCACAAAGATGGTAAAGTGTTAAGAGAGATGTTCAAGAGGGGATTTGGGATGTTCAGAAGGGAAACTAGGAAAGGGGATAACATTTGAAATGTAAATAAAAAATAATCGAATAAAAAAAAGAAAAAAAAAAGATCGATGTTCAAGGGAGAAGGCTAGATGACTGGTATATGTTGGAGACTGACAGGGAGGCATAGTGATAATCCTTAAAACTACAAGGATCATCTGAGGAGTGGGAACATAGTAAACAAAAAGCCATTAAAATTTGAGATAAGACAGTCACAGTGTGGACTACAGTTCTTTAATACTATGCTTCTCATATATTCAGGATTTTTTTTATATAAGAATAAAAGTGGGAAAAGAGACAGAATCAATTAAATTAATAACAACTAAACATAGGAACACAGAAAGACACAGTCAACAAAAGTTGGGATGTCTCTTAACAGGGGAATCAATTCAGTTTTCAGTCTTTTAGTTGCTGTTGTTTGGTTGACAAAAGATTATAGATCAGAAAGTTTAACATTTCATGCAATAGTACAAATAATAGCATCAGCTGAAAATTAGCTTTTATTATGTTAAAAGTGTGAGATTAAAGAGTAAATTTAGAGCCTCTTAAACTGATATGTCTTTCTGTGGCTGACTGTCACCAGCTGAACCACATACTGGAACATTCAGGACTACCTTCACTTCTGATTAGAAGAATACAAACTAGGAGGGTCCCATGACCATCCTTTTTTTCCACAGTTACTAGAAAAACTTGTAGAATTAATGAAAACATTAAAAACCTAGTCATCTAATTAAAAAAAAATAAAGATATAAAAATTTTAAAAGACAACAACAGAGATACATTGGATGAAATTTGTAAATGTCCAGCTTAATAGCTACCAAACCCAGACACTATTGCATATGCCAGCAAGATTTTGCTGATAGGACCCTGATATAGCTGTCTCTTGTGAGGCTATGCCAGGGCCAGCAAATACAGAAATGGATGCTCACAGTCATCTATTGGATGGAACACAGAGCCCCCATTTGAGGAGCTAGAGAAAGTAACCAAGGAGCTGAAGGGGTCTGCAACCCTATAGGAGGAACAACAATATGAATTAACCAGTACCCCCAAAGCTCCTGTCTCTAGCTGCACTTCTTGCAGAAGTTGGCCTAGTTAGCCATCATTGGGAGGAGAGGCCCATGGTCTTGTGAAAATTATATGCCCCAGTACAGGGAAATGCCAGGGCTAGGAAGCAGGAGTGGGTGGGTTGGGGAGCAGGGCGGGGGAAGCTTATGGGGACTTCCAGGATAACATTAGAAATGTAAATGAAGAAAATATCTAATAAAAACATGAAATCAAAAAAAAAGTCATGTCCTCAGGGTCTTGGTACTGTCCCATTATTGGGGTGGTCATATATAAATAGAGTGTTACCAACAAAGAAAACCACTCAAATGTAAACATCTAAAGATTTATGAAATCATATGGCTATGATTGATTAACCGAATCATGTTCCACAGCCGTGAACTCAATCTCCAGCCCTCTTCTCTTCTTAATGCTCAGGGTAATATGTTCTGGTTCAACATTCACATTTTGCAATAACATGGTTGGCCTTTTATCAAGGCTATTCTCCACTCAGGATTGTCAACAGTGGCTGTCACTGGCTTAAGTCATTTTTATCAGCCTGAACTTGAATAATAAACACACTCATCACTTGAAAAATATCAAAGGTTTTGAACCTGCCTGCAAAAGGTAATTTTTTTTGAGTGAAAGAAATTCTTCAATACACAAGTATTTGTTCTACTATTATAAAAGGTGGTGCAGCTTTCTTTAAGATATAAAATGTAAAATATAATATATTTACTGAGGCAAAAGACACTGTCAAGAAGACAAAAAGGCCATCAACAGATTGGAAAAGGATTTTTGCCAATCCTAAATCTGATAAGGGACTAATATCCAATATACAAAGAGCTCAAGAAGCTGGACTCCAGAAATTCAAATAACCCCATTAAAAATGGGGTTCAGAGCTAAACAAAGAATTTTCAAGTGAGGAATACCGAATGACTGAGAAGCACCTGAAAAATGTTCAACATCCTTAATCATCAGGGAAATGCAAATCAAAACAACTCTGAGATTCCATTTCACTCCAATTAGAATGGCTAAGATCAAAAATTCAGATGACAGCAGATGCTGGTGATGATGTGGAGAAAGACTAACATTCCTCCATTGCTGGTGGGATTGCAAGCTGGTACAACCACTCTGGAAATCAGTGTGGAGGTTCCTCAGAAAATTGGACATAGTACTACCAGAAGATCTAGTGATACCTCTCCTGGGCATATACCCAGAAGATGGTCCAACTGTTAATAAGGACACATGCTCCACTATGTTCATAGCAGCCTTATTTATAATAGCCGGAAGCTGGAAAGAACCCAAATGTCCTTCAACAGAGGAATGGATACAGAAAATGTGGTACATTTACACAATGGAGTACTGCTCAGCTATTAAAAACAATGAACTTATGAAATTCTTGGGCAAATGGATGTATCTGGAGGATATCATCCTTAGTGAGGTAACCCAATCACAAAAGAAGTCACTTGATATGCACTCACTGATAAGTGGATATTCACCCAGAAACTTAGAATACCCAAGGTACAATTTGCAAAACACAAGAAAATCAAGAAGGAAGACCAAAGTGTGGATACTTCATTACTCCTTAGAATAGAGAACAAAACACCCATGAAAGGAGTTACAGAGACAAAGTTTGGATCTAAGACTAAAGGATGGGCCATCCAGAGACTACCTCACCCAGGGATCCATACCATAATCAGCCACCAAACCCAGACACTATTGCATATGCCAGCAAGATTTTGCTGAAAGCACCCTGATATAGCTATCTCTAATGAGGCTATGCCATTGCCTGGCAAATACAGAAGGAGATGCTCATAGTCATATATAGGATGGAACACAGAGCCCCCATTTGAGGAGCTAGAGAAAGTATTCAAGGAGCTGAAGGGGTCTACAACCCTTTAGGTGGAACAACAGTATGAACTAACCAGTACTCCCAGAGCTCGTGTCTCTAGATGCATATGTAGCAGAAGATGACCTAGTCGGCCATCATTGGGAAGAGAGGCCCCTTGGTCTTACAAATTTTATATGCCCCTGTACAGGGGAATGAAAGGCCCCAAAATTGGGAGGGGGCAGGTAGGCAAGCAGGGTGGGCAGGGGTGTATAGGGAACTTTTAGGATAGCATTTAAAATGTAAATAAAGAAAATATCTAATAAAAAAATAAAATATTTACTGTATTATTAGTTACTTTTACAAGTCTGTGATAAACCAGCATGACCAATGCCATTTATAAAATAATGAGTTTAATTGGATTATAGTCCCTGGGGTTTAGGGTTTATGTTGTGGAGCTCAAATCTGTTGATAGATACCCTTTGATCCATATCCATGAGAAAGAGAGAAAGTTAGACCCTTGGAATGGTTAGAGGGTTTCAAAGCCACAGAACTCATCTTCAGTGATATGACTTTCCAACAAACTACATATCTAAGTCCTTCCCAACAGCTGAGAACAAAATATTCAAACATAGAAATCCATGAAGGGAAACAGCTCTGGGGGCTACTGGTTAGTTCATATTGTTTTTCCTCCTATAGGGTTGCAGACCCCTTTAGCTCTTTGAGTACTTTCTCTAGCTTCGTCATTAGGGGCCCTGTGTTCCATCCCATAAATGATTGTGAGCATCCACTTCTGTATTTGCCAGGCACTGGCATAGCCTCACAAGAGACAGCTATATCAGGGTCCTGTCAGCAAAATCTTTCTGACATGTGCAAATCAATGGGAGGAGAAGCCCTTGGTCTTGCAAAGATCCTTTGCCCCAGTACAGGGGAATGCCAGGGTCAGGAAGCAAGTGTGGGTGGGTTGGGGAACAGGGCAGGGGGGAATTGGGGGCTTTGGGGATAGCATTTGAAATGTAAATGAAGAAAATTTCTAATAAAAAAGAGGAAAACATGATTTTCAGCAAAGATTCTAAATATACTATTCATTAACCATTAATATTAAAAAACTATTAACAACAAAAAAATAAAAGAGAAAAAGAAAAGAAAAGAAAAAAAGAAAAGAAAAGAAAAGAAAAGAAAAGAAAAGAAAAGAAAAGAAAAGAAAAGAAATCCATAAAAGCCATTGACATTCGAACAACCAAACAGTGTACTTGGGAGATTTTTGTATATTAACTTATTTATTTCCAGTAAACTGCCTGTGAGACAATAAAAAAGAGGACATTGATATAGATTAACTTGTTCAAGGTAAATATCAAGAAAGATATAGAAAAAGCATGAGGACCTCAGGGAAGGACCTTAAATCCTTGTAGCTGCTAGCAATATGAAGCTTTACCTAAAGAGATATCTGAAATTTATCTGCAGATAGAAAATCATTAAAAGGAATGGTAAATAGTAAAAAGAGTGCCAAACACATTTAAACTATAAGATTACATACCTCTGAGCTTGCAGAGAATGGTAAAATCTTAAGAGTCTATGAAATGCCAAAGGAAAAAAATGATTTAATTTGGATTCCTAATAATATTATGAATTTTTTTGTCACTATTTCAATCTACTTGCTCTTGTAGGACAGTAACATACTGGGTTCAGTTAGAGCCAATGTTCTCAACCTTTGGGCTGTCACTTCCTGGGGTTCACATATTATATATCCTACAATGTTGATAGTTATATTATGAACCATAACAGTAGCAAAAGTTCAGTTATAAAGTAGCAATGAAATAATTCTATTGCTAGAAAATAGGGGATATTGTATTGTATTAAAGGGTCGTAACAGTAGGATGTTTGAAAACAACTGTAGAGCTCCCCATATGAACAGGAATAGAGTACCTGCTGCTTGGGTTAGGGTTGTCTTACCAAAAATCATACCCTTGAATAAGTGTTTTCTTTCCATTAGCAGTCACTTATACCCAACAGATCTTAGATGCTTGTGGAACTCCACCAGTCACTTTCCCATCAATGGCAAATTTTAACTCTCTTCTTGTGCAGGCAGTCACTGCTGTCCTTCAGTTGTCATGAGTTCTTGAATCTAGTGGCTCTGCCATATGTACAGCAGTCATTCTTAAACTTTGGCATTTGTTTTATGAAAGGAGAGAATAATAGCTAACATTGATCTGTCCTGTATTTAAAAATCATAATATTTTCTAATTAACACAAAAACTTTCCATAACACACGAGTTTCAACCAAATTTACACTCTAGGCCATATTCCCTTGGTGTCTTTGAACTCTTGGGCTCCTGCAATCCTTCCTCCCCATCTTCCATGCGTTCCCTGAGCTCTGCCTAATGCTTATCTATATATCTCTACATCTTCAGCTAACGGTTGCTGGATGAAGCCTCTTTCATGATGGTTGGGCTAGGGACTTATCTATTCTTCTGTTTGGCTTGGCCTACAATTGAGTATGGGCTATCTGCTGGAGTTGAGTGTGGAGGCATGGCCAGATCTGTCTTTCATATACACTCCTCTCACTTTCATTTTACATAATGATACTAGTTGATAGTAAATTAATACACACATACACACACACACACACACACACACACACACACACACACACACATATATATGGATAATTTGATAGTTCTTATACTAGCATGGGATCTTTCTTTTCAGGAAGCCCTTAAGTTCCAGGCAAACTAGATTACTTAACTATATTTGTTATATCATTTTATACTTTTCAAATATCCCTAAAATGTATGTACTTTGCAAGTTGATACAAACATTACTTTAGGCCGGGTTTCTCACTGTATATTTAATGAGAAGTCAAGTTAGGGTTCAGTTGCTTCTATCTTAGTACCATATCTGACATTCTGTTTGGCTCATCTGCCATGCTTCCTATGCCTTCGGAGAAAGGGTACAATATAAATGTTCCATTTAGGTCTTAGGATGCCATAGTCTCTTATTCTCTGCACTTTGGTCAATTATGGGTGTCTGTATTTATCAAGATTTTAAGTTTAGAAAGAGTTGATAGAATGACAAGTACATTTCTAGGTATTATTCTCTAAATTGTATTCATTTTAGTGGAATCTTTTGGACTTCTTTTTTTTCAATTTTTATTAGATATTTTCTTCATTTACATTTCAAATGTTATCCCGAAAGTCCCCTATATCCTCCCCCAATCCCCGACCTGCTCCCCTACCCACCCACTCCTACATCTTGGCATATAAAGTTTGCATGACCAAGGGGCCTCACTTCTGAATGATGGCCAACTAGGCCATCTTCTGCTATATATGGAGCTAGAGACAAGAGCTCTGAGGGTACTAGTTAGTTCATATTGTTCTTCCACCTATAGGGTTGGACCAACAACTCTCATTTGGTTCTCACCCAGTAGCATGCTATTCAGTTGCATTCAACTGAGTAATCCATAGCAGTAGACATTATATAACCAAGAATGGATATCAAGGAGCAGATAGAAAGACCTGTTACTATATTGATGTGCTCAAAATCTAGAAGAGTGCATCATGGTAGTCACCTACAGCATTACAAAGTATTCGATGATGTATGTTTAGAAAAATTAATGGGTAGTAATAAGCAAGTATGTTCCTGGTTCGAACATTATTATATTCAAATAAATAAAATGAGAAAAAATAAAATGAGAGTTGAGATGTAGCCAAAAACATTTAAGAAGACATTAAGGCTTAATTGGTTTTCTTGAATAAAATTTCAGGTAAATGGAATCAGGCAATGTTCTTATACGAATAGATTTGCTGTATTTGATAGTTGAGCTTGTGTTTATAATATGTTCTATGAACTTTAATAAGTGATTAACATCAGAGATTACAACAGATTTCTACATAAAAGCACATAATGATATCCCTGAAGGTTGTTGCTTGTCTTTACCTAGACCTGAGCTCTCTTTCTCACCTCATTGACTTTCTCAGCAGCTGTTGCCTCTGTCTAGTGACCTCACTGGCTGCACAATGGAAGTTAGTGCATTTAATTCAATGGTTTAACCCAAGCTGTATTTAAGCAAAGATTGGACCAAGAATATCATTTTATTCTTTATGAGAAGGCTATCTATCTGCACCAAAATGCTCATGTATTGCTGATGTCTCTAAATCATTTAGCAGGTAAGAAAAGAAAGAGTTAAATGCTGTACCTATCTTGGGATTGTGTTCTTAAATTATATTTAGTAAAACACCCGATTTCGTGAATAGAAACGTTCTTTTGGAAGGAAGGGAATAAAATGACTTTTACAATAATGGATTGCATTCATTACTTACTTTGTTCTCAATGAAGAATGTTGGTAGAGTTTTCAAGTGATGTCACTCAACAGTGTGGCTTCTTATTTGTAAGGCTAAAGTTAGTTTTTAGAGCTATAGCTTAGCAACCTACTGTGCCAGACCACTCCACAGTAAGAACTTATAATCTGCATGTAATGATTTCTCTGAACTCAGAAGCCTTAATTCCCTGTTATTTTCCAGTTCAATTTCATTAAATCCAAAATTGATTTTTAATACTCCCTTTGAATGTTCTAAAGATTCTCAAGTAGTTTGAAAACATAAGATACAATCTTGTGAAACTAAACGTTACTGAATTGAAACGATCTTTTTCATTATTATTTTTTATGTATAAGTTCTAACCTTGTAAGTCATAAGGAAAGATTCTGGAAGTGTTTATTCTATAATCATTTTATTTCTATCTACAAAATATAATGTGTCATCTATAATTTAAACAAAACGAAAACTCAGACATTTCAATATTACTTTTGTCTTGATGGCAATGTGAGGGATAACCAGTGCACTGTTGAAATAGTAAAATGATGACTCAAATACAACATTGCTACCTGTACTGGCTAGTTTTTGTATCAACTCGACACAGCTGGGTTATCACAGAGAAAGGATCTTCATTTCGAGAAGTGCCTCCATGAGATCCATCTGTGGGGTATTTTCTCAATTAGTGATCAAGGGGGAAAGGCCCCTTGTGTGTGGGATCATCTCTGGGCTGGCAGTGGTGGGTTCTTTAAGAGAGCAGGCTGAGCAAGCCAGGGGAAGCAAGCCAGTAAGGAACATCCCTCCATTGCTTCTGCATCAGCTCCTGCTTCCTGACCTGCTTGAGTTCCAGTCCTGACTTCTTTGGTGATAAATAGCAGAATGGAACTGTAAGTTGAATAAACCCTTTCCTCCCCAACTTGCTTCTTGGTCATGATGTTTTGTCCAGGAATAGAAACCCTGACTAAGACACTACCTGTTGGAACATGGTGAAAGAATAGAGAATGTGAGATTTTTGAAAGCTTGTGTGAAAACCCCAAAAAGTCTAAACAAGAGTCTCCTGACCTCAGTTCTTCAAAAATACAGAATTCTTCCTGGTTTATGCTTTTTGTTTCCCCCCTCCAACTTGTAATGTATAGGAGTGACTTTACCTCAGATTGTTCATTACATTTGGATAAGGCACTATGGAAAAATATGTTTATTCTACATGCAACTTTTCTGCTACTTAGACTTGTCTGCCATGTGTGCCGTGCCCTTGTAATTGTACACTTTACTTCTGTGACTCCTCTTAAACTTCAGGGTATATATTGATTGATGCTCTGATGAATTGGTTATTTTATAAGATTTTAGTCCACCTCATTTATCAGCTCTACTCTCCCAAATCTCTAGAATGGCATATACCTACCAGACATGAATAAAGGTCTAAGAAAGTACAAACGCACAAAAGTGAAAAACATATGTAAGCTGGGGTGGCTCACAGCAGTTTTCTCAGTGACAAAAACCAAAATTGCATTCCATCTTGGAGTGACGTTTTTCAGACCTAGAATATATTATAAAGTTTATTCTTTGAGGCTCAGGAAGTAAACAGCTCAGAGACTACAAGAAGTCCCTGAAACTGACCAGAAGCACAAGGCCTCTCGTCCCCAAAGCTTGTACAATCAGTATGATCTGCTGAGAGACACTCTCGGGTAATCCAAGCTGCCTAGGAGAGGCTTGGAGCAGCTAAACTGTCTCAAAGACAGAATATCTAAGCTCTTTGAATGTTATAGACAACCAGGAGCTATAAGCAAAAGTCTCACACTGGCTGAGCTGCTTGGAAGAGACACTTTCCAACCTGCACACTAATATTTAGTATTTTATCCTTCATAAGCTGTCACCCAATTTGAGTTTTGTTTTTTGTGATATAACTTTCTTTGAATAATTTCTGCTTCTGTAATAAGACTGTTTTCCATTCTCCTGTATGTAATCTCAATAAAGTTCACTGGTTCCCCAATTTGGATTTTAATGCTATCTTTACATAGGTCTGTCTTTGATTCCCTATTGTGGATAAATAGACAGATGTTTGTTCTTGATTCCCAGGAATAGTCTCACACAACTTGGATGTAAGAGGCTTTGCTCAATAATAGTGTTATTGATTAGCAAACTAGAGACTCTGTCTTCAATCACTGTATACTCTGTATACAGTTGAAAAAAACTTGGTGAATGAGAAGAATTTTGCATAATTTTTCAAAATTCATATGTTGGACTTATAAGCAATTGTTTATAGGTTTTTATACTGCATATTTTTATCTTTCAAGTTCAAATGTTCACTCCCTTAATATTTGTTGAGCATAACAATCAATTCAAGTGAATGTCCTCTGGTTGTCTTAGATATAACCTTGAAAGACAACAAATGGAAAAAAAAAGGTATTGCCCACCGAACTTGCAATCTTAACTAAAGTCATGATTTACAGAGCATCAGAAGCACTTCTCCCAGAAGGAGATATTAGTGCATATAGACTGGTATGACTCTCAAGCAAGCAGCCCTTGATTCTCATTGTTGGCTCATTATCAAAACTCAAAAAGCAGAAAACATGAGCTAAATTATCTTTTTAAAACAAAAATTGTATTAATAATAGTATGTTGCTATGAATTATGAAGTGCCAATCATTGCATTTCAGTTAAGCAGCTACAGAGAAAGAAGAATTTATGACAATATCCAGAGGAACACAAAACGTTCTCATAATGCTACATGATAAAAGAAAATGAAGTGAAAACATGTACTGTGAGATGAGTTTGCATTACATATACAAAGCACATTTCAAAAGCATCAAGGTGATATGAGACATCCAAAGCCCATGCTATTTTTTTTTTAGAAAAAAGTATTTAATAATTTAATTCAGAATTCCTAGAAAGTAAAACTAGCCTTAGATAATGATTGAAAGAATGGATAAATTTATAGCTTGCTACTATTGAACATTAATTGAAATCTAAGATAATGTTAAGAAACTAAGTTTATGAAGCTGAAGCCCATAAAAAATGAAAAAAAAAAATGGAAAGTGTCTCTCTTACCAAAGAGATTGTAAAAGACCCTTGTGGATTTTTAATAGCATGTAGTTTTGTCATACTTTCAGAGATCCTAGTGATAATTGATAATCACAAAGAGAAAGTAACCCATTAATCTGCCTTATCAAAAGTATTCATACATATTACTAAATATTAAATAATTGCACAATTTTAGACAGAATGAAAAATGAGAAAAGTGGTAACACATGGTACAATTTAAAAAATATATTTAAATATTCATCTTTATTATAACCTTAATTTTATTTATTTTTATGTTTTAAGGTTTGCCTTATAAGTACTCCAAAATGTGCATTTGTGCCCTTATGGAGGTAAGCTATATTTATATTTAATGTCTTTTTATTAGTGTATGAGTAAACACTCATTTTTTTTAATTTACTGTGTGTGTATCTGTATCTGTGTGTTTGTGTGCATTTGACTTCACTTATGTGCCATTGAATGGTTTGGAATTCAGAGGACAGTGAGTGGGAATGGTATTTTCCTACCATTGTGTAGATTGTATCTCTTCAGCCCCCAAATGCATTGTTCATGAAATAATCCACTGCTTAGAACCTGAAAAATGGAGCACTGATACCTACTAAAGTGTTAGCTCACTAACTGGTTGGCTTAAATGGGCTTAAATGAATCTCCTCTCAACCTTCTGGTTCTGACTTCTCAGCATTCTTAAGCTATCTGAATGCCTTTCTAAAACAAAGGTCCAACTATATTTGTGTGAGCTGAATCACGAATTTTGCCTTCTGTTAGAAGCTGGGTCTCACTATGTTGCCAGACTGTTTTCAAATGCCCAAGATACAGAAGCCTCGTTTCTCAGCCTCCTAAGTTGTAGAAACACAGGGGTGCATAGACAAGCCCAGTTTTAAATCACAGTTTTAAGTGACAGAATGCAAATTTTCAGCATTATTTTCTATTATGTCAGAAAGTTTCAAATTATTGTTTGAAAAGTTATTATTCATTCTTAGAAGATGAAACAAGGAGAAAAGAGAGAGTGAATATTAGCCTACTCCAACGTCCCCTTGGGACATTTCAATACCAGCAGTGACATAAGAAGATCTAGAGTCTGTTGTCTGGGGTTCAGAAAATGTATCTTTAAAGGTTCCTTATGGCAGACATCGTTTGATTTTTTTTTTCCTGAAAGGTATTAATTTGCTGTCTGAAAAGTAAGAAAGAGACATTTTTCTTCCTAGATACCATTTTCACAGTTACTACTGTAACAAAATCATGTGCTTTTCTGACAACATTTTATTTAGAGACAGGTTTATGACATACTGTTGGCTCAGCATGTGTGGTGTGGGTGGAACCATTGCAATGTTTTTTGATTTCCTGTCCAGTCTTTTTCCTGCCCTATCTTACTGTCCCTGAATCCAGGCATAAAGAGCTGAGCATGCTAATGACCTCTGAGAACTGGGGTAGTGGAGGTGCTTCAGTGGACCTAAGTGAATGTCGGGAAAGACAAGAATTCTTCATGGTTTGAAGCATGACCGATTGCACTTGCCACATATATAGGTTCCTCTGGACAATAGTGAGAATATGATTAGTGGCCCCAGGAATATTTTCCCTTTGTGGAGGCTTGATGCATTTTTTAAAATAAAAACCACAATATTTAAGAAAAACTATTTGCTTTTCATAATAGGATTGTCCCCTCCATTTTTCTATCATACACTCCTCTAGTTAAAACAGACTGCTTAAAATACAGTCAAATAACTACTCAGCTATTAAAAACAATAAATATATGAAATTCCTAGGCAAATGGATGGATCTGGAGGCCATCATCCTGAGTGAAGTAACCCATTCACAAAAGAACTCACATAACATGTACTCACTGATATGTGGATATTAACCCAGAAACCTAGACTAG
>LR751782.1:102264-135664 GCA_902729485.2 Mus minutoides
AAACATGGAGGTGGAAGCTCACAGTCAGCTATTAGATGGAACACAGGGTTCCCAAGGAAGAAGGAGCTAGAGAAAGTACCCAAGGAGCTGAAGGGGTCTTCAACCCTCTAGGTGGAAGAATAACCATGAACTAACTAGTACCCCCTGAGCTCATGTCTCTAGCTGCATATATAGAAGAGGATGGCCTATTTGGCCATCATTGGGAAGAGAGGCCCCTTGGTCATGCAGACTTTATATGCCCCAATACAGGGGAACGCCAGTGCCAAGAAGTGGGAGCGGATGGGTAGGGGAGCAAGGCCGGGAGGGGGGAAGGGTATAGGGAACTTTCTGGATAACACTTGAAATGTAAATGAAGAAAATATCTAATAAAAGTTGAAAAAAAATACAGTCAAATAAATTTGGGTTTAAAACTCCGCAGAAATTAAAATACATGTCATTTCAGAAATATAATTTGTAAGCTTGGTAAATTCTTAACATCTCAGAGTTCTTGAATATCCCATATCTCTCTGACTATGTTTCTCACTATTAGTCTCTCCTCTCCTCCCCTCCCCTCCCCTCCTCTTTTCTCTCCTCCCTTCTCCTCTCCTCTTCTTTCATCTCATCCTCTTTTCCCTTCCACTCTCCTGCATATCTCAGATATCTAGCAGAAATTCAAATTAATAGCAAAAATAAGATCTTATCATGATAGTTAAGAAAAATCATATCCTTGAAGACGGGAAACAAGATTCAGACATAGCATCTTTATGTGTTAAACTATGATCATCAGAACTGGAAACTTTTGACAAATGTAATTTTATATTTTTTATACTTATAAGCTATATAATTCATATTAAAATGTCAGACCATTTCCTTTTCTATGTCTCCTTTTTTTTCATTTGTAAAATTAGAATTGTGTTTAGTAACAGGTTTTCAAGATGTAGTGAAGATCCAGCAGCGTCATGGTTTCATTTATGGAACATTCCAGATGTAATGACACACTCTGGAAGTCAGCAATGGGCAAGGCATTTGGTCTGGTAATGTGGTCTGGTCTATTCTCAGCTTAGTCTCCACATAATGCAATTTCAAATATTTCAGTTCTGCTCTGCTCGTAATTCTGAAAAATGAATTTCATTATCTTCAACTCTGCGTGAGACGTGATACTGCTTTCAGATCATGGTTCAAAGGCTCATATTCCGACAGAACATGGTAACTCAAATCTCACACTCATGTACAATCTTTTGGTTTTTGACACTATGCCAAAGCGGAGTGCTGGCCAATGGTGATGGTCATTTTTGTTTAATTTTCTCATTTCAGTCAAACACCCTTAACTTACCAGAGTCAGAAGCCAAGACAATGGCTTATGAGCACTAAAAGTTGATAGCCATTTTAATACCTGACAGAGAATAGCAGGCTCTTTGTATCCTTCAATAATTAGTACAGAGTTATTTGTAAGTTTATTAATTTAAACATATGTGGAACAAAGAGTGCTTGGAGCCGAAGGCCATAAAATGTTGGCGGCATCTAAGGATAGCTTGATGACCGGTAGTGCATCCCAATGTATCCTTTTCCAGACTGAGAGATTTAAAATTCAAAGAGAGATCTTGTAGTAAAATCGACATGAATGCATCCTGCCCTAGCTGAAATAAGATTTATGTTCATGTTAATGAAGACATGTTTACCTCGTGTAACTGTTTCTACTTGTATATGAGGGAGGCACTGGCACATCACAGACTTTAAGTAAATGATAATGAATATTCATTTTGAACCTGATAGCTACTTGAACAACCCACAAATTAAGGTGCAAGGTTTCAAAGGCTGCTTTATACGTTTTCCTCCTCACTGACAGGAAGACATTGTGACTGGAGTATCTCTGAAAATTTGTCATTATGATTCAGAGTAATTATGAAAACTTTAAATTTGGGGCAGTATGTGCTCATGGAATAAGTAAAACAAACAAACAAACAAACAAAACAGGGCAAATTTTTCATCAAAAATCTTAATTGCCCATGATTACTTAAATCAATTTGAATACAGGGTCTAGGAGATTTATTGTTAAATTATTCCGAGAAACAGTTGTTACAGATGAAAACAAAATGTAATCTTCCACTACAGATTTTTTTTTTTCTTTAAGTCTTTATCTGTCGATAAATTTTGTTTTAAGAGAAATCCTGTGTGCTGCCCTGTGCTAATCCTTGCTTCCTTTTGAACTTACTCTTTTTCTGTTGTTATATATCTTACACTGGAGAGTTATGTTTACAATGTTAACTTGAGAATAGTCTTGGTTTGAAATTGGATAATTACAGAAGTAGACAGCTACTTCATTGTTGTTTTGGTAAACTATAGTCTTGATATTACCTCATTAAAGAGCAACCCATAACTTGGCTTCCTAGAGGGAAAATACAGGATGCTTGCCCTTTAAATCTTGAGAATTTCAAACTGAAGTGCTATTATGGCCATTTAATTGGTTCTTTGCGATTCCACCACCTGCCCTCCATGGTTAGAATTTCAAGTGGCTCCTGTGATTTGCTTCTGAAGAGCAAGCTTAGGTAGAATTATCAGCATCCTTAAAAGCTTATCTTGTGTAATAAACTATGATTCTTACTTCACCCTCCAAGTATTGTGATTCTCAGTTTGATTCTGTCTCAACTCAACTGACGTTACATTCCCACTGCTATAGATTTATAGTCTTACTCTTTAAAGCTGTTCTTCTGTTATAATAATAGGTTTACAATTTATACAGGAGAACTTACGCTAATCATCTGATTGTGATCGTTCATCTCTTCTGTTGTATAGCATGCAGCTTTCATTGGAGTAGATTCATCTTTATAGAAATTTCTTAGTGCGGCCTTTTGTGGTAAATAAAAATTAAAAAGTCACATATATGACTTTGGCTTTGTAATACGTTCCTAGATGTAGTATGATAACATTGAATGACTAATTTTAAGGAGATTTTGACTATTACAAAGTGTTCTATTCATTTTATTTTATTAGTCAAGGGGATGGGAAGAGTATATTTAGTTTATACTTCTATATAGGTACTCATCATTGAAGGAAGTCAGGACAGGAACTCAAACGGGGCAGGAACCTGGAGAAAGGAGCTGATGCAGAGGCCACGGAGAGGTGCTGCTTACTGGCCTAAATCCCCATGGCATTTTCAGTCAGTTTTCTTCTGAAATTTAAGACCACCAGAGAGGGAAGATACCACCCACAATAGGCTGAACACTCCCTCATCAATCACTAATTAAAAAAAAAAAGAAACCTTACAGGTTTGCCTGAAGCCAAGAGATGTTTTTATTTAATGATACACACACACACACACACACATATATATATATATATATATATATATATATATATATATATATATATATATATATATATTTACAATTCATTCACTGCTCCCTTTCTGCCCCCCCCTCCCGCAGTTTCTCCTCCCGTCCACCCCCACCGCCCCGTCTCTGAGAGGGTGTCTCCCCCAGCAGATCTATGTTGGTTCTGGTGGCATAGATCTGGTTCTGTAGGATTTGCTGAAGCATGCAGAGGCAGGAGGATCCAAGTTTGAAGCCAGACTGGGATACTCATTTTCAATGAAAACCAATCACATGTGATTTGGTGTGACCAGTGATTGTTAACCATCATCTAGCACATATTTTATGCTAAACACTAGCTTCAGTCATTGCCCTTTGGCATTTCTAAAGTACATTCCAAAGGCTAAATGTATTTTTTATCCCTAGTTTTGATTCAATAAAGTTTTATTGTAACACAATTGCCCTAATTAACTTTTATGATATGTAACTACATTTCTGCTATGATAACTGGATACTTACCAAGAGAAAGTGTACCGTAGGAATGATAAAATACTGATGAGTTGACATGAAAAATTTCCAACCGCTATATTAAAATTTTGATCTCCTCAAAAATTCCGGAGAAAATTATTAATAGAATAACCATTAATTTTAAAATGAAGAAATATGGGGCATGTGAAACTGGAATGTTCAAGACCATACTGTCATTTAGTGGTCGGGCAAAAACTGCCTCTACCAGTATTCATGCTTACAAGTACAAAAACGGCCTCAAATTGATAAATTCTTCAAAACATGTTGAACTGGTTAAAGGACACTGGCTGGGTGATATGAGTTGTTCTCCAAAGCATATATTCCCTTGCCATCATATATATAGTTTAAGAATAAATTGTTTTCATTTATTGTGGATTTCTATGCTGGTTTCTCTCACAGAAATAGTTTTCTTTCTTTCTTTCTTTCTTTCTTTCTTTCTTTCTTTCTTTCTCTCTCTCTCTCTCTTTCTTTCTCTTTCTTTCTCTCTCTCTCTCTTTCTTTCTTTCTTTCTTTCTCTCTGTCTCTCTTTCTTTCTTCACTTTCTACTCTGTTTCTGTATATATATATATATATATATATATATATATATATATATATATATATATTTGCATCCTGTTGCAGCCATATAATGTTACTTGTATGTTTGTATTTTTGGATGACTATTTTCTATTTGGCACTAGACAACTAACTACCATGTTCTTCTTTGGGGAACATAACCTCTCCAGTTCCCTTTTGCTTATAGTTACTTGTGTAAGGTTGATGCCTCATAGACTTTACACAGTCCAGTTTGGTACATTCATTAATGATTTCCTTACTTAGCTCACATTTAGGTAATCATGTTGGTGAGACTTTATGAGTGTAGCTTCTGTTGTTATTAGGAGACACAATTGCACATCAAACCACTGATCCACTTATTCTTACAATCTTTCTGCCCCTCATCTACAATGTTTCCTAACTTCAGTGTTTCCACACTTATATCCACAACTATATGTTTTATAGATATATCCATTGGGACTGGGCTTCTTACCCTGAAATTTAATGAATTGAATTTTACTGTTGTGGTCTCTATTGCAAAGAAAGTTTTCTTTTGAAATAGGTAAAGTCTATACTTATGTGTGGTCATAAGGATGAGTGTTTATAGTTTTTGGTTAGATATTCTATGAATTTAGTAAATTGGTATGTATAGATTCTTCTTCATTACCCTTGAATAGTTAAAGGGAAGTTTCGTTAATTATTTACTTTTTTTAATTCACTTTACATCTTATTCACAGCCCCTCCCTCCTCTCTTCCAGTTCCACTCTTACAAATCTCTTCTTCCATTGCTCTTTCTCCTTCCTCTTAAAGAAGGGGATCCAAATGGAAGCTTTCTTGGTGAAGGTTGAAGATTACACTTATTTGTAAGCATAAAGACAAATGCATCTCTTGATGGATTATTTTGGTTTAGTAATGTAGTGACTGTAGATTCTCTTTCGATATCCATGATTTTATAGAATTGAATGCCTAACTAGTTTTAAAATACCAGGCATAGAAAGCAGGAGAAAATGGTCTTCCCCAGGGAAAAACACATCAGTTGATGTACTGGCTTGTTTTGTGTCAAGTTGACACAAGCTGGAGTTATCACAGAGAAAGGAGCTTCAGTTGAGGGAATGCCTTCATGAGACCCAGCTGGAAGGCATTTTCTTGATTAGTGATCAAGCAGGGAAGGACCATTGTGGGTGGTGCCATCCATGGACAGTTAGTCTTGGGTTCCATAAGAAAGCAAGCTGAGCAAGCCAGAGTAAGGAAACCACTAAGGAACATCCCTCCATGGCATCTGCATCAGCTCCTGCTTTCTGACCTGTGTGAGTTCCAGTCCTGACTTCCGTTGGTGATGAACAGCTGTACGGAAGTGTAAGCTGAATAAACCCTTTCCTCCCCAATTTGCTTCTTGGTCATGATGTTTGTGCAGGAATAGAAACCTTGACTAAGTCAGTTGGTTACCTAATACCAAATCATGAGATCTGAAATTATTCATATAAGAGACATTTTCCAGACTGAAAATTATATATATATATATATATATATATATATATATATATATATATATATATATACATAATACATATACATATGAAATTGCAAAGAGGGAATATGGGAGGCCTTCAAGGCAGAAAGGGGAATAAATCTTTGGCCACCTCCAAAAAAGAAAAAAAGTATTTCAAAGAGGAAAATTCATCTCATAAACTGAAAAACTACAGCGATGTTATTTTCTGTAAATATGAATTAAGAAAAGAATGTGATATGCATGATACTGTATGATGTGTCCCTTGCAATAGAAAAGGGTGAGTTGGTCTAAGATAAGCAAATATAAATCCAGGCATTGTAAAGGGGATATGTATCCTCAAACTCACTCCTTGCCTGTATATTTGTCAAGAGAAATGCTTAGTAAGTGACAATAACTATGGAAGAGAATATAAAATCTTGATATCTGAATCAAAACTGTATGTCACATTCCTCGCTTGTCTGGCGGGGAGAGGGGGGCTCATTGGCATCTCAGTGGCTCCCTCTTACCCAGTCATTTGGCAGTTGAATATTTTCCACTAATCACAGCAGGCTTTCTACAAATGCCAGTACCGATGGACCTCTCTATCATAGCCTGGAAAGATGCTTTCTTTCACACTGGGTTTTGGGTTCCCATGGCAACACCTGCTGTATGTATTCAAATGAAACTACTCTTTGCCTTCAATATTTTCTTCCTTTCCATCTTTTTAGATTAAATTTATTTATTTATTTATTTATTTATTTATTTATTTATTTATTTATTTATTCATTTGTCATGAAAGTAAGTGTGTTGATCTTTAAGATGCTAAAACCTAACCAGTAGAATCGGGTTCTTTATTTTCCCTTGCCAAATACAAATAAAAACATAGAGGCACATATAAGTACACATACATGTGTTGAACTGCAGGATATTGACTTTTTTTTCTCAATTATGTGTCAGACAGAGTTCTAACAACCATCTTTGGACAAGGAAAGTGTACAAACTAATACTGAATTATTTTTTAAAAAGATATTTTCAAACACACAAAAAATATATCAAAGATGTTCGTTTGACATATGCATATAAAGCACAAGCTCAGGTTGAGCTGAACATGTACTGCCTTTTTGTCTTTTAGAATATCACTAAGTAATTTTCATATCATATAACTGAGTATTGACTAGACACACATATTCTGTTATTAATGGACAATTGTTTTAAAATCTTGTATATACTTTCTAGTAGATTATTTGTAGGTAGAATCTGGATTGTGTAAATTTCCATAGTATTACAATCTAATCAAGTTCAAAGATATGAAGGAAGGGAGGAGAGCAGGGTAGGAGGAAGAGAGAGGAAGGAAAGAAGAAAAAAAGGAGATAGAGATAGGAAGAGAGAGAAAGAGAGAAGATAGGAAGAAGAGATGGATGAAGGGTATCTGAAAGGCAGGGAGGACTATGCAGAGGAAAGAAAAGATAGAGATGAAAGAGTCATGTGATGCAAACAAAGATGGCTCCCAGCAGATATCCTTAACTAGAGCAAAGGGCATGTGAACCAAATGTTGAAAGAGGAGGCTCTAATTTATGGATAGCCAAGTAGTGAGAATTTCCAGTTGTTTCTGTGCTGTGCTCAACAGTGCAGTCAACCCTAACTGCTCCTACATACTGTTTCAGTGAAAATATTTAGTTAAACTTTAATTATTTTCTTCACCAATATGATTCAAGTGGTAATATCTATGACAACATAATTACATATGCTGAATGTAGTAAAATAGGTATGGTGGCTGTTATAATAAATATATAATATATAAGTATATATATTAATAGACTAAGGCATTATATTATAACCTATACATATAAGCAAATGATCATTTCCAAGACACAAGAATGAAGTCGAAGAATAGACTACATGTATGGAAGACTTTGGGATCCATTACTAGAACTAAAAAATATTATACAGACTTTGTTTTATTTAAAAATTTTATGATCTTCTGTGACAATATTAAAGAATGTGACATTATGTATACTCTCATATCATCCGCAAATAGTCAATTTCAATTTTTCCTTTCCAGTTTGTATCTATTTGATCTCTTTTTTAAAAAAAAAATATATATTTTCTTCATTTACATTTCAAATGCTATCCCGAAAGTCCCCTATACCCTCCCCCGACCCTGTTCCCCAACCTGCCCACTCCCACTTCCTGGCCCTGGCATTCCCCTGTACTGGCACATATAAAGTTTGCAAGACCCAGGGCCCTCTCTTAAATGATGGACAACAAGGCCATCTTCTGCTACATATGCAGCTAGAGACATGAGCTCAGGGGGTACTGGTTAGTTTATAATGTTGTTCCTCCTATAGGGTTGCAGACCCCTTCAGCTCCTTGGGTACTTTCTCTAGCTCCTCCTTTGGGAGCCCTGTGTTCCATCCTATAGATGATTGTTAGTATCCACTTCTGTGGATGCACTGGCATAGTCTCTCAATAGACAGCTATATCATGGTCCTGTCAGCAAAATCTTGCTGGCATATGAAATAGTGTCTGCATTTGGACACATGCTCCACTATGTTCATTGCAGCCTTATTTATAATAGCCAGAAGCTGGAAAGAACCCAGATGTCCCTCAACAGAGGAATGGATACAGAAAATGTGGTACATTTACACAATGGAGTACTACTCACCTATTAAGAACAAAGAATTTATAAAATTCTTAGGCAAATGGATGCATCTGGAGGATATCATCCTGAGGGAGGTAACCCAATCACAAAAGAAGTCACTTGATATGCACTAATAAATGGATATTAGCCTAGAAACTTAGAATACCCAAGATACCATTTGCAAAAGACATGAAAATCAAGAAAAAGGAAGATCATAGTGTGGATACTTCATTCCTCATTAGAATAGGGAACAAAATACCCATGGAAGGAGTTACAGAGACTAAGTTTGGAGCTAAAAAGGTAGGATGGACCTACCAGAGACCGTCCCATCTGGGGATCCATCCCATAATCAGCCACCACTTGATCTCTTAATTGTCTAATTGCTCTAATTAGAACTTCAGGTACTATATTGAGTACATAGGAAAAGAGTGGGGCAGCATTGTTCTGTCCTAGATTTTGGTTGAATTGCTTTAAATGTTTTGTATTTAATTTGATGGTAGCTACTGGTTTACTGTTTTTATTATGTTTAGGAGAAGGCCTTGTATCCTTGATCTCTCCAAGATCTTAACATGAAGGAGGTTGGATTTTTGTCAAAGGGATTTTTCAGCATCTAATAAGATGATCATGTATTTTTCTTTTATTTTGTTTATATTATTAATTATGTTGATGAATCTTTGTATATTGAATATACCTACATCTCTTAGGTGAACCCTCCTTATCATAGTGGATAATGGTTTTGATGTGTTCTTGGATTCAGTTTGCAAATATCTTATTAAAAATTTTTGCAATAAGCTCATAAGAGAAATTTATTGGTGATTCTCTTTATTTAGTCTTTATGTGTTTTAGGTATTAGCATGACTATGGCATCGTAGAATGAGTTTGGCAGTATTCCTTTTGTTTCTATTTTGTGAAATAGTTTGAAGAGTATCGATACTATCTCCTCTTTGAATGTCTTATAGAACTCTGCTCTAAAACCATTTGGCTCTATTTTTTGTTGTTGTTTGGTTTGTTGATGGGTTGGTTTGTTTTTTGTTGAGAGATTTGTAATGACTGCTTCTATTTCCTTAGGGGTTATAGATCTATAGTTGTTCTTTTCATTTTTTTAAATTCCCTTTATTACTTTTATTTTTTTACAGTTCAGTCATTGGCCCCCTCCCAGTCTGCCCTCCCACAGTTCCTCATCCCATTCCTTCTCTCCCTGACTTCAAGAGGATGTCTCCCTCCCAGCTAGGTCTTCCCACCCCCCGGGGCCTCAAGTTTCTTGAAGGCGAGACACATCTTCTACTGAGGCCAGAGCAGGCAATGCTCCCTGTACATGTATCAGGGGGCTCACTTCAGCTTGTATATGCTTCCTGGTTGGTAACTCAGTGTCTGAGAGATCTCAGAGGTCCAGGTTAGTTGAGACTGCTAGTTTATCTATGTGGTTGCCCTCTTCCTCAGCTTCTTCTAGCATTTCCCTAATTCAACAACAGCAGTCTCTAACTTCAGTCCAATGGTTGGATGTTAGTGTCTGCATTTGTCTCAGTCAGAGGCTTATTGGGCCTCTCAGAGGACAGCCATGCTAGGCTCCTGTCTGTAAGCACACTATAGAATCAGAAATAGTGTCAGACCTTGGAGTCTCCCCTTGAGATTGATTTCTCCTTTCCCTCAGTCTCTTCTCTATTTTTGTCCCTGCAATTCTTTTACAAAAAACCTTCTATAAGGAAAAAGGACAGAGTTAATAGCACAAACCAGCAACCTTCACATTAGAACTGATTAAATAGTTTAACTAATCTTGATTTAACTTTGGTAGTGGTACCTGTCAAGAACTAAAACCTAATGATTCTTTAAATTTTCTCATTGTTGTTATCTTTCCCTTTTCATTTCTGATTTTGTTAATTTGGATAATGTTTCTCTGTCTTTTACCTAGTTCTGCAAACTCTCTATCTTTTTTATTTTCTCAAAAACAAAACAAAACAAAACAAAACAAAACAAAACAAAACAGTTCTTGGTATTATTGACTTTTGTATTGTTTGCTTTGTTCTTTTATTTTTTTTTTTTTTTGGTTATATGAAAAACTTTAAGTATGAATATATTGAAGGCATGCATAGAAGAATTTGTTACAGAAAAATCATTCCTAACTGTTCAGCACTGTAGAAAGTAATAATATAGATTCCTGTTATTAATTGCTGAAGCCCACATTTTTCTTATGCAAGTATGGTTTCCATAATTTTCTTTTTTGTTCTTGGATAATTTCTTTGTTTACATTTCAAATGTTTTCCCCTTTCCAGGTCTCCACTTCAGAAAGCCCCTATCCCTTTCCCCTTCCCCCCTGCCTCTATGAGGGTGCTCCTCCACCCCCCAACTCCCATCCTCCCATCCTGGCATTACCTACAATGGGGCATTGGTTTTCTTTCTTTATAATAGATTAATTTCAGCCTTGATTTTGATTCTTTCCAGCCATTTACTCCTCTTGGGTGTGTTTGATTCCTTTTTTTTTTTTTTTTTTTCACTAGATCTTTCAGATGTACTTTGAAGTTTCTGATATGAGAACCCTGTAGTTTTTCTCAATGCTGTGAACTTCCCTGTTAGCACTGCTTTCATTGTGCCCCATACGTTTAGGTATGTTGTGCTTTCATTTTCATTGAGTTCTTTCAGAGGGATGTGTGCTTCTAATTTCTTTAAATCTGTTTATCCACCCTATCAACTCAGAATATATAAATCAAATTTCATTTAAAATTATAAGAGCAGTCAAGGAAAACAACTACAGAATGTGAAATAATACAATCAGGAAATAATACAATCAGGAATGGCCACTTTTTTTTTTAAGATTTATTTTATTTATTATATGTAAGTACACTGTAGCTGTCTTCAGACACTCCAGAAGAGGGAGCCAGATCTTGTTACGGATGGTTGTGAGCCACCATGTGGTTGCTGGGATTTGAACTTATCACCTTCGGAAGAGCAGTCGGGTGCTCTTACCCGCTGAACCATCTCACCAACCCCAGGAATGGCCACTTTTTTGAAGGTCATTTTGAAAGAGATAAGGCTACTTCTCTGTCACTGGAGCATCTCCTAGATAGTCATATACGTTTCACCTTTTAAGGATCCTTTCAAAACTCATCTTTTCTTGAGCAGAAGGAAGATATCACTGATAATTACCCTTTTGCAAAGTGAACTCATTTTTAAGCCACAAAGCCACTCATCTCTTTTTTCCCCTTACTTATAGAATTCTTGCATTTTAATTGAGAAAATAATCATATCAGAACAAAGCCTATTTGCCTCAGATAATATGGAGCCATGCATGTGTCCACATGAATA
The DNA here is from genome assembly GCA_902729485.2 of Mus minutoides. NCBI lineage: Eukaryota > Metazoa > Chordata > Mammalia > Rodentia > Muridae > Mus > Mus minutoides. Next base: position 114,044 of record LR751782.1, read on the forward strand.
GGTTCCCCTAATGAGAAAAAAGTCTTGGCACCTTCTCAATCTGTCCTTTTTTCTTTTGTGACTTTCAGGTGCTTTTCCATTCTGGAGTTGGCAGTGGTCCACCAAAGTTTGAGGACAGAAGGACAGGATTAATAGAACTTCAGAAAATAGAGATCATTAGAAAAACTTTTCTATCTGGGACGACATAGACTCACATCAAGTTCTTCTTTGAGGCCATTGGCATTTGTCCCTGCCTAGCCTAATGCATAAGGGTTTATATACACACAAACAAGGTAAAACATCATCAATACTTTGCATTTTAAAGTTTAGAGATTATGTGGTTATATAAATAAGATGTGCTTCTCAGCCATGAACTATCCTTATGTGTCTGAAACTCATGTCAAAGAGATGACTGTCCCATCTTGTGGTAGCTGAAGTGACTCTGAAATAATCCATTTTCCTTAATCCATCATGTCCTCTGAGCTACACTTCTCTAGCATTTTAAACTATTTTTTCTCAGACTTTCAGTCTGATAATCTGGAATTTATTCATGGCTGCCTCTTAGATTTGACCTAACTGTGGTCGTTCAATTCAAGTCACCCACCTGTTCATTGCAGGGTTTCACAGAATTCAAGTTTCTTTTAATTGACTAGGTTTCAGTATGTATTAAATTCTTCCTATAATCTCTTTTTCCGTAATTCTATTCCTTGGGACCTTGGTGTAAATAGGAATATCATCAACTTGATAGGTTAAGACTTTTCCATATAGTTTTTCTCACTATGCTTACTATCTCAATTTGGAAAAAAAAAATCCCATAATAGAGATAAGTCAAGGAATTCAAGTTTAAAAAAATAAAGTAAATGAAGGTGGTGTTAGAAGCATTAGACAGTAAGGAGAAAATATTATTCTTGTGAGAAGATACTTTTAATATATCCTTTCTAGCTTATGACATACTAGAGGTTCTATGGAGTACCCTAAGTCACCTCCTTTCTATATGCTGAATAGCTTACTCTGATTAGTAATACAGAAGGATGAAATGTTGAACAAATGTAGATAAATGCTTCTCTACAACAGAGCTGTGCAAGTGTGAAATTGGCCGCTGTGTATACATAAATTTCACTGCTATATACAGCCTCTTGATGATTGCACATCTATGGTTCATGGAATACCTGACTAGGGATTTTTGGTCCAGTGCATAACATAAATGCATTTTAGAAAAGCCACTTACATATTTTATATTTAAGATCAATGATTGCAGTATTTGCATGTAGCTTTAGTAATGATCATAAAATGACTGGATGCTTCTGTTTCTAAATTTGACCATTGGTACAGCAATTTAACCAGCACAATGGATTAGCTACTTTTTAAATAATTATTAGATTTAACCAAAAGTTAAACTATATAAGAGTGACATGGAGCATACATTCGCAAATTTTTCATTCCTTTGTATTCAGATATTTAATGTTAAACTTCTCAAGGACATTTGTACCACCGAACGGGAGTTAGTAGTATATAACATAAAAGTGTTTCCTATAAAAATAATAAGAGAAATTGCTTAATCAGTCTTATTCCACAACTGACATTTATAATAGGTCTTCTTGTACTGAGGAATCACTGTAATAGATTCACCTATTTAGCTAGGCACGTGCATATTAATAACCACTTAAATGAATAAATCTCAAGTGTTAAATTGTGGTGCTGAGAGATAACCTCAAACAATCCTCCTCCATAGATGGAACAGCATATATTCTGGTAAATATACACAGAAAAGGAGTTGAAGGCTCATGTCATTCATATGCACAGTATTGGACTTTCTTAAACAAGAGTCCATTGCATGTTTTAATTCTCTTGCTTAGTTTTGTCTTGCTTTGTTTTTGTTTGTTTTGTTTTTTTTGTTTATCTTACAAGATCAAGAGAAGTACCATTTTTTTCACGTCCCATGACCAGCTTGTATTTTCAGCTTTTATTTTTAATCTGCCTGCTTATTTGGTGGATGAGGAATGATACATGACTCTTTTACTTTGTAATTACTGAGAATCCTGGTAATGTTTCTTTCTCCTAAGAGAAAGTGTGCTATTCATATGCTGCTTGCCATTCCAGTGTTTCTGTCCTTGCACTTCTTATTAAAATTCCTCATATGCTTCATATTCTATCAGTTAATTTATGTATTGAACTATCTCTTTGCCAGTGTGTCACTCATCTAATGTGAGTCATGTGTGTGGCATTACCTCAATGTCTTCAGTGTAGATGAACTGATCTGTTCTATCAGCAAACAGACAGATGCACAGAAACAACATGAGTAAAGATGAACTGAAGAAAGAAAAGGAAGAGGTGCAGCAAGGCTGGTTTTATGACATGAACAAATTACTATAATATAGAAGGAAAGATCAATGAATGAATAAGACACTGCCTTATATGTCACTGACCCTGAAACAGATCATTCTCATGAACACCCATGAGAGATGTCATGTTTCATGAACTGGCTCTGTCTCTAGTGCTTTTGATCTTCTTCCTGCTTTACAGTAAAATACAGATAATTGTCTGAAATAAACTCTACATGACTTTGATTTTCTTTGCAGTCTGCAGCAAGTTAGGTTCAAAATGAGACATCTTAGAGCTGTGTCTCTAGTACTACACATTGAAGGATTCTCTATGATGTTATGTTTTCCGTGGCTACTAGAACACTCACTACAATTCAGGACCAAAGAGAATGGACAGTTATTGGGTAAAGAAAATGCTTTAGCAAGTAAAATATTGGTATGTTCTTGAGAATTTTAAATTTTAGTCATCTATATTAGATTTGTTAAAACAATAGCCTTCTGTTCTCCCAATAGACATACACATAGATTTCTCTGTTAATGCAAACTTTTCCTAATTCAGGAATTGTGTCAATAATATGAATAATAAATGGGATATGTAGCAGTAGATGGCTATTGAGTGCCATGGAATCCTCTAACTTTGAACACAGGCTATGACAGACCAGAAGCAATGCAAGAGTATTGAAGCATGAAATTTTAATCAAGAATCTCCCATTTGACCTAAAATCTAATGAAATTCAATGATCTTACTGGGAAAAATTGATAAATATCACTAGAAATCATTTTATAAAGATAATATTATTAGAACTATCAATAGAACATTGTCTCATATTACCCATGATGTGCTCTGAGATACCAGTAGTCACTGATTGAATTTAAATAGAATTTAGTAGACAAATGAAAACATTAGTCAGCAGGAAGTAAATGTATTATAGTAGATTGTTCAATATTAGTTTATGAATCCAAGTAAGAGACATGTCTCCTTTCAAATTAATCTCAAAAAATCAATTGAGTGAACGGATGGCATTGGAACTAAAGTTTCTGGATTCATGAAATTTTAGAATGTTATGAAAGCACTGAATTCCCACCTATGGTCATTTTTCTCTTACGTAGTCTGATTAAGGGAACTCCTTTGTACAGTTTTCCATTACTTAGGCTAATTTTCATATGACTTATGTTACTGCCACTATAAATACGTAATTATATTCATTCATTATATTAATTGGTATTACCATCCTATGCTTTAAGAAGTTGTGAGTCTAGAGATTGTGTTGAGTTCAAAACTTTAAGCAAACCCTCATTAATAAGAGAACTGAGTGGAAAATAATACTCATTACCACTTCCTAAAATTATTGATTCAGCCATTCTCTTAGACTCCCTGTGAATTAATTATACAACAATTAGTGATAAGGTTGAGTAGGTGATTCTAGAATACCTAAAATATATAACAAGCTAAAAAAGTCTTAAAAAACAAAACCAAATAATCAAATCAAGAACTAGATATGAATGACATATAATTGGTTCATGGGTACTTGAAGGCAATATTATAATAAAATTGAGATGTTAGCTCACAACTATTAAGATAACCCTTATAAAATAACAGCAACCCACAAAAATAAATACGTGCAATTGATATAAGTTAACAGAAAATATGGAGGTTATGCTGTTAGGTACAAATGGATGGTACTGGAAGATCAATAGACAGCACACAATGGAAAGAGCTGGGTAAACTAGTGTAGAAATTTCTCTCCCCAGTAGCCTGCCTAATACTGGGGAAGAAAACTGAGTCTAAAATCTATCCAGCATGGAATAAGCTTCCATATTCCTTGTAGTTTAATCTCTCTTACCATGCACCTGAAACATAGGATGGCTTCAACAATAGGGTCTGAATTAGCGTTCTGGTAGGCAACCAAGCTTACTTGGTAAGAGTCTATATTGTTTGAATAGAAGATAGGAAAGCCTTAGGGATTTTCTGACTGAACAGCTACATGACAGTATATCATACCTGGCACTGGGATTATCATTTAATAACATTTGAGTGCTGAGAGCATTGTTAGCCACCACTGCAGGTTTTTATTTTTATTTATTTTTTTTACTGAAAAACACTTGTTTTAGGTATAATTATATATCTTTAATCTTTTTACTTTTGAAATTATAATATAATTAAATCATTTCTCCCTTCCCTTTGCTTCTTTCAAACCCTCTTATATACCCTTCCTTGTTCTCTTTTGTTTTTATTTTATTATTTATTTACATTCCAAATGCTGTGTCCCTCCAGGATTGCCCTCACAAAATCCTCCCCCACCCTCCTTTAATTTGGCTTTGAGTGGGCACCACTCCCTGGTGTCACCCACACCATTGTGCTTCAAATTTCTTCAGGATTAGGTGCATCCTCTCCCACTGAAGGATACTGACAGCCCTCTGCTACACATATGCCAAGGGACTTGGAGACTCTGGGAACTCCTAGGGACCCATGTTATTTGACACTGTTGTTCTTCCTATGGGGTTGCCATCTCCTTGAAGACCTCCCCTAACTCTTCAATACGGTCCCCAACATTTGTCCAATGTTTGTTTGTGAGTTTGTCCTTTGTCTCAGTCAGCTGCTAGGTAGAGCCTCTCAGGAGGCTGCTATGCTAGATTCCTGTCTGCAAGCACAACATAACATCATTAATAGTTTAAGGGTTTGGTGCCTACCAATGGGATGGCTTTCAAAATGGGATTGTCACTGGTCATTCTCAGCTTCATCTTTGGCCCTGCATTTCTTTTAGACAGACCAATTTTGGGTTATTAGCGTTGGTGGTTGGATTGGGGTCCCATCCCTCCACTTTGGGCTTGTATGGCCACTGGAAGTGGTCTCTTCAGGTTCCATCTCCACACTGTTGAGAATTTAGGCTAAGTCACCAGCATTGACTCGTAGAAGATTCCTTCATGCTAAGTCTCTAGAACTTCCTAGAGAATCCCTCCTATACCCAGTGGGTGCATATGAACTACTATATGTAGATTCACTCTCCAGGCCCTCTGGGACTCTCTCTTGCCACTCCTATTACCTGATCCTGCCCTCCCATTACTATTGCTCTCCTCTCTCCCATGTAGGTCTCTTCCTTCCTCTGCCTATCAGGACTATTTTGTTCTCCTTTCTAAGTTCTAAGTCATTTTCAAACACACTCACTTGGGCTTTCCTTCTTGCTGAACTTCTTTGGATCTGTGAGGTATGTATCATAAATATTCTGAACTTTTTGGCTAATATTCACTTATCTGTGAATACATACCATGCATGTCCTTTTTGAAGTATACTACCTCACTCAACATGATATTCTCAAGTTCTCTCTATTTGCTTGGAAAATTCATGAAATCCTTGTTTATAACAGCTGAATAGTATTCCACAGTGTAAATGAACCACATTTTCTGTATCTATTCTTTAGTTGAGGGATATCTGGTCGCTTCTAGTTTCTGGCTACTAGATATAAAGCTGCTATGAACATAGTGGATTGTGTGTCTTTGTGATAGTGTGGAGCATCTTTTGGGTATATGCCCACGAGCAGTATAGTTGGGTCTTCAGGTAGAACTATTTCCAATTTTCTGAGAAAATGACACATTGATTCCCAGAGTGTTGTACCAGTTTGCAGTCCCACCAGTGATGGAGGAGTGGTCCTCTTTCTCCACATCCTGAGAAGCACATGTTGTCTCTTGAGTTCTTGATCTCAGCTATTCGAGATGGTGTAGGGTAATAAGGCAAATAAAGGAAAGCAAGGGGATACAAATTGAAAAAGAAGTCAATGTATTGCCATATGCAGATGATATGATAATATACATAAGTGACCCAAAATTCTATAGACAAATTTCTTTTGTCTTTGTGGCCATTTGCTTATATATTGTGTTTTCCAATTTTTGTTTTTATAGGTTTGTTTTTCTTTCTGTGTCTGCATATGTGTATATCCTTATATGTGTGTGTGTGTTTGTGCATATATAACACATATGTTTCTTGTGATTTTCTTTGTTAGCTTTTTTAAAAAAATTCTAGTTTGCTTGTTTGTTTGCTTGTTGCCTATTTGTTTTCTAAAAAGAAAGAGTGTAGTACCCAATTAAATATTCACATTTATTCCAGTGGCTGCTGTGTTCCTTGCTATTGCCCCAGTCCTCTGAGTTCCCAAATGAAACACACACACACACACACTCACACACACACTCACACATACACTCACATACACACACACTTACACACATACACACACTCACACACACTCACACTCACACATATCTTTTATATTTTGATATGTAAAAAACAGCTCAATGGCTAAGTCACTTCCTAACTTTCATGTGGCAAATCCACCTCCTTTTGATATTCCTGAGATATTACTTACTAAATTCTATATTACATCTTTGCTGCTCTAAACCCAGTTGGGCAGCCAGCCCTTTTGGGGCCCTTCTCCCTTGGCTATGGTCTCTGTCCATATTTTCTGAGGTGTGGTGTCTCTCCTCTCCTGCACATGGCATAGTAGATGTCCTTCTCCCACCCACCCCCGCTCCCCATACCTTGTCCAGGGAATCCTAAGTCCTGCCTCTATCTGCCCTGCCCAGCCATTGGCTGCAGGCAACTTTATTTACCAATCAGGGACAACTGAGGGGCAGTGTCCCTAGTGTTTTATGAGAGGTTGTGTGGATTCTCATGGAAAACAATTTTGGGAACACATATTAACATAATACAAGAAGCCACAAAGAGAAATAAACAACATGGACTTGAGTGGGTGGGAAAGTAGGTAGGATCTAGGAAGACATGAGGTCCCAGAAACCATGATCAGAATAGATATATGAGAGTAAAATATTTTCAGTAAATAGTAATATTTCAGACAAATTATAAAGTAAAGAGAAAGAGGAGAGAAAGAAAGAAAGAAAGAAAGAAAGAAAGAAAGAAAGAAAGAAAGAAAGAAAGAAAGAAACATAGGTCAAGACATGAGAGTTAGCAAGCTAGACAATAATAGTGGTGTTTCTCCATGGTTTCTTCCTCAGCCTCCTCCTGACCTAAGGACTGTATCCACAGACTGTGACACAGAAGTGGTAGCCAAATCAACTCTCTCATTCTCTATAATGCCTTTGAGTAGAGTGCTTTATCACATCGACAAGAAGGCAACTATAACACAGCCCTTACATCCAACTACTTTCCCAGAATTCATTCAGCTTGTAGTTTAGCCTTCTCAGCATCTTCTTAACATAAAACCCAAAAGGTTCAGGAATTTTTCCCATGTGCCTGTATCTTTGAGGCTTTTCCCCACTTTCTCCTCTATAAAATTCAGTGTCTCTGGTTTTATGTGGAGGTCCTTGATCCACTTAGACTTGAGCTTTGTACAAGGAGATAAGAATGGATCCTGTGTACCATTCAATAGATGACTGTGAGCAATGGAGGAACTAGAGAAAGTACCCACTTTCATGGTGATGGTACAGCCACAGACAGGTAGACCAATGGAATAGAATTGAAGACCCAGAAATGAACCCACACACCTATGGTCACTTGATCTTTGACAAAGGAGTTAAAACCATCCAGTGGAAAAAAGACAGCATTTTCAACAAATGGTGCTGGCACAACTGGCAGTTGTCATGTAAAAGAATGTGAATTGATCCATTCTTATCTCCTTGTACAAAGCTCAAGTCTAAGTGAATCAAGGAACTCCACAAAAAACAAGAGACACTGAAACTTATACTGCAGAAAATGGGGAAAAGCCTTGAAGATATGGGCACAGGGGGAAAAGTCCTGAATAGAACAGCAATGGCTTGTGCTGTAAGATCGAGAATTGACAAATGGGACCTCATAAAATTGCAAAGCTTCTGTAAGGCAAAAGACACTGTGAATAAGAAAAAAAGGCCACCAACAGACTGGGAAAGGATATTTACCAGTCCTAAATCAGATAGGGGACTAATATCTAATATATATAAAGAACTCAAGAGGATGGATTCCGAAAAACCAAATATCCCCATTAAAAATGGGGTACAGAGCTAAACAAAAAATTATCAACTGAGGAATATCAAATGGCTGAGAGGCACCTGAAAAAATGTTCAACATCCTTAATCGTCAGGGGAATGCAAATCAAAACAACCTTGAGATTCCATCTCACACTAGTCAGAATGGCTAAGATCAAAAATTCATGTGACAGCATATGCTGGCAAGGATGTAGAGAAAGAGGAACACTCCTACATGGTTTGTGGGATTGCAAGCTTGTACAACCACTCTGAAAATCAGTCTGGCAGTTCCTCAGAAAATTGGAAATAGTACTGCTGGAGGATATAGCAATACATCTCCTGGGCATATATCCAGAAGATGTTCCAGCTGGTAATAAGAGCACATTCTCCACCATGTTCATAGCAGCCTTATTTATAATAGCCAAAAGCTGGAAAGAACCCAGATGTCCCTCAACAGAGGAATGGATACAGAAAATGTAGTACATTTACACAATGGAGTACTACTCAGCTATTAAAAACAATGAATTTATAAAATTCCTATGCAAATGGATGCATCTGGAGAATATCATCCTGAGTGAGGTTACCCAATCACAAAAGAACTCACATGATATGCACTCACTGATAAGTGGATATTATCCCAGAAACTTAGAATACCCAAGATAAAGTTTTCAAAACACATGAAAATCAAGAAAAAGGAAGACCAAAGTGTGGACACTTTACCCCTTCTTAGAATTGGGAACAAAACACCCATGGAAGGAATTACAGAGACAAAGTTTTAAGCTGAGATGAAAGGATGGACCATCCAGAGACTTCCCCACCCGGGGGTCCATCCCATAATCAGCCACCAAACACAGACACTATTGCATATGCCAGCAAGATTTTGCTGAAAAGACCCTTTTATAGATGTCTCCTGTGAGGCTGTGCCATTGCCTTGCAAATACAGAAGTGGATGCTCACAGTAAGCTATTGGATAGAACACAAGGCCCCTAATAGAGAAGTTAAAGTATCCAAGGAGCTGAAGGAGTCATAACCTTTTAGCTGGAATAACAATATGAAGATGGCCTAGTTGGCCATCATTGGGAAGAGAGGTCCCATCATCTTTTAACTTTATATTCTCCAGTACAGGGGAATGCCAGGGCCAAGAAGTGGGAGAGGGTGGGTAAGGGAGCAGGGTGGGGGGGGGGGTATAAGGGATTTTAGGGATAGCATTTGAAATGTAAATGAAGAAAATATCTAATAAAAAATTGAAAAAAAAGACACACAATGAAGTGTCTTGCATATTCCCTGACTCCACCTACCTCATTACAAAAATAAAATCATGATGTAATATTAAAAAGAAAACAAAAACCAGGAGGTTCCTCAACTTTGTCTTTCAAATGCTTTTTAAAAGTAATATTCTAAATAAAATTATAAAATATTATAAGTAAATAATAGTAAAGTAATAATAAATAAGATTATTTTTCTCAAAAATCTACATATCCTGATTAAGGAGGCAGTTTTCTATATCTGTGATGAAAAGTCTGAAAAACATCATCTCAGGAGGAAAGATTTATTTTGACTAACAATTTGTTTCCGGATCATTAGTTTGCTGTCTTTGTCTTTGGAAGCATGTAACTCAAAGTAGTTACTACAGAGCAGCCATGATCAGTGGCCTTTTTCAAAAGCACACCCACTGTGACTTTACCACTTTCCTTCTTTTTTTTTTTCTTTTTTATTAATCATTTTATTCATTTACATTTCAAATGATATTTCCCTTCCATGTGATCCCTCCACAGCCCCCATCCCCCTTCTTTCCCCTCCCCTTTGCCTCTATGAGGGTGCTCCTCTACCCACTCACCCACTCCCATCTTAACCCTCTAACATCCCCCTTCACTGGGGCAACAAGTCTCCTCTCTTTATCAATATCAGATAAGGCTATCCTCTGCTACATGTGTATCTGGAGTCCTGCCTCCCTCTATGTATAATCTTTGATTGGTGGTTTAGTCTCTTAGAGCTCTGGGTGGTCAAGTTAGTTGAAATTCTTCTTTGTATGGGGTTGCAATCTCCTTCAGCTCCTTAAGTCCTTCCCCTAGGTCTTCTATTTGGGTCTCTGGGCTTAGTCTAATGGCTGGCTGTGAGAATCTGCATCTGTATTGATTAGGTTCTGGTAGAATGTCTCAAAGATCAACCATTTCAGGCTCCTTTCAGCCAACACTTCTTTTGTCAGCAATAGTGTGAGGGGTTTGGTGTATGTAGATGAGATGGATCCCTAGGTGGGGCAGTCTCTGGATGGCCTTTTCTTGGGTCTCTTTTCCATTTTTTCATTCCTTTCTTTCCTTTGGACAGGAACAAATTAAGCCCCACCTATTAACTATTATTTTACCTACTACAAAGACTGATGATTGAGTCTTAACATTTGAACATTTGAACTTTTAGGGGAAAGTGTGATCTATAGAATAATCTCCCATTTATTTCATCAGAAAGAAGTATACACAAGGGAAATAAGATTTATTGAGGACCCATTATGCTGTAGGGACTATTCCAGCCATTATCCATTAAAAATGAATATAATGAAATTAAGGAATTCTCACAAGTTTCTGTAATTTAGAAAGTTTTCAAGACTAATAAATGATACTGAGCTGTTCCAGTAATACAGTGGAAACAAATATCTCCTATTGATGTTTAAATGCAAACAACAAATTAAAATGCATGATACTTAAACCATAAAACACTTGAGCAATTTTCCATTGTCTTATGAAGCATAATGATTAATGTTTTCTAAATGCTTTAAAATTAATTTTTAATTCAATTTTTGAGGTATTGATCTTGTGTTCCGTGTATCTCTAATAACTAATGTAGCATTTGTTATTTCTGAGAGGGCCAACAGAATCCTTTATTTATGAGCTGATCTTTGTGAAAATTTCTCTGTTGCATCCTCCCTGAAAGCCTGCCTCCTACCCTTGCCCTTATAGGCTGAAACACTTCAAGCACATTTTTCTTGAATCCAATCACTAACGAAGCATTCACTTGTAATTGTCATCTAGTTATTCTTCAACAACTTAGGAAGAACATTCTATTTTGCCATGTTAATGAAATCATCTAGTAATATAAATATTCTGCCATCCAGTGACTCTGAATTACCTCACAGTCAACACACATTTGACCATGTTTATAAAAATAGAGTATCAGAATCTAGAAAAGATCTTTCCGTATAGGTGCCTAATTAGCCTGCATGGGTATGGCCGGCCTTGGGAAATTGCACTGGGAAATGAAAGCTGGTCATGCCACTCTGACCCCAACCAAGAATTTCCATACTTGTCTCTGTGACCTGAGGTTAAAAATAGAATCCACTGAAATCACCTCAAAGCCCATAATAGTCTTAACTAAGTAAAAACTTCTCCCCTTATTAAAGTTATTTATATTTCAGATGAAAATGGTACTATAAAAACTATTTTAAGAGTGCAATGTTGCATACCAAATTTACATACGTTTTAGTGAAAACATGAGAACATTAAAAATTTGAAATGGTTTTATAAAGTTTTCTTATATTCCTGTCTAAACTTAGTTTCTTGCTGTGGACTTCCAGGGCCCTGCGTAGTGGTTTGGTTGCAATGACTAAATCATCAGTTTATATTAAGGACAAGCTCCCTGTGTCAGACTTCCAACAGTAATGCATTTGAAGTACTTTCTAATTTTAATGTTTTCCAAGAGTGAATTATTAGAATTAGTAATTAAAAAAAACAGCATAACTAATGCAACTGTTTTCTTTCCTGCCTTCCATTTAATATAAGATGATAATGCTCAAGAACTAGCACTATGCTTGACTCTAGGAATAAACCCTGAAGAAGCAGCTCCCTCCTGGAGCCATCCCTTCCTGTCCTTGCTCTCTGGTCATCTATGGGGCCCTCTCTTTACATTGTCAATGCAACCAGGCATCCTTCTCTCCTATCTCACAGCAGGAGAATTTCAGTTCATTGTTAGGAGCAGCTCATGTCCTGTGGGTGATGAAAGTCCCATAGCAGAGAGAAGAGAAATGCTACTTAATTGGCTAATTAACTCGATCATAGAAAACAGCATAGAGATTAACCATGGCATATTAGGTAATCATATGGTAAGTAGTGCTGTTTTTGAAGAATCTGGAAAGTCACATATTTTATTGCCAAAATTCTGCAAGGCAAAATAACACAGTAATTTCATTATTCTCTGAGTAGTCACACTCTCAGGTTTTAACAAAAGTCACACAATTTGACAAATCTTTGGCAATTAATTTCCACTCCAAAAACTACATGTGAAATTCCTTTATAATTTGTCTGCCTATAAGGAGTAAATTAAAAATTTTCTGACTTATTTATATTTTATTTGACAGATAAATTTTATTTAATATTAAAATGTTTTGGACAGAGTGTTTGACTAAGATATTTTATGCTTAGAGAGGTATAACATTATATACATTAAGAAAACCAAAATACTATACTTCATGGGTCAACATAGAATACAAGAGAAGGCTCAATGAAAAGAAAGCTGGTGCCACAGTTGACCTTCTTTATAATAATGCTTCAGCTCCTGAGATTTCATTTTCCTTTTTAATCAGATTAATGGTTCTGATAGAATGACTCGATTGTTAAGAAGATGAACCGTTCTTGCAAAAGACCACAGTTTAGTTCCCAGCATCCACATAGGAGTTTACATGTGACTCCAACTTCAAGGGATACGTTGTCTTTCTGTGGCCTCCATGAACTTCTGCATTAATGCACATGAGCCAGTGTGTAGGCAAAACTCAGACATATAAAAAATAAAAATGAACACATATTTAAAAACAAGCCATGTCAGAATATTACTAGAACTACTGAAAAGATATATTTGAATCCTTACCTTGTATAAGTTTCTCTGAGTAAAAGTTGACCTGTATACTGACTGACACATTATGGCTCAGAGGATCCCAAGTGAAAAACTCAGCTCTTGTACAATCTAAGGACTGACCACTCTGCCATAGCCAATGCCGAGCTCAAAGATAAACTTTCACTAGTTCACCTATATCCATGAAGGACATAGTCCAAAATGTACTGTGAACTTATGAAACAACAGACACTCAACGTTGTTTATGCCATGATGTAACTTTTCTAACTATACATACCTATGAAAAATTTTAACATACATGTTAATTGGCAAACACGTAGGCTTTACTGTATCAAGGGGAACACAATGACTGCAGTCTCATAAAGAGCTATAGCTTTCAGTGAGACTTTCTTGAATAGATTTGAGTTCTTCAAGGATTAAATCTGAATGTACAAGTGAATATAATAGTAAAGTGAAAAGATTAAAGTACAGAAACAAAATACCAATCTCTCCCTCTCCCCTTCCCTCTCTCCCCCTCCCTTTCTCCCTCCCTCTGTCTCTCTCTGTTTCTATGTTTCTATGTCTCTGTCTCTCTCTCTCTGTCTCTCTGTCTCTGTCTCTGTCTCTGTCTCTGTCTCTCTGTCTCTCTGTCTCTCTGTCTCTCTCTCTCTCACACACACACACACACACACACACACACACACACACACACAAACTTAAGTGCAAGAATGCTTAAAAATATAGTTTTTCTTTACTGACCTTCTCAAGTCTATGCTTTGGTCAATTGCTACAAATTTATTTCTTTAATATTTGTTTTCCAATTCAAGTTTTACACAAATTTCCATGGTTAGAAATTCACAAAAAGAAATTTAGATCCTAAGCTTTAAAAGTAAGCATACATGTCATAAATATATAATTTAATTATCACCATCCCACCCAATTTAGCTTTTTGAAATTAAAATACATCTAAAATTTCTATAACTGGAGAATATGATGCAACCAGAGATTAAATGAATATTCATCTGTCAGGCAGTGGTATTTGCATGCATTTTCATATTTACTTGTTTTATGATTTTGTGTCTTTGTGAACCAAGCAATTATTCACTATTGGAGTGTTCTCAATTTTATAAAAGTATTTGCAAAGGTTATGTTTTTGAATAGGATTTGAAAATGATGAGGGAGAAATATAGTGAAGAAGTAGCTGGAAGATTTCTTTTAAGGACTCTTAATTTTTACAGAATCTAATACTTCTAAGTATGAGATTAAATATATGGACTATTTACTTGATGGAATTTTACTGGGCCATAAAGAAGAATGAATTTTTTTGTGGTCTGTGAAGAAATAGGTGACCTCTAGATGACGATTTCAAGTAAAATACACCCAGACATAGTAGTAGAGGTAACTGTGATCAAAGTACATTATACATATTTAAATGAGTGCCACAATGGAATTTCTTGATTTTCACATTTCATCTACAATAATCACTTTTAAAATATGAGGTTAATGCCATGAAGATATTCAATTCTCCTAAGAGTATACAAGAAATAAAGTAATTAGAAATAAGTGTCTGAAATTAGGAAAATTAATGGTATTTTTTTTATTTGAAGCAAAACCTCTCTCTCTAGATAAGTCATGCTATATATGTAGATCAAGTTAGCCTTGATCTTGTGACAGTCATCCTGCCATGGCTTTCCCAAGTGTTGGATTTATTACCATACACCAATACAGTCTCCCTAATTAATGAGTGTCTTACAGTCAAGAAAAAAAAAAAAAACAGTCTGGAGCTGCTCTGAGGAAATTATTAACACTGAAAAATACCTGTAATTTTTACTTAAAGATTAATTGTACCTAAGGTGCAAGAAATAGAATAACATCTCAAGGTCACTTTGTTCCAATTTTTAAATAACTAAATGAAATCAAAATTAAATGCCTGCTATGACTTGCAATATATTAGTGCACTGACCTGGGCTATGTAACTTAATATATACGAGTACTAATCTATTTTAACTAGATGGAAACAGAAAAATGAATTGCAAAACATGTTAATGAGATCAAAGATCTCAATATATACTGCATGTTTCCAAGACCCAGAGGTCAATGTCCCAGAAGGAGGAAGAACTGGAGGAGAATGAAATAAGTGCCAGGCAGAGTTTAGCTGTTGAATGTCAAAACTTCATTTTACATTACTGAGTATGTGATGAGAATATACATTGTAGAGAAAGCTTTATTCTTCAGGTCATTATAACTGAACAAGGAGGTTCCATTTTATCTGAATAAAGATTTTTATTTTCTTCTTATGACCCAGCAGTAGCCATTTCCAATTATGAAAATCATAATCTGAATACCAGTGATGATTAATTGAAACTGGGATCATTATAAAGGAGTCAGTTCTACTGACTTTGATTTAATTCCTTTACACTAGTTATCATAAATCTTTAAAATGTGCATTCCTTTAAAATTCTCCTTTAGACACCATATGTATCTGGGTGAATATGAACAGAAAAATAAAATTTCAAACTTTGGTGTTGAATTTTAATTGACCTAATATTTAATTTAATATTTCACATTAAAATTCTGCTATAAATACAATATAACTTGTTCTTGGAATAATTAAACATTTTCTAGTTTCTATAAGCTGTTGGTTCCTGTAATTTAATTCAACACATAAACATATTAAGCAGAGTTTATTTGAAATTTGAGGTGTTATGAGCAGGGTGACAATTAAGAAAGCTGGACAAGGACAGAGAATACCCAAGTGAATATTTATACTTTATATTAGCAACTTCAGTGTGTTCTCTGTATAGGTAGGTAGAAATGGATGTTGATTTTGTGCTAGTGTATCTCTGTGCAAATATATATATGTGTGTGTGTGTATATATATATATATATATATATATATACATATATATTTGCATGTACATATGGTTAAGTGTATATGTGCGTATGTAAGTACATGGTGTATGAGAGAATACATGAATGTGCATATTCATGCAACACAGCAACACAAACAATTTTACCCTTAAGTTATTCCATCCACTCTTCAGTTCTAAAAGTCAGATTCTCGCTGTCATGTGTCTGTATTTCATAATTTGTTGTGGTTCTGTGCTCTATGTCAGGTGTTGTTATTAGCATTAACATCTGATTATTCATACACCTGTTTTAGGTAGAACATCACTGCTCTTTACCTCTAATGTAGAAAACTGAGACAGAACAGTTGTCCCATAACTGAGGACTCCAAGGAGCAACTGGGCTACAGAAATTAACACTCAGGCAGACTTCAATCCCTTGCCACTATCTCTTGTACTATACATTATACTTCATATTGGCTCCATAAGGACATTGCTAACATATATCAATAGAAGAATTATAATATTAAAGTTTTTTATATAAATGGCCAATGGAGCCTTAAGGAGAATTATTTCTCACATGTAAAAAAATACTGTAAGGAAATAATGAGTGGAGTATCTAAAGAAGTTACACATAACTGTCTTCTATGGTTTGCTTGAACTTCATTTTTATCCATTTTTTACACTATTGTTTTAATTAGATATTTTCTTCATTTACTTTTCAAATGCTATCCCAAAAGTCCCCTATACGCTCACCCTGCCCTGCTCACCAACCCGCTTCCTGGCCCTGGCATTCCCCTGTACTGGGTCATATGATCTTCACAAGATCAAGAGCCTCTCCTCCCAGTGATGGCCGACTAAACCATCCTCTGCTATGTATAGCACTAGAGACACAGTTCTGGAGAATACAGGTTAGTTCATATTGTTGATCCTCCTATAGGGTTGCTGACCCCTTTAGCTCCTTGGTTACTTTTTCTAACTTCTTCATTAGGGGCCCTGTGTTCCATACAATAGATGACTATGAGTATCCAATTCTGTATTTGCCAGGCACTGGCATAGCCTCTCAAGAAATAGCTATATCAGGGCCCTGTCAGCTAAATCTTGCTGGCATATGCAATAGTGTCTGAGTTTGGTGGTTGTATATGGAATGGATCTCCAGGTGAGGCAGTCTCTGGATGGTCCTTTCTTCCACCTCAGCTCTGAACTTTGTTTCTGTAATTCCCTCCATGGGTATTTTGTTCCCTATTCTAAGAAAATTTCCAAACTCTGGTCTTCCTTCTTGAGTTTCATGTGTTTTGCAAATTTTTTTTCAACTTTTATTAGATATTTTCTTCATTTACATTTCAAGTGTTATCCAGAAAGTTCCCTATACTCTCCCCCCTCCCGGCCCTGCTCCCCTACCCATCCGCTCCCACCCCTTGACCCCGGCGTTCCCCTGTATTGGGGCATATAAAGTCTGCATAACCAAGGGGCCTCTCTTCCCACTGATGGCCAACTAGGCCATCCTCTTCTATATATGCAGCTAGAGACACGAGCCCAGGGGGTACTAGTTAGTTCATGGTTATTCTTCCACCTAGAGGGTTGAAGACCCCTTCAGCTCCTTGGGTACTGTGTTTTGCAAATTTTATCTTGGATATTCTAAGTTTCTGGGCTAATATCTGCTTATCAGTGACTGCATATCAAGTGACTTCTTTTGTGATTGGGTTACCTCACTCAGGATGATATCCTCTAGATGCATCCATTTGCCTAGGAATTTCATAAATTCATTGTTTTTAATAGCTGAGTAGTACTCCATTGTGTAAATGTACCACATTTTCTGTATCCATTCCTCTGTTGAGGGACATCTGGGTTCTTTCCAGCTTCTGGCTATTATAAATAAGGCTGCTATGAACATAGTGGAGCATGTGTCATTACAAGTTGGGACGTCTTCTGGGTATATGCCCATTAGATATATTGCTAGATCCTTTGGCAGTACTATTTCCAATTTTATGAAGAACTGCCAGACTGATTTCCAGAGTGGTTGTACCAGCTTGCAATCCTACCAGCAATGGAGGAGTGTTCCTCTTTCTTTAATTTCTCACCAGCATCTGCTGTCATCTGAATTTTTGATCTTAGCCATTCTGACTGGTGTGAGGTGGAATCTCAATGTTGTTTTGATTTGCATTTCCCTGATGATTAAGGATCATTTATTTCTTACTATCTCTCCATTAGCGTTTTACTGCACAATGGAGAAGATGCAACCCAACAGACTTTTTAACTTAAACTTGGAAGAAAGACAAAGTGAATTTTACTATGTAAATATAAATCCAAAAATAAAGTTGTAGTTCATAATTGTGCAAAGTAAATGAAGTCTACATTGAAGTATTGGATTTGAAAAGAAAGTCTAAAGAATTTTAAGTTGTGGCTATCACAAGGTGCTAGGTTAGGTGAGGTACATGTCTTGTCTGAAACTGAACTCTGCATCTGTTTAACTCAGTACTTCATATTGCTATTTGAAGTCTCAAAAATGTACTATAGACACAAAAAGAATATTAAATGACTGCAAGTATGAAGCTATTGATTTTGCCATTTCCTCATATTTTATATTTTCCCTACAGTTCATTTAATATCAACTTATTTTAGCACCTTATTTGCCAAAACCCCATCATCTTACTAGACAAGTTTTTCTTTTCCTATGAGCTACATAATACGTAAAATGAATAAAAAATTATAATCAGTATTTCTTATCATCACTTTTTTCAATGAAGGCAGGGATATGAAGACCCAACTAATTAACTTTCTATTTTTGAATTCTTTGTCTCTGGGTTCCTTAAATCACTTGTTTACCAGGAAGCTGTTGAAGAAATCAGTTAATTCAGAAATTTGATTGTTTTTTTTTTTTTTTTTAAAGTTCTGAAGTCACAAAGAATCAACAAGAAGCAAATGGTACCATCAGAACATTTTCAATGGTCTGTGGTATTCCAGGTGGAACAAATAACTGGTTTTTTTTATGCAGTTGTACACATATGTTTTATTCATGTGTGGTATGCTATTACAACCCAGTCACATTACCTAGCTGTCTACTACCAATTATGCCCAACACACTGAACTTTTAAACTAAATTGAACCATCTGTTATACATAGATAACTCTGAAATTTTTGAAATATTTTCAACTCAGAAAAAAAATGAATGTTTATGTTTGCTGAACAATTTTAGTGATTTGCAGCAGTCATTTAAAATCTGTCTCTCTAAAATTGTGGTGTACCAAAAACAGTGGATTTGGGAATATGCTAACTATTCTCACAAACTATTTATCTTTCTTAGTGGAAAAGTGATCAGTCATCTCATGAAATATTTTATGGGCCAAGATGTCTGGACTAAATATTTTATTTATAATAAAAACATAACTGACCAAAGCTCACCTTATTATCTTTAGTAAGATAGGCATATAAGTAAATATATATAATGAATTGTGACTACTGTCAAAAGTAAAGGAGATACAAATGCCCACAGATACAAAAACAGGTAATGAGATAAGGTTTTGTCTGGAAGGTTGATATGGAAGTATCTCTTTAGACACATACCATGAAGGATGCAACATAGCAATGCTGAAAAGTGATATGGTTTGTTGCAGAACAACAAAAAATCGAGAGTGTTAGAGACCAAGTAGGACCTTTCTAGAGCATTCAGCCTATTTTCTTCCATGGTGGATATTCAGTTCAGGAATCCAAGCTTTTCTATAATTGTGTTCATACTTAACACTATTCTGCTTTATTGAGGGCTAGCGATTTCAATTTTATTGTTTGGAAATATATTTGTCTACTAGTATGAGGACTGCTCTTTCTAGACTGACTTCAATCATCTATCAAAGAAACTATCAACCTAGCATTGCATTGAGTTTATCCCACAAATCACTACTCTAATTACCAGTCAAGGAATTCTTTGTCACCACCAATGGAATAGTGCTTTCCTCCATCTCTTACATTCTTTCCTGGGGAGAGGAGATGGTTCATAAGACTCAAGAAACTTGTGAATTTACCAAAACAAATGAGGCCTCTTTATAAGGTGATAGAATTAGCAACAGAACACTGAAGGAGAGGAGACTCTGTGGTGGAGCTGACTGCCTGCCTGGCAGAATCCAGAGATGTGGTTTCATGAGTTGTCAATCTTGCTTATTTTAATATTCTAGAGATACAGTTGTCTGTTTATTACCAGTTCCCAAACATAGATCTTCATCCATGTCCCTATAAGGTAATTCTGATAACTACATCCATTCATCAAGTTAGACATGACATAATTGTTGGTTGTTTTTTTTTTTTTTTTTTTTTTTTTTTTTTTTTTGTTGTTGGTGCTATTGTGCCAGGAAGCTCTTGTGAATCCCAAAAGACCACCAAGGAGCCAACACTGATATAATCACATTAGGGTCTATTTCAGACTCAAGTTTGGGTCTACTCACCACTGATCCACAGTGCTGTTTGGTGAAGCAGCCCGAACTTTCATCAGACTAGGTATTATAGAAAAATGGAAGCAAGAAATGGGGTGTCCTGCTTGACAAGAATCTAAATGAAAGTCTACTGTGAGCCCACAGGTGGGTGCTCTGAAGCAAGCCAGTATACAATCATGAATGGTCTGAAAGTCCATCTGAAACAATAAGACTAATCTTTGATTAACTGTTGCCAAGAGGTAGCTAGGGAGTAACTCTGGTCAAGGACAAGCCATGGGATTCATCCTGGAACTTGGATACAGCTTGGGTTTAATTGTAGGTCAAGTTTTCAGGCTTTTTTTTTTTTTTTTTTTAAATGGAGGCAGGTCCCAAGATGGAGTATGTTCAGCCTCTCAGTGCCCCATCTAGGGTCAATAAACATTTCAAGAAAAGTAATACAACACCTGTAGATGACATATCTTACTTTATAGTGATAGAGTTTCAGGTTGGTCTTTGATAAATTAAGGGAGAACTGAGGTCTGGCCTCTACACCAATTGTTTAGATTACTGCATATGACTAATATCATGACTAATAAATAGATTACAGTTGTAAATGAGACTCCTCTGCTGTCAGCCTAATTTAATGTTATTAATTTATCTAAATCTATGCTCAGGCTGTGGCTCCTGAGTCTGTGAAGAGTAAAACAAGGGAGGCATGAGATCCATTTTTTAAAATAAATCATTTTATTTATTTGCATTCCAAATGTTGTCCTATTTCTTGGTCCTCCCTTCCAGAATTCTTTATCCCCTTCCTCTTCCCCTTTAACTCTGATAGGGTGATCACCAACCAACCTACCCACCTACCCTCCTCATTCATCAAACCCTCACTACTCCTCCAGCATTCCATGAGTTCCTTTTTTAGGGGAGCACTCTCAAATTTTTCTTCCTGGAAAAGGTAGAAGACTTAAAAAAAAAAACTCTTTTAAAAATTTTTTTTCATTTTTTTCTCTTTATTAGATATTTTCTTCATTTACATTTCACATGTTATCCAGAAATTTTCCCTTACCCTCCCACGTCCCCGCCCTGCTCTCCTACCCACCCCCTCCCAAGTAATGGCCCTGGCATTCCCCTGTACTGGGGCATATAGAGTCTGTATGACCAAGGGGCCTCTCCTCCCAATGATGGCCAACTAGGCCATCTTCTTCCATATATGCAGCTAGAGACATGAGCGCAGGGGGAACTAGTTAGTTCATGTTATTCTTCCACCTAGAGGGTTGAAGACCCCTTCCGCTCCTTGGGTACTTTCTC
>LR752592.1:0-66993 GCA_902729485.2 Mus minutoides
AGGAAGTGGGAGGGGACAGAGAGGGAGAGAGAGAGAGAGAGAGAGAGAAAGAGAGAGAGAGAGGGAGAGAGAGAGGGAGGGAGGAAAAAGGGAAAGAGAACAAACTAGGTTATGACCCCTCAAAGCCCACCCCCCAGCATCCTCTAGCAAGGCTGCATCTCCTAAGGGTTCCATAACTTTTGCAAACACTGGGAACATATCTTTGTTCAAAGACATGTGCCTATGAGGGACCTTTTCCATCCATTGTATCACTAGTAATATGATGGCTATAAATCTGACATGATTTGGGAGGTTTCTGTTTTTCATATAGTCTGGCCATTTGGGTGTCTGTTCTGAATTTCCCAGTCAAGTCTTCTAATGCATTTTCCTCTGGGTTGATTTTTGCCTCTTTTGTCTATAGAAGATCACTAGTAATATGATGGCTATAAATCTGACATGATTTGGGAGGTTTCTGTTTTTCATATAGTCTGGCCATTTGGGTGTCTGTTCTGAATTTCCCAGTCAAGTCTTCTAATGCATTTCCTCTGGGTGTATTTTTACCTCTTTTGTCTGTAGAAGATTCTGTTGCTTCAGCATCTGGTATGACAGCAAAGTGGGTCAAGCTCTTTCCAGATAAGTGCAAGTACTTGAGTTTGCATGACCAGAACCAAGGAAAGTCAGGGACAGTGGTGTATGTCTCTGTAATGCCAGGGCCCTAATGAGATGGTAAGCAGGGTCGGAGGAATTTCACAAAGAGGCTAGCCAGTTAGCCTGGCATTTGCCGTCTGGTATTTGCAGCAGTGAACAAAAGACCCCATCTTAGACAGGGTGGTAGGTGAGGACCAGCACCCAAGGTTGCTCTCTGGCTGCCTAGCAGCCCTCTCCAGCACCCTTCTTCCCAAGGCAGCATGACAACCATGCTATAATGTGGCCACAGCTTTTCTCTGTCAGACTTCCCATCCCAAGGAGATGCTCAGAGCAATTCCTAACCCTAAATGATATCACCAGTGTTTGTGAGGTCACCATATTGTCTCTCTGCGATCAGGGCTGATATGTTTCATAGCTGGCCCAACCCATAGCAGAGTACTCAGGAGTGCATGGAGATGCACTCGGGTGCCTGGGAGATTTCATCCCATGAGCACTCGGATGACTGGAAGATTTCATCCCAGGAGCATGATGGGGCCAGTTTCCTTGCTTCGCAGCAGAACTCACACTCGTGTTTGATAAAGACACCTGTACAACTACCACTGTCTCCCAGGCACAGATCTAGTTCATGTCTGTAGACAAAGCAGGAATAAGAGGGAAGAGGCCTACTCCAGAAGCAAGGAACACATGGTGAGTTTGGCAAAGAAAGACACAGGATGAGGCCAGGAACCCATAAATATGGAGGAAAACACATGGAGAGGTTTTAGAATCAGAATCGGCTCTGTGAGGTGCTCCTCAGAATCCATCAGAGATCTGGGTGGGCGGCACCAGGGAGGATGAAGAGGAAGGATGAAGGCACGGAGGACTGCAGGCACCCAGATCTGGGTGGCAGGATGTTGCAATGCTGTGCAGCAGAAATCACTCTGCTGGGGAGGGTGGGGTAGCCTCACTCTGCTGGGGAGGGTGGGGTAGCCTACTGCTTACAGGTGGAAGTGGCTTCCCAGTTTGCTCTCAGATGAACTAAAGAGCCACCAAGAAGCTCTGGAATTGTGGACCCTCTGCCCCAATCCATCTCCTCTCCTTCTTATACTTATCCTCCCACATACTGGTTCATACCCATTCGTCTCCTACTCATTCACACCCCCATCACACTTACCCACCCACTCATATATCTATTTTTCTATCCATACATGCATCTCCTCACCTATTCCATCTGCCTATCCACTCACTCACCCACCTATCAGCTATCAGTGAAGGATTACCTTCATCCACATATCTAGTCACACATCATCCATCCATCCATCCATCCATCCATCTATCCATCCTTTTATCCTTCCATCCATCACCCATTGTTCCATCATCCATCCATCCTTTCATCTATCTATCTATTATCGATCTATCATCCACTCATCCATCATCCTTCCTTCCATCCATCTGTCATTCATCCACCCACTCATCATCCAGCCTTCCATTCATCCCTTCATTCTTCCATCCACATATCATCCATCCATCATCCATTCATCCATCATCCATCTATCTGTCTATCCATCATCTGTCCATCTATCCATCCTTCCATCTGTTATCCTTCCTTCCTTCCTTCCTTCCTTCCTTCCTTCCTTCCTTCCTTCTTTCCTTCCTTCTTTCCTTCCTTCCTTCTATCTATCCATCATCCACCCATCCATCATCCATCCATCCATCTATCTATCCATCATCATTTTTGTTCAGTTGTCTTTCTTCCATGTGTCTGCTCATACAGCACTTTGTCTAGGTAAGATTTGTGCCTATAAGATTTAAGCTCTGGTGGACACAGGACTGGGGCCGGCTAATAAAGACAAAAGTGTAGCTATTTACTCTCCTGCACCCTTTCCCCCTTCTCAGAATTCTCTTCCTTGATGGAAGAGAACATTTAAGGCATTCAGGCCTTGGGAAAGATGGTCATGTGCCTCACCCAGGCCAAACTTCTCCAATGATGGGGACATGGTGTGGCATAAAAACCTTTCAGGGCTTCCCCTCATTGTTATGGCCAGAAAGCTCCATGGAGAAGCCAGGTTGAGGCTCTAGATAGACTGAAACCATGCATGCTGCTCTGATCTGTGTGTCTAATTTCTGCCTCTAGCAGTAATTAGGTTTCAAAAGTGTCTTGGGAATCATTGGTCAGACATCTCTCCCTTCTGGGATATTCCAAGGATCCATGAGTTACTAGCAGCTCTGGAGAGGTTACAAGGGACATGGCATGGTAAGTGTTAGCACTAGCAGCTCTGGGGAGGTTACAAGGGACATGGCACGGTAAATGTCAGCACTGCTGCTGAATTCACCAGCTCTGGGCTGTGCAGCACAGGAGACTCTGGGCTCTCAGCATGACTGGGCCAGATAGCTGAGCCTGACAGTTGGTTAGTGACCCTTAGGGGGAACATGGTAGATTCAAGCTGGGAACCTCTTGCCTAGAGTTTCCCTCTGTAGTCCGATCTGGGACCTGCCTCTGGAGGTCTGTGCGGATCAGGGAGCAGTTAGGGTGGCATAGTTGACCACAAATTTTTGTTCAATTGTCCCAGCACATGACAGCAGGAGAAGCTTGCCCAGAAGGGGGGGTGGGAGTCTAAGCTCAGAGCTGCAGGGCCATATTCTCTTTATTCTGATAATTTTTATACCTCAGATGAGTTCAGAACAGACATTTCATTACCTGATAAATGAAAACTTTATGGGTAAAAAGCTTAACTATTCTACTTAGATTTTCTAACTAAGAGGGGTGCTGTAGTCCCAGAGAGACAAGGTTGGCAGAGGCTTCCATATCTGAAGGCTGTTAGGATGCCCCTCACAGGCACCAGAGCTGTTTGCTCTCCATGTCCTATGTCTCTCCTCAGTGTCTGTGTTGGCTTTCCTCCTCCATGGACTGAGTCATGTGCTTCTCCTGTTTATGCAACATCTATCTCAGAAGCTGGCTTCTTTCCTTCTATGCAGACTCCATGTTGAGTAAAGCCATATGCAGCCCCTTCCTGCCTCCAAGGATTTAAATGGAATAAGAAAGATGGGTAATACTTGTAAAATATAAATATAGGACTTCCACTGGAATTAGCATCAGGGAGACACACCGCCTGGAGCTATGAGAGTGGGAAGCAGGACAAACTGAGTTACTCTTGGGGAAGAGAGAAGTAAGGAAGCCTTCCTGGAGGCGGCGAGGCTTGCTCAGAAAGTGAAGAGAAGGTGCCTAGGCTATAAAAGAGTGGGTGCTATGAGCAGAGACCCTGTGGCCATAGGAAGTGTGGAGTACAAGGGGATGTAAGAAAATCCTGTAGCTACATTATCACAAAGTGAATAGAAGCAGCCACAAACGAGGCTCTCTACCCAGCTGCCCACACGGCCCAGACACACTCTATCCCAGCATGGTCTCGGGTCTCTCGATCTCATCTGTCCAGAAGACCTGGTTTTTCTGTCCTCAGGATCTGGCTGCTCTCTGGGGAGACACCNTACAAGGGGATGTAAGAAAATCCTGTAGCTACATTATCACAAAGTGAATAGAAGCAGCCACAAACGAGGCTCTCTACCCAGCTGCCCACACGGCCCAGACACACTCTATCCCAGCATGGTCTCGGGTCTCTCGATCTCATCTGTCCAGAAGACCTGGTTTTTCTGTCCTCAGGATCTGGCTGCTCTCTGGGGAGACACCTGTCTCAAGCACATATGCCTGTAGAGATAAATTCAGACACATCTGGTCTTTTAGAACTTTATTCTGACCCCCTCCCTGTTCTCTTCTTCCTACCTGCCTGGGTCCCAGTCACCTCCACAAAAGCCATATCGCCTCCAGATCCCCCCACACCAGGAAATATGTCAAAGGACCACTTGGGATGGAAGCAATTCACCATGGCAACTGCACATTTCCCAGGTGTCTACCCAAGTGTGCCAGGGCCAAAAACTGCCAGAGGCCAAAGTTCAGCCTGGGGTTCCTTAAATACCCAACTTCCTGAAGGAAGTTCAACTCTTAAAGGACTTCAGGCACCCACACAGGTCTCTCTCCCAGGCTTTATTCCCACTTTGCAAAGTCCCAGACAAGCAGAGGCAGATAGACAGACGGATGGCTGGCAGGGCAGGGCTGGTGAGATCCATCCTGCCAAGTTCTCTGTCTGTCAGCATTTAGCACCATGAACTGTTTTCCCATGCAAGTCTCAGAGATTTTTGAACCACATTAGAATAAACATAATTCTGAATTATCTTCTCAGTGGTACATGAAACAACTGTCTGTCACCCAAAGGCAGCAGGGGGCAGGGGGAGATGATGAATTCCTAAGGTAAAAACCTAGGAGGGGAAACATTTCACTCCACAGGCAGCTGCCCCCACAACAGGTCCCAAGGCCAAGGCTGACTGGGAGAGTGGGGGTCGTCCCCCAGGCCCACCTTGGGGCTGTAGGAAACCTTCACTCATTGGTTCCTGCAGAGGTCCAAGATCAAGGATGCTCTGGTGTGGATGCAGAACTCAGGAACTCCAGAACGATGCATGGAGGGGGAGCCGGTGGCTGGAACCGGGGTGAGGCCTTATGAAATATTCAGCAGCTAGCTGCAGCAGCCCTACTCACAAAGACTGCACACTTCTGACCAAATCTCCACAGTTGGCCTTTGAAGATGTTCTTATAGGAAGCTTTGAAAGTTCTCATGTCCTCTCTCCCTTTGTTTCCCGTTTCCTCCCAAAGGCAGCGCCTGCTATGGGGAGTTCCTAGGGATGCTGTCTTTGGGGCGTTGGTCATAATGACCTCATCCCCTTAGCTCCCTACACACCACAGGCACAGCAGTCTACCTTCAGGACCTTTGGTGGCTATCCATATGCTTTCCTCACATTCTTACACTGGCCTCCACTGGATCCTTCTAGAACATTCTAGAACTGGGTGTTTCTAGAATGCTCCTCTTCAAGCCTTAGCTCTGATGATCTCCCCTGTGACAAAGCTTTCCTTGGCATCCTTCATGCCTGCGACTAACCCTGTCAGTGCCATGTGCTTGTTTTATCATGGCTTCTGGTGTCCTCCAGCAGGGCCAAACTTTATGCCTCATGGGGCTCTAGGGAGCAAACACAGCTCTCGCTGCAAGGGAGGAAAATGTTTATTCGTAGCCAAATATGAGTAATCAGGGCTCTGAAATTCAAGGACTTTTATAGTCACAGAGTCAGAGGCAGCCACTGGTAGGGGCATTGGGCAGGCAGCTTGCAGCGCAGCAGAGGCGGGGCGTCTTAGGGATGATCCAACAGAAGCAGGAGGAAGCTGCTCACACGGCAGGACAGACAGACAGCACAGCGTGTCTTTCCACTTCAACTAAGCTAATATAGATAGTTTCTCACCTTAGCATTTGTGTCCATGGTGATTCTGCATGCCGCCCAGTTGATGAGATTGGCTATCACAGCAGGCGTGGTCAGCGATTAAAACTGTCATAGTTTGTTTTCTGTTGCTGTGAGAAACACTATGCCAAAAGCAAAATATGAGGAGAAAAGGTGTTATTTGATGTGATCATCCCAATCACAGTCTGTCATGAAGGGACGTCAGGTTGAAAACTCGAGACAGGAACCCGGAAGCAGAAGCTGAAGCTGAGGCCACAGAGGCACGCTGCTTACTGGGTTACCCTGCATGGCTTGCTTAGCCCGATTCTCGCACAATTAGGGGTGATCGCCTATCTGTCCAGGGATGGTACTGCCAAATGTGGGCTGGATCCCCCCCATACCAATTATTAAACGAGAAAATGGCCCACAGGCTTGGGGGTGGGGGTGGTGTTCTTAATAGAGGCTCCTCTTCCCATGTGACTCTAGCCTCTGTCAAGCTGACAAAAACCCAAGCAAGACCCAGCCCAGCCCAGCTCCCTTCCTGCTCTCTACATGCATCCACAGTGGCTCTCACAACCGGCTTTCTCCCCAGACCTTGGCCCTCCGTCCATAGCATGCTTTGAGGGGCAATTAGTGAAACTGTTGACATCTTCTCTGAGAGTTCCAGGGTCAGGAAAACTAATTAACCTTCGGCTTGCATTCTGATCAGTAAAAACAGCTGCAGCCAAGCCCGGAGTGAAGCAAAGACGGGGGAGGGGGAGAAAGGATGAAGTAAGACCATCTTTGCTGTACTTCTTTAAAGCGATTGGGAAGGAACTGTCTTCCTGGTAAGACAAACTGGGTGGAAAGCCTGCCACCTCTACCTTCAGTGTGTGTCTGTCTCCTTCCCTTTGGGTCCAACTCCTTGGCTCTCCACTGCTGTGGTAATCACCAGGAGTCTGTCTGACCTATGTTACCCATTTTTAGGACTGAAGGCACAGAGATCAGCCAAGGTCCTCACCTTGCAACCACTATGGAGTATCCAGGAAGACCCCCCCCCCCCCAGACGAGAGCCCTTATCAGTGAGCTGAGTCTGCTCTGGGCAGTGTTCACTGCTAAGCACAGTCTATATTCTCAAGCGATGACGCCTTCTGACCTCTGTGTCCACCCACAGGGAACACAAGGGAAGCCAGCTTTATGACAGGGATTGCTTAATTACACATACTTTTTGTCCCCTGACCTAATTCCTCCTCTTCTGAAGCCTCAAGTTCCCATCAGCACCGTAAAGACACTCTTGGGGGCCACTACCTCAGAGCAGTGCGGCAGGAGTGGATACAGGGCTGCTCACGGCTACATGGGACTGCACATGGTTGCACACTGGGACCCGAAGCAGCCTGAGGTTCGAAATTCAGAGACCTCCCTCCAGGTGAAGCAGGACTCTCAGCTTAGCCACAGAAAAGAATCTCAGGAGGAATCCATCTGAAGCCGACATAGAATTCATAAGCAGGAGAGTTTAACACAGGCTTAAGCACAGCACCCCGAAAGCGAGGCTGTGGGCTTCCATAATGTTGTGATCTAGTGTCTTTATGGTAGTTGGGTACACGGTTTTGGTGGCTTCTGAAGTCACACCTCACGGGTTGCTAGCTTTTGTCTCAACATTCAGCCACAAGTGGCTAGGGTGAACAGCCCCTGTCCTAAACAGGAGGCAGGCATACAGGATGGCACTGCAGAATGCTGGCCAGACTGTGGCCAGTTGCAAGCTCAGAGCCCTGTGCCCTCTTTCTCCTGAAGAGACAGCAGTGAGTGGCCACGAAGCAGGGAAGATCTGTTACTGGAGGGACATCGCCTTGTTTAGACATGATTCATCAAGCAGGAGAGTGAGGTGAAGGTCTGGGGCTAAAAAAAAATGGGCCAGCAAGAATGGACAAGGAGGATTATGTTGGGCAAGCAGCAGAGCTGGATATGGGCAAGGTAGTGTCATGTATGCATTTGAGAATGTTACACTGAGGGCCGAGCAGGCAAAGAAACTTGCTGTGAGCCTGATCATTTGAGATCCAAACCAGGTCCGCAGGGTGGAAGGGGAGAATGTTCTCCTCACAAGCTCTCCTCAGACTTCCATATGCACAGGCACAAACAGGCAAACAGACAAGTGTTATAAAAGAAAATGCCATAATGAAGCTTGCTGTTGTATCAACTAAAATCATTAAGCAAACAAGGGCAGCACACACAGAAACCTGGAGGCAAGAAGCTGTCGTTCCAATCAAACACAAGACTCACGTACTCAGCACCAGGTACTGCGATTCTCACGTCCTCCCTAACACCAGAGGGGCTCGTCTTCCCAGGGACTCACACAGGGTCCTCCCGGGACATAGGGATGGTGCTAGCACACTGGTTCACTAGGAGAGAAAGCAGTCAGAACTGGACCATGTTGCTATTTTCATTACACCCCCCTCCCCCAAGGACCAGCTTCTGTTTCACGAGGTCTAACCTGCTTTGAATGACCTAGATTAGCTGTGGAGAACCCTTTGTGTGTCCCTGTGAGGACACTGTGTGCCTTTGTGTGTGTTTTCACATGTGTACAGGTGAACACACCTGCTTGAGCATGCAGAGGCAGGAAGAGGTCTTTGGATTCTCCCTCTGACGGCTCTCTGCCTTACCGCTTGTGACAGTCTCTCACTGAATCGGAGCCCAGCATGTTTGGCTATACTGGATGACTATTGAACTTCCAGGATCAGCACCTGTGCCTCTCAGTGGGGTTACAGGCATGCACAGCTATCCCTGGCGTCTCCTGGGGGCACTCAGGATTCGAATGCAGGGTCTCACACTTGTGTTGCTATTACCCACAGAGCCGTTTCTCTAGCCCCAAGACACCATTCACTCTCTTACTAAGTTTCTTGCTTCATGCATTCGCTGCCCACCCACGGTAGGACTTAGACCCTTCTGGCACAGGTCTGAGAATAATGGTGTAAAGTGTGCCCATGAAGATTAAAATGTGCCGGGGCTCTCCCATCTGCAGACAGTGGCTACTCCCAAGTCTTTGAAGAATACTTTCAAGATAAAACATGTACTTGTTGATTCTGGAGGTTTATAAAAAAAAGACCCGAATTTTCACAGATTTACTGGAGAGGAGGGGTGTTTCATGTAAAACGTGCTTTTCCTTGACATTTAGAGGTCTTGCAAAGTGGCTTATTATAGATCTCGTGGACATCTTGATATTTAATTAAATTTCAGAAATATATTCTCTGTGCTCATCGGGAGGAATATGAAGAATGTATTTACTGGCTCTCTATTTGTTATTCTTTTTCTGTTCCTAACGCAAAATTATCAGTTGGAAGTAAGTCATCAGAGGCACTTAAACATTTTCAGGGCCGGGAATCTAATTAACCCCAGCAACTGTGCTTAAAATGTAGAATAATACAGACAAGTCCTTACAGGCATCACGGGCAAGATTCGGCCTTGTGAAATGTTTACTGCGATGGTTTTTAAACTGACCTTTAATGCCTGTTTTCAGAAGGCGACGGAGAGGGGGAGTGATTGGAAACCGTTCGCTGAGCTCTGGCCCACTGCATTTCAGAAGATGATTGAGGCCGGATTTGTAAACTATTTCCCAAGCTTCCACTCCAACAGACTGCATTAAGAGATGTCCATAGCCAGTGGTCTCCTGGAAATAGCTTTCTCTCCATTTAAACCTGTAAAAGACAAATATCTTCAACCCGAAGGTCTGGAGACAATGACATTCCCAGTGTCTCAGTGGAGGGTCAGCTGAACAGGACTCTGTTACCCTTCCATGGAGGAAATGGTCCTAAGGTGCCCTGTAGTCACGCCCACCCTCCCCGGTTGCTGGAGGTGCCAGCTATATATCAGGATCCACCTGTCTCTGCCTCCAAATTGCTGCTATTACAAATGTGCAGCGCAACACCCTGCGGTCTTCTGTGGTCTCTACTCAGCTCTTGGTACTTTGGGAACTTAGGACTTTATGGACAGTGCTGCCTTGCTTTTCTGCTAGAGTCTAGCTCTCAGTAGCGCCATTTTCTCTGCCATCACCATAGCTGTTGGCGTGGTGAGGCACTCAGAGAAGGCAAGAGGAACAAGGCCTGACAGCAGGCAGCTCTCCCGAGGGGCCTGTGATCCCTGGCAGGACTGGACACATGGCAAGGCTCTGTGCTGTGTTCACTTGGAGCTGGAGTTTGCAGGGCGAGGGGGCAGAAACATGGAGGGAGGAGCTGGGACAGGCTGGGTCTGAGAGGTCTCGAAGCTGAGCACAGAGGCCACACTAGCCAGGGCTGAGAGAGTGGCACTCACTTGGCTACTGTACCAATAGGCCTGTTCTTTGGCCATAGAAGCAGGCAGGCCACTCCCAACTCAGTGGTAGCTTCAAACACATTACAGTTCAGAGTGGGGTTCACTGTGCCCCAGTCAGGGTGCTCTCAGGGCTACAATCCTCTTTCTTCTTCCCAGCCCTCGGCCCCCAGCCCCCACAATTTCCAGTTTGGGGAGACTGCCTGTAGCCCTGCAGCCCTGGGCTCAAGGAGGCACCTTTACCAGATGGCAGCCCTAACTGAGCCTCAGGCCACCTCCTCTGTGATCTTTGCCCCTCTCCTTTGTCTCCCTACAATTTCCATGCCCTGCCCACTCAGCATACACTGCTTTCCCCTATTGGTTCTGAGGCTGGAGAAGACTGGTAAAGACTCATCCAGCTCACAGGTTTCAAGCCACAAGGCTGGCTTCTGTGTAGCCACTGTGACAGACCAAAGGTGGCAGTGTCACAACCACAGCACCATAGCATGGTGATCACAGGGCACAACTGCCAGCCAGGCATGGCCTTTTCTCTTCTAGTTTAATCTTTATTTATTTATTTTTGGAGCCTGGATCTCATAATGGGGTCCAGGTTGGCTTCAAACTCATCATTCTCCTGCCTCAGCCTCTTGAGTGCTGAGATCACAGATCTGAGCCATTAAACCCAGACCTGGAC
The DNA here is from genome assembly GCA_902729485.2 of Mus minutoides. Classification (NCBI taxonomy): domain Eukaryota; kingdom Metazoa; phylum Chordata; class Mammalia; order Rodentia; family Muridae; genus Mus; species Mus minutoides. Next base: position 10,871 of record LR752592.1, read on the forward strand.
ACTCTTTTATAACTCTTTTATAAGCTTGCATGACCAGTATTAGTCTTTACCATCGCAATTCCACCAGAGAGAGCCAAGACTCTAGCTTCCAAGTCTTTGTAGGAAAGACTTTTGCCAAACTCAAACACTCACAGTCTTTTTTGTTTGTTTGTTTTTTGAGACAGGGTTTCTCTGAATAGCCCTAGCTGTCCTGGAACTCACTTTATAGACCAGGCTGGCCTCGAACTCAGAAATCCGCCTGCCTCTGCCTCCCGAGTGCTGGGATCAAAGGCGTGCACCACCACGCCCGGCCAACACTCACAGTCTTATACACAGTTCGACAACTTACTTGCCTGAGATTCTATCCCCTGTCTGTGCTAAAGGCGGGATGGGAGGACCTTCTGCTCTGCAACGCTCTCTTCTCAGATTAGAGGAACCACGTGATTTATTTTGTGCAAACATTAGAGTAAGGTTTTCTTCCAGAGCAAGGCAGATATGGTATATCTGCAGCATCATTTGGGAAGGCTCAAATCCTGGGGTTGTCATTTGAGAACTGAGATCTGGGATAACCCATGATGTCTTCATGAATTGGCAGTTGCTAGCTGGAACCCCGATGAAGACTCTGGCGCTCAGCTGAAATGGCTGCAGCTGGGACATCCTAGTGACTTGGGTTTACTTGCACCATGGTGGCTATCTAGTCCTACATGGTGGCTGCCAGATTCAAGCCAGACATCCCACTGAGGAAGCTGCATTTCATCATAGGTGGTACCCTGGTACCTCTACCACACACTGATGGGGATAAGCAAGTCACACTTCCCGTACCTTCCTCTCATAAAGGGCACTGACTCCTTCTCTTAATAAAGAAGAGACAGATTCAGGAGCGCCTGCTGACTAGGACTGTTTAACCACAGCTTCTGAGGGAAAGTACTTGGCTTCACTCCCCCGGCATTCGGATGCAGCCGGCCCCCAGGAGCATTTGGTGGGCTCCTGATGACCTCCGTTCTAGGGCTGCCAAAGAAAAACACAAGATTTCCAGCCAATTCGAGATTTGGGTCAACAGTAAAATTTTAAAGTCTAATTTTATCCATGCAATTTTCAGGATATCTGCGTGTTAGAAACCACGTGTGTTCTCCCTCTGAACATCAGCTTTCATCATGGGCCACGAGTGTGTCTGGCAATGCAATCCGTTCTGAATGTCTGTTGTCAAGTACTTTGACATTGTCTCTTATCAGTAGGAGGAAGGCCCACAAAGGGCACTGCTTTTAGGAGGAAAATCCTTAAAGAGAGGGGTACATTGATCGAAAGGACCCAGGTTCAAGGTGGCTCAGCTCACTTCCTGGGGGGCTGATGTAATCTGTCCCCCTGACTATAATCACTCTTGTGGAAATTAATGAGGAGCATGGAACCCATTCTTCTGATGAGCTTTCAATTAGCTGGTGTCTAATTTTCAAAGGCTCATGAATAAATGATTAACCCAGATCAGAAACAAAATCAAAGCTCTCATGGGCTCATAAACAGAACAGTTGGAGAGATGACCTCTTCCTTTGCCTTCCTCACCACCAGACAAATGAGAAAAGGCCTGAGCAGGCATAAAACCTGTTCCCTCGTGGGCACCAAACTGGGTCTATCTAACAACAGAGCTGGCTCTCCCTTCTCTTAGTAGCTAAGCAAGGCCGCCCAAGAGACTGGTGATCACTGACAGTGCCATCCTTAGAAAAGACGCAGGTCACAAAGATTTGTCTGGGCCTCCCAGCCAGCCTGGTGGCCTGTTCTTTTGTGTCACCCACTGTGTCCACACTCCTTCCCCTCTGAGGACACCAGAGAACTCAAATTCTGACACTTGGGACATCAGCGCCGAGTTAGAAGATTCCTTTAGTTGTTAGCTGTGTTTCCCAATCCTCAGGGAACTGCCACGCTCCTTTGAAAATCCAGGCTTGGCAGATGTGATCCAGGCTCCAGGTGAGGTTACTCACCATGGACTTAGAGGGTGTTGTAGAGCATCGTGGGAACTGTGGAGCCTTTAGAAGGTGGGGCCTTGCTGGAGGAAGTGCATCGCTGGGGCGGGACAGTCAAGTTGTGTAGCCTGTCTCTGCTGCTTGTTCCCAATCTGCTTCCTGATTGTGGGTACAGTGCAAGAAGCCACCCCTTCTTCTGTACCCCTCAACCATAATGTGGAATAATCCCTTCCTCCTTTTAATTGCTTCTTGTCAAATATCTTGTCACAGCCAGGAGCAAAGTAACAAACAGAGGTGTTCTAAAGCCAACCACCGCCAGGATAGGAAGGAAGAAAGCATCTGTGTGGGAGGTGGGGAGAGATGGGGAGAGAAGGGACCATGGGAAGACTGAGGGAAGAACATGGCCTGACACTTTCCCAAGCCCAGGAGCACCAAGGCCACCATAGACACCATCTCATGGGACAGAGCCTGGCATGGGTTTTCCATGGAACTCCCAGAAGGCACAGACCTAGGCTTTGGATACTGACCCAGAACTAACTATATATGGCTTGGTTTTAATATTAACTTGCCACAAAATAGAATCACCCGAATAGGGAGCCTCAGCTGAAGAGCTGTCCTGACTGCATTGATGTGGGGAGATGCACTCCATGTGTATGGTACCTTCCGGTAGCAGCTCAGATGGAAGGGGTATTTCTGAGAGAAGTTTATCTTGCCTCTGCTCGCTTGGCCTTCCTCTGGACGCTGAGCTGATTCCCCTGTTGTTACTGCTGAGCCTTCCACTGACTGTTGTACAAGCATTTCTAAGCTTTCCTTGAGAACAGGGAGCAGAGGCTGCCTGGGAACTTCCTGGGCCCTGAGTGCCAGATCATGACTACTGAGGCACCCTACCTTATAGACTAAGTGACTACTGGTGGCCCCACCCAGGGAGAGACAAGTAATAGGACAGCTCTTACTGTTGAGGTATCTGGCCTCAAGCGCCAAGGGTCGGGTTCCATGCTTCTCACATGTGATTTGGCCATTGTTATTATTTTAAAGCTCACTAAATAAATGAATAAATTTATTATATACTCATCCCCTTGCTTTGGTTTCTCCAGAGAACACTTCCTAAAGCAGTAGCAATTTTCCTACTAACATAAACCCCTCTGGATCGTGGCTGTGTTATGATGTAAGCCCAGTGGGTTGGGGTTATATTATGACTCATCCTGCCCCATACCTGTGAACCCCCCCAAAACCTGTAACTTTAATTTTTTTAAATGTCTAATTTTAATGATGGTTCTTGTATTAGCCAGGGTTCTCTAGAGTCATAGAACTTATGGATAGTCTCTATATAGTAAGGGAATTTGTTTCGATGACTTACAGTCTGCATTACAGACCCAACAGCAGTCAACTGTGAAGGGGAAGTCCAAGGATCTTGTAGTTGCTCAGTCACACAAAGCAAGTTGTTTCAGATTCCAACAGATGTGCTGCCAAGTAAATGCAAGCAGGCAAAGAAGAGCGAGTCTTCCTTTTTCCAATGTCCTTATGTGGGCCTCCAACAGAAGGTATGGCCCAGATTAAAGGTGTGTACCACCATGCCTGGATTTACAACTTGCCTGTTTTGTCCCAGGCTAACCTTGAACTCAGAGATCTCCTTGCCTTAGTCTCCTGGGATTATGCCTCAAGACCTCCATGCCAAGATCCAGGTCACAAATTTGTATCTCCCATCCTTAAGATCAGGATCACAGGTGATCCTTCCAATTCTGGATTGTAGTTCATTCCAGATATAGTCAAGCTGACAACCAGGGATAACCATTACAGTTCCTAAATGATTTAGACTCCCTTTTAACCCACCACCCAGCAGAGGTAGTGGAAAAGAAAGGGTATAGGGGAAGCAGAACTGCTTAGAAAGGTTCTTCAGAGCATCTCTTGTCTGCGTTGTCTGGAAATTGGTCATTGAGTTCACAGGTTAGTAGTGGCAGCTCAATTCACTCGCAAACACCTCATGGACATATTGGGTCAGCAGCAGAGATGACCTAGCAAGAGCAGCCAGGCCTCAGCATCACCTCAAGTTAGCAGAAGGGACCAGGGGGAACGTCTGTAGAAGGTCTCAGATCTGCCTCTCTCAGCAAAGCAAAGATCAGCAAAGACTCAAGACCCACAGTCATTGTACAGCTAGCTCTATAAGCAAGCCCAGCCCAGCCTCAGACACTGCCCATCAAGCCCTATTTAAACCCTCCAAACATCACGTGTCTTCCACATCTTAGCTTGAGTTTTGTCTCAGCATGTGTCTTACCTCAGCATGTGCACCTGTCTTAGCTGACATCACTCTGCCTTTCAGTCCAAGTCCATGGAAGCAGCAACAAACCTGAGAACACCACCAAAAGCTTTTTGGTGCATTTCTATCTATGGCATCCCGACAAATGCAGTTCAACTACGCATACAAGGTGGACCAATACATGTGTGTCCTTAGCAAAGAATCCTTTGTCATGTGGCCTTTCACATGCTTGCTTTAGCAGAACATCCTTTAACCTGTGTCTGCTTCAGCTAAACGTTCCTTCAGGAGTCTACCTTAGTCTCCTGTGTCCACGTAAGGAAAACATTTGTTCATGTTTTTGCCCCAGCAAAACCCCATCCAACCGATTTTCCAAAGAACCCTTACGTTTCCACTTCATCATCTCATAAGAGTTTATGGCTCTGGATCTTCTCTCTATAGTCATTGTGTGCATGTATGTGTGTGTGCGCGTGCATGCATGTATGCGTGTGTGTGTGTGTGTGTGTGTGTGTGTGTGTGTGTGTGTGTGAGAGAGAGAGAGAGAGAGAGAGAGAGAGAGAGAGAGATCATGATTTGTGATTGCAGCCTGCTTGGATCTGCTCACTAGCACCAGGGGAAGACAAATTATGTCAGCGATGTCCTACTGGGGTCTTCTGAGGGAAACTGAAGAGTTATGGGCAGTCTATGCTTTTCTTAGTCAAAAGATCAGAATTACGGTTTTTATAACCTTATTACTAATGTCTTTAAATCAACTCAAGAGTGAGCCAGCCAGCACAGTGGCTCCTGAGGCCCTGCAGAGGCGATTGTGTTGGATGGAAGAGGAACATGGCGCTAAGAGGCCTCCAAGCTTAAATCACAGCCAGAGCCCCGGGCTTCAGGAAATTCAGAAAGCATCTCAGCTTCTGATTCCTGCGTGCAGACAGCCCTAGGAAAGAGCAGAAGCAGAACTGGATTTAACTGGTTTGCTCATCTCTTAGGGAACACTCTCTACAGTCACCCCAGGCCCTTACCTTCCCACAAATGGAAACAGGCATTGTTGCACATCGGCGGAAGGTGCTGGGCTCAGCAGGCATCAAGCTGAGGTAGTTCCCTGCTGAGCTTAAACTGACAGAACTTTCACCCAGCACCTCCTGACATGAGGGACGCAGTGAGGAGACAGTTAGTCTCCAGTTGCCACCTTGCTTGAAGGAGACAGCCCAAGGAGTGAACACCCTCCCTGATGACTCTGAAGATGCTACCAGGGGTAGTGGGCAGAGGGGAGGATTCTCACCTCAAGTGTGAACAGACCAAACCTTAGGCCAGAGGCCTGAGAAGGGGAAGGAAGGAATCCATAGATCAGAGACAGTTCTCCTCACATCCCAGTCCCTGGAGTGGGCACTGCTGTGGCCAATCACACCCTCCAGACACAGTGGACTAACCCGTGAGCCAAAGAAACCCTTTTGTGTATCAAGTGTTTCATCACACCGAACTAACATATGTGGCCCACATGTGGCCCTGTGCCAACAGCTAGCTGCAGGAAAGACCCAATGAGGTGTGACTGTGAAGGTCCCAAGCAGAGCAAGGGACAGTGTTGCAGGGACTAGCCTAGGCTGGACAACTTTCTGATGGGTCACCTTGGATTCTCAAGTGTGATACAGCAGGAGGATAGGTAATGAAGCCAGTGTGGAATGAAATAGATGCTGTCTGTTTGTCTGTCCATCCTTCCCCTCCTTGGAGAGGCTGCAGGGTTTCTACAAGGACAGATTCCCCACATGGAATCCATAGATCCACGTTTTGAGAAACAAGGTAGAATTGTATGTTAGCACACCGGACAGTTCAGAGATGCTGTTGACATAAATTCTCTGGCGTCTCTTGAGTGCTATTTTCTTTCTCTTTGTAACATGCCCTAGCTCTAGAGAACAAGAACAGGACTCTGTCTGTGCTGCCAGAAGTCTAACCAGAGTGGGTTCTGATTTACCTACCGAAAGGCTGTTGGGTGGTCCGCAAGGACAAATGTGGCTATGGAGATAAAGGGACAGAATGGAGTCCCCTAGAGCAATGGTCTGCCCTGCCCAGGCACTGTGCTCTGCTCTTCCCAGGTGAGACTGCTGTGTCCTCCTCACTCAGCACATGGGGAGGGAGGTGCAAGGAGCTGAGAAGCTCCCCCAGCTCACAGAGCAGCGTAAGGAGCTGAGAAGCTCCCCCAGCTCACAGAGCAGCCTAAGGAGCTGAGAAGCTCCCCCAGCTCACATAGCAGCATAAGGAGCTCAGAAGCTCCCCCAGCTCACAGAGCAGCGTAAGGAGCTGAGAAGCTCCCCCAGCTCACAGAGCAGCATGAGGAGCTGGTCAAGGTTTGCTGTTCTTCACATCTGTCATGCAGACTCTGGACATTTTCATGTTGATGAGTGTTTTTGTCAGTTTTCAGTTACTGGACAGAAGGTCTTAGAGAAACTGTACAACATGATGAAGGGCTCTCACAACTCCTGGTTTTGAGTGTTTCTATCCATGGTCTGTGAGCACCTTTCTCCCAGAATTCAGCTGTGAGGAAGATCAGGTTTGCCATCTCCTGCTTCCTGAAAGGTCAACACAAATGTCTGCTAACTTCTCTGTTCTTTGGTCCAAGTAATGGGTGACTGCTCTGCCTGTTTACAGATATCTGCCCTTCCCTGTATGCACCTGAGCTCATCAGGAACTTGACCATGACTGATAAGAAAGAGATGATTAGAAGGGGCAGGTTGAGACTCCAGGGCTGCTTTTGTGGGAAGAGAAATGGCTCTGTGGAGTTCTGCCTGTTTGGAGGGGCTATCTGAGAGAAATGGGGGCTCACAGGAATGACAATGCCAACCTCCAACAACTGAACAGAGAGGCCTTGCAGGAAGGACAGCTTACCCTCTGTTGGTAATCCTTGGTTGGGGGCCGAAGCTGGCCATTGGCTACTCTAAGGTGTTGTCCCTCCATTGAAGATATCTAACCCACAGAGGATGCTTAAAAGAATCTCAGAGAAGGTTCTCATTGGCCAGATTCAGTCATGAAGGCAACCAGTGGGATAAAGCACTCTGATTGGCCAAGCCTAGTGTGCAAAGGGGTCTGGGAGAATGAAGCAAGGGAGGGTGGCATGTGAGTGTCATGTCTGCTGATATCTGGGACATGTTCTTCTTAGATGTGGCTTGGCTCCTCCTCAGGCCATTAGAATTTTGCAGCAACATCTACAAAAAGTGACTATCTATCTGCCTGTCTGTCTGATATCTCTCCCCATCTCTCTTTTCTCTTCCATGTTAAAAGTACATTATTTGAATAAGCATTTTTCTGTTCACAGCAACACAGAAGATGAAGATTTCTAGGGCTGGGAGAAACAGCGCAGAAAAGCATTTACTGCACGAGCATGAGCACCCGTGTTCAATCCCCAGCCAGTGAGAGAAGCCGGCCATGACACCTCTCCTAGTTTAGAGCCTCCACCATCCCTAGCAGCATGTGGGCTCCTCACTTTGCAAACTGGAGAGGCATTTGTATAGATTGTTTTGTTTTCAGGGAATAAAAGCAGTCTTCCCCAGCGATGAATCTTGAAAGTGCTGAGTCCTCAAAATCATGGCTCCATTCCCACCTATTCAAGTAGGAAGCCGGGGCTACTTCGAGTCCAGACAGCACAGAGGGAAATGGAAATCGCAATGCTTCCTGTGACATTCTGTACCTGCTGAGAAGCGTCAGACTACTGCCTGTCACAGAGACTCACACACACACACACACACACACACACACACACACACACACACACACACAACCTGCCCACACACACTCTCTCTCCTCTTCCACCCACATCGGGAGTTACATTGTAATCAGTTCCTCCTGGGTCCTGTTCTCTCCTTTTCTCATTTAAGAAAAATAAATAAATCAGAAGATGTTTTTAATAGCTTGTGGGGTCTCTGCTGCCCCCAGCCAGTCTTTGCAGAGGCTTCTGTAATCACAGAGGTGGGGGATCAGCACAGCAGAGGGAGCTGTTCTGAGCTCTGCAGGCATCCTGAAGTGTAGGGGGCGTTTGGCCCAACAGAGCTTTAATTGGTAGCTTCAGATGCTGAAGATACTGCTGAGCCATTATCTGCTATTGTTACAAACGTGTCATGATTTCAGAGAACTTTCTTCTCTTTCTTTCTTTGTATATTTCTGGTTTGCCTCTGCTTAGCCCCATTGTCTCTTTTATCAAGAAATGTTTACAATTGCTGGGACTGCTGTCATTTGGGTAACCCGTTGAGATCCACACAGGTATTGGGTATGGATCCAGCAGGCTGGGCACATGGTGATGAGTAGCCAGTAGCCCCATGTCAGTGCAACTCCCCTGGAGAGCTGTTGTCTCCTGGCTTGCAGGATCCCTAGGACACATGAGCTCCTAGGCTTGAAGTGTTCCCCAGGAAATACTATTCCAGCTGCCTTCCCTGGGAGGCAGGGGCCTGATCCAAAGCACTCACTGCTCATCATCCAGAGAGGTGTGAAAGCAGCAGGCAGAGATAAGCCCTGAGAGAATATTCTGCCTACATAGGTAATGTGCAGAGCGGCTAGGAATGGAAGGTGGAATCTGATTCCCAGAGTTTTTGATGTGATTTTGAGAAGGGGCAAGCAGGGCTTGGTACCTGTAATATGACTTTTTCTGTGGAGACATAAACAAATGTCTATTAACCCCAGTGGGGAACTGAAGGAGACCAAAGAGGAAAATCCCACCCTAGTCCCACCAAAATTGAGATTGCTAAACCAATGGGTTTATTGGGGTTGTTTATAGGAGACTAGGTAGAGAGCAGCCAAGGAAGACATCATCAGGAAAGCCACCATTTCTGTGTGTTTGTGTGGGTGTGCATGTATGTTTGTGTATGTGTGCACTGAGTGCATGTGTGTTTTTGTATATGTTTGTGTGCATGTGTGTTTGTATATGTGTTGTGTGTGTATGTGTGTTTGTGTATATGTGTGTGTGCATGTGTGTTTGTGTATGTTTATGTGTATGTGCATGTCTGTATATATGTGTGAGTATATTGTGTGTGTGCATGTATGTATATATGCATATGTGGCATATATGTATGTGCATATGTGTGTTTTCTTGTGTGTGCATGTGGGTGTGCATGTGTATATATGTGTGTGTGTGTGTGTGTGTGTGTGTGTGTGATAAGCAGGTGAGTATTTATGAGGAGGACAGATGAAGACTTGAGTCCTCCACTATTGATCTCTACCTTATGTTTTGAGACAGAGCCTCTCATTAACTCTGAAAGTCTATTTCTGCTCCTAAAATCTTCTTGATGCTTCCCACAACACTGAGTTTCAGGAATTATAACCATATCCAACTTTTCCATGGTTCTGGGAACTCAAACCAAGGTCTCATTGTAAAACGTGTGCTCTCACCCACCACGTTTCCTCGGTTCTGAGGCTTACAACTCTCTGAGCTTCCTGGGTGTCTGGGCCTCCTTTGACCATAAGAGGAGGGGCTGAAAATCAGCTTCTCACCAGGCCCCAGGAACTCAGATAAGTCTGCTATGAAGAGTTTTTCTTGCCCATACATATATTACTGATACTGCTCATCTGTTTATCAAGTTCCCACCCTGGGAGAGAGCTCCCTGTAAGATGTTGTTAGATGGTGAGGAGGCTGAGTTTGCTTTCACACACCTTCCTAAAAACAGAAGAAGAAGAAGAAGAAGAAGAAGAAGAAGAAGAAGAAGAAGAAGAAGAAGAAGAAGAAGAAGAAGAAGAAGAAGAAGAAGAAAAACCCTCATCCTTGTGATTCTCAAGGGAACAGGATGTACTAAAGGACAGGAATTGAGCCTGTGGAAACAGGTGGATGGCTGGAGCTCACTTGCCAGCTAGTCTGGCTAAATCATTAGCTCTAGGCTCAGTGAGAGACCTGCCACAAAAAAGGGAGCATGACTGAAGCAGATACCTAATATCAGTCTCTGACCTCCACAAGTATGAGCACATGTGCACACACATATGCTTACAGACATAACACAAACACATACACAAACTCATAATACACTCACACACATATTAACAAATAAACACACATGCAAACATGCATACACATATGCTTACAGACATAACACAAACATCACACACACATGCAAACACATACACATAATGTACATAAATAACACAAACACACATGTACACACTCATCCACAGATGCACACACATATGCATAACACAAACTCACACATACATGCACACACTATGCTTACAGATATAACACAAACATACACGCACACACATATACACACATATGCATCTAGACATAAACACACACACACACACACACACACACACACACACACACACACACGCACGCACACCCGATTCATGATGGCAAGACTGAGGCTCAATTCCTGTCCTTTAGTGCTTTGTAGCTCATCAAGGCAAACCACATCAGCAGCAACTGAATGAACCACTAGAGGTCCACAGGACACACATGGGTAAAGCTCAGGCTTCTGTGGTCCACAGGACACACATGGGTAAAGCTCAGGCTTCTGTGGTCCACAGGACACACATGGGTAAAGCTCAGGCTTCTGTGGTCCACAGGACACACATGGGTAAAGCTCAGGCTTCTGTGGTCCACAGGACACACATGGGTAAAGCTCAGGCTTCTGTGGTTGAGAGGTGTGAGTATGTATGTAGCTCTGTCTGCCCATCTACTCAGAAACCATGACAAGGAAGACTTCCCACAGCTGAGGGCATCTCAGCAGGCAAGGGGAACGTGTGCAAATGTCCTGAGATGAAGAGAATACAGCCAAGCTGGACAGGAAGAATAGAGGCCACTGTAGCGATCAGAGGGGACACAATGGACAGGGAGCCAAGGCATGCATCACTCCTGGACAGGGAGAGTTCTTGTTTTTCTCCTGAGTTCAGTAGGAAACTAAGCAAGGATTGTGTAACCAAGTTTCTTAGGGTTCACTGCTGTGAACAGACACCATGGCCAAGGCAACTCTTACAAGGGCAGCATTTAAATTTGGGACTGGCTTACAGGTTTAAAGGTTCAGTCCATTATCATCAATTCAGGAACATGGCAGCATCCAGGCTGGCATGGTGCGGAAGGAACTGAGAGGTCTACATCTTCATCTGAAGGCTGCTAGGAGAAGACTAGCTCCCAAATGGTTAGGCCGAGTGGGTCATTGCCCACTCCCACAGTGACACACTTCCTCCAACAAGGCCACACCTCCTAATAGTGCCACTACCTGGGCTAAGAGTATTCAAACCACCACATCAAGATTTCCCCACTGAGTTTGTTTGTTAGTTTATGTATTTATCTACTTATTTATTTAAGTACTGAAGATGGAACTCAGGATTTTGGATATGATTTATGGGCACCCCATGTCCCTTTTGCTGTTTTATTTTTTGAGTTAGAGTCTACTATATTATTCAGGCTAGTCTTGAACTCTGTATCTCAGACAAGCCTCAAACTAATGTACCTCATGCCTCTCAGCTAAGGGTGAGCCACACTACAACTAGAAACATGTTTTCCAGTAAACAATACAATGTCTGTGTTCACAATGTGATCAAATAGCCTGCAACAAGGTTGCTCCTAGGTACTAGGACAGGTGTGGGGCCACCGGGCACAGGAGGCCAGGTGAGAGATGATGGCTGGAGTCAGAGAGAACTCATGTAGTTAGGGGCTAGTGGTGAGACAGCTCACTGGAGGCCCAGGTTAAGGGTGCCAGTGTCTATGGAACAAGTAAATAATCCCAGGGGCAGAACTCAAGCAACAGAGCTCAGGGGATCTGGCTGCCCTCGAAGCTGGGAAGCTTTGGCAGGGGCCTTCAGCAGCCCCTGGGTCTGGATGGGTGACTGGTGCTCCAGAGTCCTTGCTGTGTGTTTTTGCAAAGCACAGAGGCTCAGGTTTTCAAAGGGGTGGGTCTCATATCAGTGAAGCTTGCTGAGATCTCCTCCTCCCACCTGTAGCCCTCAGGATGTCTCCTCCCACCCTGTTGTGCTGTGCTGGAGGAGGCAGTGTGGTTTATTAATCTCATGGGCGCTGAGCCCTATCCCCTATACGCCTGCCCCATATTGACGCAGAGACCTGTGCAGTGCTTCCTAGCAACAGGAACACAGGGCTGCAAATCCCAAGGTCGCAGTTCTTACTTAGGGATATTAAACTGGGGTTGTGTCTGTCCAATGGCTCAAACTGAGGCCTTCTGACCCAAAAGGCTAGACTCTTGGAGGTCAAGTTTTTGGATTTGTTGCTGCTTTAAGAAAAATCTATTAAAAGTAAAACATGAAAACTCAACAGATTCTTTTCCCCCTCTGCCCTTATTTTCCTGGTAAATTATTATTCAAGAGACGAAGTACCCCATGCTGAAAAAAAAAAGATAGTTAAATATTCCCTCTATAGTGAGGGGGAAAAGTAATGAGCCTCGGTGTAGTTCACTGCCCCGTGTGGTGCAAGCAGCCTCAAATGCATTCACTGGGAATGGTGCGGGTGGGAGCTCTGAGCTCTGTGTTAATCCTTCCGATGCTGGTTAAACCTAGGTGTGGGGGTTGGGGGGGCATGATCTGAGCCCTGCGGAGATCAAAGGCTCAAGCCTGGAGCTTTCTGCTGACTTTCTTGGTGTCTCCTACCATCTCAGGGCTCGAGAATCATTTCAGAGCCACTCTGAAGCTCGCAGATGATGTCTTTATCAGGCTTCTGTGTGTATTTATTTATTCAACATCTGAAATGGAGACAAGCCTGCCCACCAGACAAGATTAATGACACACCCGATGGGAACGAGTTACTCAGAGACTGAGGTCCAGTCCCCACCCTGTACCCTGGGCTGAGCCTGCAGGCTTTATTAGGGAAAACACAGGGAAGGGGAATTCTGCAGTGAGCTGTTTAGAATCTAAACTTGGGAGCATGGCATCCGTGGCCATTCTCTGTGCTACCTGGGCACATTTATTAGTGCCCCAGTTGTCAAGGTCCCCGTTTGTCAGATGGGGGATTATCTAAGCTGTCACATAGAGATACAAGTTTGTGTTTCACCCATGAGGGATGCCTACTGTCACATTCGAGTCTCCTTATCATCCTGACATGTGTTCAACACACAGGGTTAAAGCCTGCTCTACCTTCATACATGGACTCCAACTGTCTCCCTAGTGGTATGTGAGAACCCCGAAGGCTGAGTGAGATGCCTGTAACCAACCCACACCACTGCTGTGGTGGGCTGGGATCCCCATCTCAATGGGAATTCCCTTCCACACAGGGTCTCTGTTGCTCTCTCATCTGACCTGTGTAGGGAGTCTGCCTTCTTTTTTTTTCCAACTTTTATTAGATAATTTCTTCATTTACATTTCAATTGTTATCCAGAAAGTTCCCTATACCCTCCCCCCTCCTGGCCCTGCTCACCTACCCACCGGCTCCCACATCTTGGCCCTGGCGTTCCCCTGTACTGGGGCATATAAAGTCTGCATGACCAAGGGGCCTCTCTTCCCAATGATGGCCAACTAGGCCATCCTCTTCTATATATGCAGCTAGAGTCATGAGCTCAGGGGGTACTAGTTAGTTCATGTTATTCTTCCACCTATAGGGTTGAAGACCCCTTCAGCTCCTTGTGTACTTTCTCTAGCTCCTTCCTTGGGAACCCTGTGTTCCATCTAATAGCTGACTGTGAGCTTCCACCTCCATGTTTGCCAGGCATTGGTATAGTCTCCCATGAGACAGCTATATCCGGGCCCTTTCAGCACTATCTTGCTGGCATATGCTATAGTGTCTATGTTTGGTGGCTGATTGTGGGATGGATCCCTGGCAGCCACAGTCATTGGGTCCATCCTTTGGATTCAGTTTCACACATGATCTCTGTAACTCTTTCAATGTGTGCTTTGTTCTTAATTGTAGGAAGGGGTGACGTGTCCACATTTTGATCTTCCTTCTTCTTGAGTTTCATGTGTTTAGTAACTTGTATCTTGGGTAGTCTAGGTTTCTGGGCTAATATCCACATATCAGTGAGTACATGTTATGTGAGTTCTTTTGTGATTGGGTTACTTCACTCAGGATGGTGGCCTCCAGATCCATCCATTTGCTCAAGAATTTCATATATTTATTGCTTTTAATAGCTGAGTAGTACTTCATTGTGTAAATATACCAAATTTTTTGTATCCATTCCTCTGTTGAGGGACATCTGGGTTCTTTCCAGTTTCTGGCTATTATGAATAAGGCTGCTATGAACATAGTGGAGCATGTGTCCTTATTACCAAATGGAATATCTTCTGGATATATGCCCAGTAGGTGTATTGAAGGATCTTCCGGTGTACTATGTCCAATTTTCTGAGGAACCGCCAGACTGATTTCCAGAGTGGTTGAACCAGCTTGCATTCCCACCAACAATGGAGGAGTGTTCCCCTTTCTCCACATCCACGCCAGCATCTGTTGTCACCTGAATTTTTGATCTTAGCCATTCTTACTGGTGTGAGGTGGAATCTCAGGGTGGTTTTGATCTGCATTTCCCTNTCTTGATCTTACAGCACAAGCCTTTGCTGTTTTGTTCAGGAATTTTTCCCCAGTGCCCATATCTTCGAGGCTTTTCCCCACTTTCTCCTCTATAAGTTTCAGTGTCTCTGGTTTTATGTGGAGGTCCTTCAACCACTTAGACTTGACCTTAGTACAAGGAGATAAGAATGGATCAATTCCCAGTCTTGTACATGATAGCGGCCAGTTGTGCCAGCACCATTTGTTGAAAAGGGTATCTTTTTTCCACTGGATAGTTTTAGCTCCCTTGTCAAAGATCAGGTGATCATAGGTGTGTGGATTCATTTCTGGGTCTTGGATCCTATTCCATTGATCTACCTGTCTGTTGCTGTACCAGTACCATGCAGTTTTTATTGCGATTGCTCTGTAGTATAGCTTGAGGTCGGGAGTCTGCCTTCTTTCACCCAAGTCTCACAGTGTCTGCTCATGTCCCCACCTTACAGGCTTCTGTGGTTGGTAGCTCTCTCCCTGTGCACTGAGCCAGTGAGTACTCAGCCTTGTGTCCCTCCTTCTGAGAACAACCTTCTCAGTCTCCAGTCCCTCCCTGGCTTCCTTAGACTGTTCCTCAAGGAACAGTCTAAGGCCTGTTCTCAGTGGTTGCTCCTCTCTGGGGGATGGTGATAGGGGAGGTTCTGCTGGGCCTCTCATCTCATGGCAGGCTCTGCATCTTTGGAACAGTGACTATATAATGCCCCAAGAGTTCTCCACCTACTGCCATCCCTCTTTCATGGTTCCCAGGAACACAGATAATCTGAATTTTAAAGAGTAGAAAGCAAATGTCCTGTACCCATCTGGAAACTTGGCATCACAGATCTGCCTGACACTTAGCTTATGATTTGAGGTCCACAATGGAAGCCAAAACATGGAGGAGTTTACAGTGGTGGGGTGTGAAGAAGGTCATGGAGTGTGTGGAGAAGGCCATGGTGGAGTGTGGAGAAGGTCATGGTAGGATGTGGAAAGACCATGGTGAGGTGTGAAGAAAGTCATGGAGTGTGTGGAGAAGGTCATGGTGGGGCGTGGAGAAGGTCATGGAGAGTGTGGAGAAGGTCATGGTATATGTTGAGAAGGTCATGAAATATGTGGCTGGGATCCCTCATATCTGGGTAGGCCAGGAAAACAAAAGACAACCGGAGGTGGAAATGCGGTCTAGCTCAATTCCCAATCACCAGTCCTAACAGCCATATACTCCCTCTAGTTAGAACCTACCTGGAAAGTTTCATGGCCTCTCAAGAGAGAAGCAGAAGACCAAATATTGAAACACATGAGTTAGCGGTGACATTATATATTCCAACATAAAGGGGCTTTTCCATTCTATGTCCCAGTTTTAAAAATTGTACTGCTCTGCTTGCTGAGGCTAAGGAGACACAGACACATGAAAACTTGCCTCCTCTTCTCTTCTCTTCTCTTCTCTTCTCTTCTCTTCTCTTCTCTTCTCTTCTCTTCTCTTCCTCTCTCCCTCCCTCCATCCTTTCTTCTCTCTCTTTTTCTTTCTCTTGCTTACTCTTGCCCTCTCTTCTTCTATGTGTGTACATACATATGCATATCCATAGAATAAAGGCCTAAAGATAACCTTGAGTGTCATTCCTCATGTGCCATCTAAATTTTTATTATATTTGCTCATTTGTGTGCATGTGTGTGCACCCACATGCACATCACCACATGTACGTGGAGATCATAACACAACACACATGTTCTTTCTCTCCAGGTCCAGGTTGTTAGGCTGGACACCAAGTGCCTTGAATCCTGTGTTCTCTCACTGGCCCAACTCTGTTTTAAACAAGCTCTCTCCTTGGCTTTGGGCTTGCCAAGGAGGCTGGGATGGCTGTCCTGTTGGCAGCCCCAGGGGTCCCATATATCCCCCAGTTCTGGGATTGCAGACATATGCTACCACACATGGCCTTTTTATTTAAAAAGGGGGGGCGTTCTAGGGATTGAGCTGAGGTCCTTATACCTGTGAGCATTGTAAGGACTGAGCACCTCCTCATGCCCGGTGAGACTGTGTTCCTGAAGGACCTTGGACGGATGCAGATAGCCAGGATTGGTTACCACATTAAGAGTTAAGAGCACGAGGTGATGTTAACTTTTTATGTAATTTTCCATTCTTGGGCGTGAAATTTGCTGCCGAGTGCTCATGAGAAGTATTATTTTAACCTTTCTGATTCACTTTGCACTACTTTCTGGAGACAAAATTTTAAAGTTAAGCATTGGTTTCTCACATCAAAGGCTCAACATGCCGAAGGGTACGAGCCGTGAAGGAAAATCTAAGACAGAAGAGTGGCCTTTGAAGGCTTTGAGGATGGAAACACACTGAGAGGGGCTTGGTTGTCCAGAGAGATAGATTTCAGAGAGACAGCCTGAGAGAGCGCTAGGGGATGAGACACAGTGAGTTTCTATAGTTACAATGGCATAAGAGCTGCCCAAGTAGGTTTCCCCAAACCCATCATTAGGAATAGCTATGACCAAGCTCAAGTTTCCCTCCAGTTTAAAAACTGTGGGGCTTCTCTGTACCCCCAGCACTAACCGACTATGTCCCTTTAGCTGGTGGGGCCTCCACTGGTTTCTCTCCTCTCTGCCCCCTGAGCCTCTGGCAGTGAGCACTTGGCTCTCTGCCTCGCTGTGTCCATTGCAGTAGACCTCACATGTAAGAACACACCTTCCAGGACCTGGATCTCATTACTTAGCATAACATTGGTTAGTTTCATAAATGAGGATATAGGTTGTCATAAATTATTTTATTTCTGTCTCTTTAACATGTGAGTAGTAACCTTTGTGTACACACAACCCCTTGTCTTTTGTACATTCTTCTGCACATGGACACTTAGGTGGATCCTGTGACTTGGCTGTTGAGAACAGTTCTGCAGTGCACTCAGGGATTAAAAGTCTCTTTAACACGCTCTGACTTTAAATCCTTTGGATCCACAGTTGGCCATGTTGCTCAACCATTTTAATTTTCTTGAAGAACCTCCGTGTCTGTCTCCATGTTCCCATCCTGACCTCGGGTCCTTCCTCTCTGCCATCATCAACATAAAATTTTTGCCTTGTGTTATCGGCCATCTCAGGGTGGACAGGAGTGGTGACATGCCGCTCAGTAGCTTTGGCTCCAATTTGCTGCTCTCCTTTAGATGGCATCTCTTCACTCACCTCAACTCCCAGCATGCGTAGCAAGCAAGGACTTCCCCCCCTCTGCCTGGCGCTGGTTCATTGTGCAGGGCAGGAGAGCAGCATGCAGCCTGTGGAAGTTCTGCCTCAGAATGAAAGACTGCAGGCAGGAAGGTATCTTTACTTTGAAGGGATACCCACAGACTCCTTTAAGATGCCTGCATATGGAGACAAACATGGACCTAGAGGGGATGAGCACAGGATCACAGAATCCTTCCCCACTGCCTCCCAGCAGGAGGACGTGGGCCTTACACTGAGCTTCAAATGCACAAAACAAAACCAAAACAAAATATGCATGTCCTTTAGTGCTTTAGTTTGGGCTAAGAACAATCTGGGGGTGTTCTGCAGGGTACCCCATTCTTTGCAATCTCAAGCAATTTCACCACAAAGACTTGTGAGAAATCTTCAGTCCTGCGACATTGTGGACCATGTCTGGTCTTATCTTTCCTCAACAAGAGACAAGGACCATGAACTGCACAGTCCAGGTAGCATCAGTGGGCTGTCCAGAAGCACAGGAAGTAGGCCAGAGGGTGTCAGCAACTTATGTAAAGGCATGCAGGAACACACACAAATATACCAGTAATCATACATTCCAATATACATACATTGGCATGCACACACACACACCAGCACACACAAACACCAGTATACACTCACATGTGTATACACACACACACAGGCACACAAATGTACATACACATTGACACATAAACAAAGGAATATGTAATACACACCTGTCTATGTACACACAGAGATACACACACATGCCCATGAGTGCACACAGGTACACACATGCAGACATATACACACAGGTATGTGCATGTCTGAGGTGGCATGCTGAAGCCCTATTAACACTGAAAGTCAGTCTCATATCTTGGGAGACCTCATGGTTCCTGGCAAACACGGGTGTTCGGTCACACATACATGTACATAGACATGGTAGGCTTCTTCACACTGCCTGTTGCTTGAGAGCTATTATCTGCTGTAGCCAGGTCTGTTAGCGATGACATCAGGACTGAGAACAACAGGCAGGGAGGGGTAAGGTGCCAGGGCCATGTGTTTTTGTACCGCATCCCTGGTTTGAAAGCAGACCATCCATGTGGAGACTTCCTCCAGGAGAACCTGCTCCCGTGGGCTACCCAGGAGGAAGCCGGTTGGATCCTGTATTCTTTACTTTCCCTGATGCTACAATCTAATGTCTGACAGAAGCAACATAATGGAGGAAGAGCATGTTTCTAGCTCTGTTCAGGGGATACAGTCCACCATGACAGATGGAGAAGGCATGGTGCCAGGAGAATGGACAGCTGGCCACACTGTATCGGCAGCCAGCAAACAGAGGCAAGGCAGGACATGAGACTTGACTGAGAAACCTTGCCCTCAGGAATTCACTCCCTCCAGGTAGACTCCAGTTCAAAGCCTGTGCCCAGCTGGAGGCCACATATTTAAACACATGGGCCTATGGCATAAATTTAATAATCTTTTTATAATAGAACCTAAGGCCCAGACATCCCAGAATGACTCAAGGAGGCTATGAGGGCATAAAGTAGGGGACACAACGTTCTGGGGAGACTGGAGAGTGAGAAGGATAGAGGACAAGGAGCTGGGAGTGACCAGGATGAGCATGAGGCCCCACCATGGCATGGACCTAATGACAGGCAGTGATGTCTGGGGACACAGAGGTCAACCTTGACTGCTGTTCCTCAGATGCAGTCAACTCTTATGTTTCTGAGACAGATTCTCTCATTGGCTTTTTCTTAGTTAGGGTTTTATTGCTGTGAACAGACACCATGACCAAGACAACTCTTATAAGGACATTTCATTGGGGCTGTCTTACAGGTTCAGAGGTTCAGTTCAGTGTCATCAAGGTGGGAGCATGGCAGCATCCAGGCAGGCATGGTGCAGGAAGAGGTGAGAGTTCTACATCTTCATCCAAAGGAATTCAAGGAGCAGACTGGCTTCCAGGAAGCTAGGAGGAGAGTCTCAAAGCCCACCCCCACAGCGATGCATTTCCTCCAACAAGGCCACACCTCCTAATAGTGCTACTCCCCAGGCCAAGCATATTCAAACCACTACAGTCCCGAAGCACCAAGTTATCTAGGCTGTTTGGCCACTGACCTTCAGTGACCTACCTGTCTCTGCATCCTCAGGGCTGGATTTATAGCAGCAGAGTACCATGCCTGGCGATTTTCCACATAGGTCCTGGAGATCAGACCCAGGTCCTCAAGCTTCAAAGGTAACTGCTTTATCAACAAACCTAACTTCCCACCCACATGACTTGCTCTATTGACCCCATCACTGAATTCCCAGAGACTGTGGAACATAGTATGTGCTCAGCACATACCTGTCGAGTAAATGCTGGCTGCCCTGAAAGCTGTGTTCCCTTCAGGGTCCTTGATCTGGAGCCCCATGATTGAAAGCAGAAGCAGCCTGTTTCATTTCTCTTCTGTCTCTCACAGAATACAACCATTTCCATCTTAATTAAAAAATAAAAAGAGAGACAATAAAATGTGCTGTTACAGATTGGATGGGTAAAGAGATTGGCTTGACAGCAATGTAGGGATTTAATTATCACCCAGCAGGCCTGTGTAACGTACATTCAAAGGCAGGCAGAAGTTGAAGAGGTCCATCGGTAAATCACCGCTTTTAACAGTGGGAGGGTCCTTTGTAATTGTCCATTTCCCGCTGGTGAGGTCACAAAGAGTCTCTAAGCAGCTTGGGTGCCATGCACCTAGGACTTTAATGCATACACTGCCCTGTATGATGGAATGTTGTCTGAGAGGGGCTTGACAAGGTGAAGGCTAGAAGGCAGACCCTGGAGTATGGCTGGTTAGCATGGCCTTTTCAAATCCACAGCTTCCCACACGTGCCTGGACTTTCATCTGAGGGCTCAGGGAGAGTTGAGGTCACAGGAGAAGGTCAACTGCCTGTTGTGAGCAATCACCTGGTGACAAGTTCAGCCCCAGTTACCTGGTTATCCTTTTGCCAGACCTAGGAGATCTGGAGCCAGGTTTTGGGGCCCACTCTCAGGGAAAGGAACAGATGCCAAAGAAAATTCACGAATGTTTCATTCTAGTACCACCCTGGGGCACATGAGGAGGACCTCCTCCCTGTGAACCCAAGGCAACCTCCTCCACTCTTCCCCTGTCTGATAGCCCTGCTATCTTGTCCCTGTTCTGAGCATTAGTCTTTATGGGAGCAGTGCCATTTGCAATGGGGATGACTGAAGCCATGTTTCTAGGCAGTAGGCTCTGCCTCCAGGACCTTGGACAGCGCTGTGCTGCTGGCCACTGTGAGTTGAGCACTGGCCACAGAAAGGCTCTCTGCCTGCCCACTGGGTATTCACCCACACCAGCCCCTTGCTCAGGAAGTGAGCATACTCACATGAGCTCTCAGGGGAGACTTTCAACTCTACTCAAACCTGCAAAAACATTCATGTCTTGCAATAATTGGTTTTTAATATTTTAAAGCATTGACAGAGGACTCAGCCCCCTAAGAGAGATAGCTCTTACTATGTCCACACATGTACACCCAGGGCGCGCGCATGACTGTGGAGTGATAAATATTTCCAGCCATCCAGCTTTCCTGCATACAGTGTGACTACATTTTCTGACATGCCTCTACTCAGGGTTGGGTGTGTTTATGAAACTGGTCTGAGGATGAGCCAGGATGGGACCCCCTAGGCATGGCTTCCTTGCCTGGCATGTTTTTGCTGGTAAGCATCTATATAAGTTGTTTCATCTGCTGCTGTGAGCAGCAGAGAGGCAGACGGTACCCTGGCTCTGTAGGGTGAGAGCCTCAGGCCCCCAGGGGCAGAACTTCCTCTCCACCAGTGTTCAAAGAGGAAATGCACGTTGGCTGTTAGACACCATTGTAATTCAGAAGCTGTTGGTGTAGGTTTGACCTGACCACCCTGGCCAAAAAAGAAAAGTTTTAATGACTTCTTTATGAAAAAGCAAGAACCAGCATTAGAATCCTCTTCGAACAAGAAGCATTGAAGCTCACCTAAATTGTCAGTACTCAGAGGTTTATTAGTGTTTTGTGAACATTTTTATAACGCTCCAGGGTATAGTAGTGTGTGTGTGTGTGTGTGTGTGTGTGTGTGTGTGTGTGTGTGTGAGAGAGAGAGAGAGAGAGAGATCCACATTTATCTTTATCATCTATCTATCTATAGCATCCATCTACTGTCTAGCATCTATCTATTTACCTGTCTCTCTATCATCTATTTATATATATTGACTATATGGCCATTGTCAGTATAACTCTATCTATCTATCTATCTATCTATCTATCTATCTATCTATCTATCATCTATCTATCTATCAGCTATATATCTATATATCTATCCATTGATCTATTTATCATCTGTCTGTCTGTCATCTACCATCTGCCCCTCTTCCCTCCTCTTGGGTATCACTATATTTCTCAATCCCTCCTGAAGACAGAGGGATGTATGGTCCTCTTAAGCTGATATGGGAAGATCTACCTGTTTCCTCAAAGCCCCAGGGGCTGTCCCCCTCCACTCTGCTTTCCTAGTCTGTGTGAGCCCTTGAGATTCTTTGCTTTTGTGAGGAGTTGAAACCAATTTTCCGAGTCCAGCTTCTTCTCCATGGGAAGCCAGGTTCCTTTGCACTTCTGCTCAAGGAGTCTGCTCTGGGTGTTCTGAGAGTCCAGTGGATGCTGTGTGAGCCCTGCATTTTCTGTCTCTCAGGACCTCTAGGGGTGAAAAACCAAGCTCTTGGAGGGGGTGTCTGTGATGGGCAAGCCTGCTGCCCTCTTTCAGGTGGGCTTTCTTGGGCTTCCAGAGTCACGACTTCCCGAGATGGCTGTCTAGAAGTGCACTGTTCTCTTTGATTCAGTGATGCTGGTGAGAGCTGATGACCAGGAGTAAGAAGGTTGCCTGGGATGTTAAATATTTCTTAGGAGCTGAGGGTGAGGAGGGTTATGAAAGTTTACTTATAGTTCGTTATTTTTGATAGGACGGGCCTTTGGCTGATGGTATTGGTCCAGGTCCATGTCTGGATATCAAATTCAGGTGTCCACTGGAGAACCGACCTCCTGTCACTATTTCCAGCCATGGCAGAGCTTGGGACAGCTAGGCCTCACCCTCCAGCTTATTCCACCTCTGAGTTGAAGGGTGGTCACTTAAGGCAACCAAGTATCCACCCAAAACTTGTGCATGGGAGACTTTTTACAGGACCATAAGGCTGGTCAGCAGTTCCATGAAGTGGTTAGTGGCCATCTTTGGCACCATGTGTACAAACTGTCTCAGAATTAAGTCAGTGGAAATCAACTAAGTCTGTCTATATATTATGAATACCTGTGCCTTAAGTCACCAGGCATGGAAATTCATAGGTTGTGTGAGACTCTCTCTCTCTCTCTCTCTCTCTCTCTCTCTCTTTCTCTCTCTCTGTGTGTGTGTGAGAGAGAGAGAGAGAGAGAAAGAGAGAAAGAATGTGAGTGGGAATATGTATGTATGTGTATGATTAAGAATTTTGAGTGTGTGTGAGTGTATGTGTGAGAGTGTATGAGTGTGTCTATATGTATATGTGTCAATGTGTGAATGTGTGTGAGAGTGTGTGTGTGTGAGAATGTGTGTGTTTAGGTGTATGTGCATAGGTGTGTGCATCTATGTGTGTATGTGCATGAGATCACAGGTTCTTCAAGAAGCCTCTATCCTGCTTATTGAGATAAGGTCTCTAGCTGGCCCTGAACTCACTCAGTAGACTAAGCTGGCCAGCTTGCCTCAGGGATCTGCCAACTTTCATCCTTTCTGCCATCTGGTGGTTACAAGAGCTTGCATCACCATGCTCAGCTTTCTGGAACCAAGCTCAGGCCTCTGCACTTGCAAGGCCAGCATGTTCCTGATTGAGCTCTCTCTGCTCTGTTTCATTTGAATGAGGCAGTCTGTGTGAGATCTCTGTCTCTCACATCACAGGAGCCCTGCCTGGTACTTCTGCCCCAGTCTTGGTTGGAAGAACTATCTATGATGCTGAGACAGAGCTCTGAACTCAGTGACTGAGGGTGTGAGTGATATTATTATTGACTATCTTGCGGTAACAATGGCACCAGGTGACTCCAAGAACCACACGGTATCTCGGGATAGGTGCACACTGGTGGTGACACTCAGCAGTTCAGGGCCTCCCTCCCCGTGTGGGAGCACACTACGATTGTTCTTGGATGAATTCATACCTCAGGTGCAGCTGTGCCCTCTATGGCTTTCATTTAAGTCTTCCAGCCTGCAACTGTGATGCAATAAACACATATTCTTTTCGGGTGACTCCTTAATCTGCAACCAAAGCTTCTTCCCAGAGCTGGTGGCAATGAACTTTAGTTTATTGAGTCAACTTCAAATATTTGAAGGTGTCATAGGCAGTGTTTGTCATCTGCCTGAGAAGCCCTGGATTCACATTCCTGGGTGGCTTCTGGTATGCTGTCTTCACACGCAACAATAAAATATCAGGGCAGAGGGTTTGGAGGAAAAGTTTGTTCTGGCTGTAGAGTCACTTCCTGGGACAGCTCTCATAGCAATGATGAGTCTTCTAGGTCAACTGGAAAAAAATTCCAGGAAGAGACTAACCAGACACTGTTAAGGATGTGACCTTGAGGGTCCTGGCCAGAGGAGGAGGTGTCAAAAATAACGTCAGATCTGTCATTTCAGGGGCAGGGGAGCGGCTGTCGTGCTGACAGTCACAATCCTGACATGTTTCATACTTAGAGAGTGTTGAAGAGTATAAGTGTCAGGAAAAAATACATGTATGAACACTCATACACACTACATATATACAGCTCACATATGCACACACAAACCACACACATATACACATACACACACACATACACATATACACATATATACACACACACAAACCACATACACACATGCACACATATATACACAGAGACAGAGACACACATACATACACATACACACACATATAAACATATACACAGAGACACACATACACATGCATACATACACATATACACAGAGACACACACATACATACACATATATACACACATACATATACACACACACACATATATACACATAGATACACATACACACACCCTACCTATATATGCACACAGTCACTACATACATACATAATGCACACTCCCATATACATATACATATACACATACACATACATGTACGCACACATCTATATCTATATCTTTATTGATATATACATGTATATATATGTTAATTTCATCATCATAACAAATTTCTAGGGCAATCCAGTTATGGCAAAGAAAGTTGAGTCTGGCTCAGAGTGTGGGTTCTAGAAAAGGGTAGATAGGCACCTTGCCTTCAGGCCAATGGTGAAGAAATACATCTTGGAAGGTAGATGTGATGAACTTCCAATGCTCATCTCAGGCACAAGAAGAAAAGATGAGGAGGGAGACAGAGTCCTGGATCTCCTTTGTGAGCATGCCCAATGAGCTACAGATGTCCTGTCAAAGAATGGTACTACTGCCCATCTGCCCACCCTGAGGCCTTTAACACACAGGGCTCTGGGAACATCATAGACATTCCAAACCTCTTCTGGAGTCCAGTTCCATCACTCTGAGGAGAAGGGTTGTCAGCATCTGCCTCCTCTCGTTGGCACACGTGTCCAGTATCCACTCCCTCAGCACATGTGTCCAGCATCCACTGCATCCTCTCCTCGGCACACGTGTCCAGTGTCCACTGTATCCTCCCCTCAGCACACGTGTCCAGTGTCCACTGCCTCCTCTCATCGGCACACATGTCCAGTATTCACTCCCTCAGCACATGTGTCCAGCATCCACTGCCTCCTCTCCTCAGCATACGTGTCCAGTGTTCACTGAATCCTCCCCTCAGCACACGTGTCCAGCGCCCACTGCATCTTCTTCTCAGCACACATGTCCAGTATCCACTCCCTCAGCACACATGTCCAGCGTCCACTCCCTCAGCACATGTGTCCAGTGTCTACTGCCTCCTCTCCTCAGCACACGTGTACAGTGTCCACTGCCTCAGCACATGTGTCCAGCATCCACTGCATCCTCTCCTCAGCATACGTGTCCAGTGTCCACTGCATCCTCTCCTCAGCATACGTGTCCAGTGTCCACTGCATCCTCTCCTCAGCATACGTGTCCAGTGTCCACTGCATCCTCTCCTCAGCATACATGTCCAGTGTCCACTGCCTCCTCCCCTCAGCACACGTGTCCAGGGTCCACTGCATCCTTCATGGCTCACTGTGCTGTTGGGATCCATGAACAGCATCCATTAAATGCTTCATGCTGGAATCTGCGCCCCAGATTCACAATGCTTAGAGCAATGTGTGGACCTTATTCCTCAACATCTCTCATCCTAAAGGGTATGGTACAGGTTGAAGGGTGGTTGGCTCCTTTGTTCCAGAGGAGCACTTGGCTCAGTTGTGGTGTCTCCTCTGGAATCTATCATCCCTATTGAGTATCTTCTTGTCTTTCAGAGTCCCCTCCTCTCTCAGGCTTGGACAATGAGTCCTTCATCTGCAAGTGATTGACACTCCTGCCCATGAGCACTCTGAGTTATGAACTGAGTCAAGTCTGTTCACATTATTTATGTCTTAGAGCTCAGTGGGACTATCCAAAACAAGCTGTGGGGAACAGGGTGGCACTTGGAACTGTATGAGATCCCTCTGGCAATTTAGAGAGTAGGTGCTAATAAACTGTCTGATTACATGAAGAACATAGGAACAGCAGCCTTAGAAACTGTTACCAGCACTTTTGCAGTCATCTAATGGGGGCTGCTTGCCCTTTAGAATGACAGAATAGCTTCCCCTTTCCTGAGCAGGGTGTTGAGGCCAAACTAGTCTGAACAAGAGTCATAGGTTTAAAACTATGAAAAGAGGGTTGTCTGTACGGGGGAAAAGGACATTTTAATTCTCAGTTTTGCACACGTGTGAGTAGACATGATTCTCAGTTTTGCATATGTGTGAGCAGATGTGATTCTCAGTTATGCATATGTGTGGGAAAAAGATGTTCTAATTCTCATTTATGCACACATGTGAGCAGACATGGGACTGTGACACAGTGGGGAGGGAAAGAAAAAGTGAAAAGGGAAGAAAGCAAGGAAGGAAGGAAGGAAGGGAGGAAGGAAGGGAAAAAGGAAAGAAGGGAGGAAGGAACAAAGAAAGGAAGGAAGGAATAAGGGAAGAAAGAAGGAATGAAAGGAGAAGGGAAAGAAGGAAAGGAGGAAGAGAGAAAGGATAGAATGAGAGAAAGAAGGAAAGCGGGAAGGAAGGAAAGAAGGAAGGAAAAAGAAAAGAAGGGTGGAAGGGAGGAATGGATGAAGGAAAGAAGTAAGAAGGAAGAAAAAAGAAAAGAAGAAAGGAAGAGAGGGAGGGAGGAAAGAAGGAAGGAAAGAAGGAAGGAAGGAAGGAAGAAAGGAAGGAAGGAAGGAACCATGACAGAGGTTCACACTCTTACTCTAGTCCCATTATTCTAGGACTACTGGCTCAACACCACCTGTTTGTTAGCTGGGAATGAAGAACAGGAGAATCCACACTGCCCATCTTCAGATTGACTCTGAGTGGCCTCATCTGTTTTCACTATTGCCAATAAGCTATGCCCACTGCCCGTGACTCTGTATTAGACTTGCAGATCCCAGGTCCCACGGTTCAGTGGGTCCCCAGGTAGATCCTGGCCTAATCTAAGTCTAAGCAGCAGACTTAGATCACACAGAAAACCTACTGGGAGCATGAGTTCTCAGTCTACTATAGAAGCAAAGACTCTGTGGACCTACCTGCCTTGGCTCTCCCAGCCAGGGAGCCTGCTGCCTGCTCAGACCTGAACTCATGCGATATATTGCCTTTGCACTGTTTCCCCAACACTCAGCTAACCAAGCTCTAAATGAGATAGGGATTAGAGAAGCCAAAATATTCTCATGCAAATGAAGTCCACTGTGTTCTATGAGCCCTAAGGATTCCCTCAGGCACTGGATAGACTCTGGAGAGGAAGGAAGGGGGTGGGTACGGAGCAAAGACCAACTCTCCCATTCAAATACAGGAATTACTGTCTCCAGTGGTGGATCTGGACAGACTCACCTAAACTCTTTGTATTCTGTTTCGCATCTCATAGAATGCAATCTGTAGCACCCGGTGTATAGAACAGAGATCCCAATAGACTGGATTTAGCACTTAGACTTTCACCTGTCAAGATAAAGTGTGGAGTGTTGTTTACTATATCATTGGAGTTAATTTTTCTTTTCTTATTGTTAATGTATTTCTTACTCCTTCCTCTTCAGTAGACACACCTCAAAGCAAACAACCCAAAATAGATTCTATACCTGTGTTAAATTCTCTAACAATAAAATACAGATGCACACCACGATCCTTTCAGTCTCCATTAGGATGTAAGTGTGTTTAAGGAAGAGATACTTAGTCTACGGGGAAACCATTTTTTTTTCTCACACAGGTATCTGGGGACAGGTAGTTGCTGGTATTGAAGACTCTGAGGGCTTCCCTCACTTCCCTTCAGTAGCTCCGAGACAGATACAGTAGCCCTGAGACAGATACAGTAGCCCTGAGACAGATACAGTAGCCCTGAGACAGATACAGTAGCTCTGAGACAGATACAGAAGCTCTGAGACAGGTACAGTAGCTCTGAGACAGATACAGTAGCTCTGAGACAGATACAGTAGCCCTGAGACAGATACAGTAGCTCTGAGACAGATACAGTAGCCCTGAGACAGATACAGTAGCTCTGAGACAGATACAGTAGCTCTGAGACAGATACAGAAGCTCTGAGACAGGTACAGTAGCTCTGAGACAGGTACAGTAGCTCTGAGACAGATACAGTAGCTCAGAGACAGGTACAGTAGCTCTGAGACAGATGATACAGTAACTGACATCCACTGTCTGTAGGTGCTGCTGCTGGGCTGCAGTGGCAATGGATCTCTTAGGATCTGCCATCTGAGACTGGTGACATTGTACTTCCAGGAAGACCAGGGAGCCTGGGCTAGAATAAAGGGATGTGCTCCCCAAGTAGCAGAGGGCTATATTCTCCTTCAGCTAGGCATTGCCTCCATATGTATCTTGCCATGTTCCTTGCCATGAGTACATTTGTGTGCTACTCCTACATACTTACATGAATGCTTGCATGTGTATGAGTGCATGTGTGTTTGAGGGTACACAAGCCTATGTGCGTGTGTGCATGTATGTGGGGGCCTGAAGTTGACATGAGGCATATTCCTCAACTACTGCTTACCTTATTTATTAAGGAAGGGTCTCTTCTTTAAGCCTAGAGTTCACCAGTGAGCTGGTCTATTTACCCAGCTAGTTCTGGGGAACCCCTATCTCTATCTCTGGAGTTCTGGGAGCACAGGGGACCAACACACCTGCTTGGCTTTTGTGTGCGTTCTGGAGGCTCAAACTCGTTCCCATGTTTGCATAGCAAGTGTGTTTCCCACCAGGTTCTTTCCCTTCTCCTTGTTCTAACTGTCCATCCACTCATCCCCTCAGTCATGTCCAAAACGACATGGAGTGCATGCTCATTTTCAGAGGGAGATTCCTCATGAGGCTGGGAATGAAAGCATTGTTTTCCTTGGAATCAGCTACTGGCACTGCTGTCCATAGAGGTAGCTTCTCTTAGCATGGCTTCCCTCTCTCTTTGATTTCTCACCCCAGACTTCTCACATGGCAGTGGAAGCTGTAATGCCAGCACTCAGACAAAGAGCGTGGGATGTCCCAGGGAGGAGCACACGGGATGCAGGCCCCTGGAGATGACATACTCTACGTCAAGGGGTCAGGATTCTTCCAGACATAGGGTCACTGAAAGTGGGTACTGTAGCTGGCACAAGCTGGCGCCTACCTAGTAATATTTCTGAACTTGATTCTGCTGTATCCATCAGCCTTCTGCCTGGGATAGAGCCATCCAGTGGATCATGGTACCTGGGCCTGGAGCCAGTGAAGAATCTGTCCCTAGCCTCTTGGAAGGCTTGGGGTGGCAGGCCAATGCCAGGCTCAAGTACCATTCCCAACGCATCTGGGGTGTAGAGCCTTCTGGTGACTCATGAGAACACAGCTCAGGTGATGGGTCACATGTGTCAGCAGCCTCTCAGTAGTGACTGGGTGTAATTGGGTCAGTGTTCATCCGAACCCTTGAAGCAACCTCTCTCTGATCACACTGAAGTCTGTCTTGAGGTCATCTCAAATCTTATAGGGTTGATGGTCTCCTGTAATATGAGGTGATTATACTTCACATATTTGTACAAAGGACAAAGAGCTAGATAGAGGGTGGAATGGGGAGATCAAATGGATGAAATAGTAAAGAGAAAGAATATAAAAATAAAATAGATCAATAGTTTGAAGAGATGATTATATATAGATACATAATAGATGATAGATACATGATAGATACATGATAGATAGATATATGATAGACAGATACATGATAGATACATGATATATAGCTAGATGAAAGATGGATAGATAAATAGATGATAGATGATAAATAGATAGATAGATAGATAGATACACAATAGATAGAAGATAGATGATAGATGGATAGTTAAATAGATGAGAGAGAGAGAGAGAGAGAGAGAAAGAAAGATGATAGATACCTGCTAGATAGATAACAGATAATATGTTGTAAATAGTCATGGAGGTAAATTGATGATAAGTAGATGATAGATGATAGGCATACATACATACAGACAGCTATAATATGATAACTAGGTGACACATATTTAGCACAGGAGATCACTAGTCAGCTACAGACTAATCAGAGTTCCAGCGTAGTAGAATGTCTGGTGTATCCAGGACAGACAATCTAGCCAATTGGCAAGCTTTGGGTCCAGAAAGAGACACCATCTAAAACTAAAAGGTAGCATGTACTGAAGAAGACATCTAACATCAGCTTAATGTCTCTACACTCACCAGCATACACAGGTATGTGTGCTTGCACATACACACAGAGATACAGGGCTGGGAGTCAGGAAGTTGCATTGCTCTAGAAAAGACCCAATAAAGGCAGATGCTGAGTGTCTTCCCCCCACAGTCTGTGATGAGCCTTCTCGATCCTGATCCTGGTGCATGGCTTCCTGTTAGGAGCAGTATAGAGTTGGTGGCTCTGGGTTATGGCAGAGACAAGGCATCTGATGGCTTTGGTGCCTCTTCACCTTCCTTCCCAAGCCCAGCCTTTTAGCAACCCCATCAGGCCGTGAGTCACCAGCCTGAGTTTTACTCTCTGCTCCTCCAAGCTCTGCAATGAAGCACATTCTTGTGTGTTTATCCATTGGCCCCCATGCCAGAGCCGGTGATGGGAAGAGAGTGAATGCTGGAGCTTGACCAAGGCTGTCCCTTCCTCTGTGGGGCCACAAGGCTGCTCTACAGCCCAAGCCACGAAGAGACTTTAGGCTCACAGGCTGAGACAATGAGATCACGACATAGGAGTGTCATTGTTTCCTGAGGCAGAGAGCCTTTGAAAGACAGACTGGAAGAAAGAGACTCCCAGTTCCTATTTCTTTTGAACATCTGGAACTACAAAGAGCGTTAATTTTTAAGTGGCCGCTAGGAGTGATGGAAGACCCCGGCTGTCCATTTAGTGGGTGATTATGAAGTTGCAGGCTGTATGAAGTCAATTGTTATAGCCTGCTCCCGACCCCCCACCCTCCCCCCGAAACGCTGTGTTCTGAGTAAGGCCTTACACTCATTGTGCTTCAATAAAGAAACTAAGTGGGAAGGGCCGCACACTCCCGCTCTGCCAGCAGAATTTCTCTTCATAATAAAATAATTCTGCATTCAAGCTGAGAACGCCACGTGCTCATTCTGGACGTGTGTGGCAGTAGGCTGCATTTTCACTGCTGGGCACAATCTGCTAATGGGTACTTTATGGCTAAGTGCATTGTCCCTTCGGGAGCAAAACTAAGTTTACCCCAGCACATGTCTGGTCTCCGAGTCTTCTTATCAGTGTTGCTGTTAGGCTCACAAGAGTCATTTGTAAGCATCCCAAGTGAGATGCCAGCAACTCCTCTGTCTCCAGGTGAGAGGTGGAAATGCTAAAAGCAAAAGGCTGTATCACCTGGGAGCAGGAAGAGGCTCTTCTATCATGGTTGTCTGTGTTTACCTCATGCGTGCCACGGGCCACAAGGCATCTCGCTTGCTGTTTGTGTGAATGTTCCTCAGGTTAGGACAGTGGGAACTGTAGCTCAGAGAGGAATACAGAGGACACTTGCTTGTTCTTCACTTCAGCTGGAGAGATGGCATGGCCGCCCAGGCAGGTAACATCACTTGCTGTGCAAACCCGAGTTGGGTCACTGGAAGCCATGGTCAAAGGTGAAAACCGATTCTTTTTTTTTTTCTTGGATATTTTCTTTTTTTACATTTCAAATGTTTCCCCTTTTCCATGTCTCCCCTTTAGAAGCCCCCTATCACATTTCCCCTCCCCCTGCCTCTATAACAGTGCTCCCCACCCCACCTACCCCACCCACTCCCATCCTCCTGCCCTGGCCATTCCCCTACCCTGGGGCATTTAACACCCTCAGGCCTGAGGGCCTCTCCTCCCACTGATGTCAAATAGGACCATCTTCTGCCACCTATGTGGCCAGCACTGTGGGTCCCTCCATGTGTACTCTTTGGTTGGTGGTCCTGTCCCCAGGAGCTCCAGGGGGTCTGGCCTGTTGACACTGTTGCTCCCTCCATGGGGCTGCAAACCCCCTCAGCTCCTTCAGTCCCTTCTCCATCTCCTCCTTTGGCAACTCCTGAGCTCAGTCCAATGGTCGGCTGCAAGCTTCTTCCTCTCTATTTGTCAGGCTCTGGCAGAGCCTCTCTGGAGACAGCCATATCAGGCTTCTAGCAGCAAGCACTTTCCAGCATCCACAATAATGTCTGGGTTTGGTGGCTGTTTATGGGATGGATCCCCAGGTGGGGCAGTCTCTGGATGGCCTTTCCTTCAGTCTCTGCTCCACACTTTGTCTTCATATTTTCTCCTGTGAGTATGTTGTTCCCCCCTCTAAAAATGTGAAGCATCCACATTTTGGTCTTCCTTCTTCTTGGGCTTCATATGGTATGTGAATTGTTTCTTGGATATTCCGAACTTTTGGGCTAATATCCACTTATCAGTGAGTGCATACTGTGTTTGTTCCTTTGGGACTGAGTCACCTCATTCAGAATGATAGTCTCAAGTTCCATCCACTTGCCTGTAAATTTCATGAAGTCATTGTTTTTAATGGCTGAGTAGTACTCCATTGTATAAATGTACCACATTTTCTGTATCCATTCCTCTGTTGAGGGACATCTGGGTTGCTTCTAGCTTCTGGCTATTATAAATAAGGCTGCTATGAACATAGTGGAGCATGTGTTCTTATTACCTGTTGGAGCATCTTCTAGATATATGCCTAGGAGTTGTATAGCTGGGTCCTCTGGTAGTACTATGCCCAATTTTCTGAGGAACCATTAAACTGATTTCCAGAGTGGTTGTACCAGCTTGTAATCGTACCAGCAATAGAGGAGTATTCCTTTTTCTCCACATCCTCACCAGCATCTGCTGTCACCTGAATTTTTGATCTTAGCCATTCTGACTGGTGTGAGGTGGAATCTCAGGGTTGTTTTGATTTACATTTCCCTGATGACTAAGGATGTTGAACATTTCTTTAGGTGTTTCTGAGCCCTTGGAGTTACTTCAGTTCTTGAAGGACGTCCTCTGGCCTCCACAGGTGCACATGTGTGGCCATTCCCAGTTACACAGACACACACACAGACATGCAGATATGCATGCATGCATGTACATACCAAACTTACACACCAATAATGAATGAAATTAAAGCAAAAAAGGTCTGAGCTTTGGTTTACTGGTCCGTGAGGAGGGAATGGTCATGTGATAGTGACATTTCTCATTGGTCTAACTAGGAAGAACTTAAGGCAGGGAGGATTTTTTCTTTTATATTTGATGGTGTGGTTTATCCTAACAGGAAGCTGTGGTGGTGGGAACGGCTTGCTCACCTCTCAGCAGACCAGGAGGCAGATGGGACAGGAAACAAGGTTAACCTATTACCCTAAGCTCCATCCCTGCTGGCCACACCCTCCAGTCAGGCCCCACTAGCTGAAGCTTCCACAGTTTGTCCCAATTGACAATCATGTGTTTTAATGCACGAGGCTATAGGGCATTTTATATTCAAATCATAGCAGTCCCCAAGCTCACCATCTCAGACTATGGACATTAAATGATATGGCTGTGGAACAGAGCCCCAGTCCTGAGGCTCTCTACTTTACTTCTCTGGAGATTCATTCGATGTTAGAGGATGAGTCTTCTCACCTCAGGATAGGGGTAGCAGTGGAGATTGAGGATAGGGACAGAGACAGCATCCGTGTCTTTCTTTTCTTCAAAACCTTGCTGATTTTGTTAAAGCAGGTTACCCAACCTTTGCTTTTCAGAACACAGCACTATTGCTGATGGGACCCAGGAGACACCGATGGCAAAGGGCCTTCTCTGCAGAGCAGGGGCTGCTATCACTGGCGGGGTGACTTGTCTGGGACTGCCTCACGAGGAAGAGCTGAGACAAAGCTATGACCCCCAGAGCCTTTAACCTGCAGCTCTTCTTCCCAGCACTTGCAGGAGTCACCACTCCTGACAGAAGGGCCTAAGAGAGGATGGCTCTGCAGCTTAGAGCATTGGTTGCTTACACAGAAGATACTGGTTTGATTCTCAGCACCCACAAGGCGGCTCACAACCATCTGTAACTCCAGTTCCAGTACATTTAATGATCTCCTCTGACCTCTCTGTTGGCACACAAATGGTACACAGACTGAACACATAAAATTAAATAAAATTCCTGTCAAAAGCCAGTGTTTGTTTTGGCTCTTGATTTAAGAAGGTGGAGACCATCCCGAGAGGAGAGTATGGAGGAACGCTGGTGCTGGAGACACATGGCTGCAACTTGACACATGAAGAAAGAGTATGTGTGAGCATGTATGTGTACGTGAGTATGTGTGAGTGTGTGTGTGAGTGTGTGTGTATGAGTGTGAGTGCATGTGTGTGAGCATGTGCATGTGTGTGAGCATGTGAACATGTGTGTGAGTGTATGTGTGTGTGTGTATAAGTCTACAATGAGAATGTGGGAACAATAATATGTGTACATAATCATACATAAAAAGCATTGAATTGTATGCTTGAATAAGGCAAATTTTATGATGACAGTTTCCTTTTCAAAAATATGTCATAAAATTTATAACCAGAGGAAAATAAATAAGGATAAGCTGACAACTCAAGACTTTCTGTCATAAACCGGCATCCTGGCCTCATAGCATTAGCCTTTTCCAGTTGGGTTATATCTGGGGAATGCCTTTTGATCTGGACCTTCTGTGTGTAAATACATACATACAGACAGACAGACATATATATTGTTTATACACACATGCTCTCTCTCTCTCTCATATATCAGAGAAATGAAAACTCAAGTTACAAAGCAGAATCAAAAAAGTCTCAAAATGTTTGAATTTATTTTCTTGTTATTCTGACAGAACACCAGAGAAATGTCATATTAAGGGAGAAAAAGCTCATAGCTTAGAGTTCCAGGTTAAAGCCCATCATGGAATACAAATTGAGGTAGCAGAAACTTGCAGAAGCCATCTCATCAGATCCACAGTCAATAGCACAGAGCTATGAGTTAATGCATTCAGTGGTCAGCTAGCTTTCTCCATTCTCTTAGGGAATGCCGCCCACAGGGGGCAGGGCTTCCTCATGAGACTTTTCCCAGTCGACTTTAGATGATAGAGTTCACAAAACAAACTAACCATTATAGTGTATAAAGAAAGATAATGATTTTATGTTGCACCACATTTGTATTTATCCTTGGCTGCAGGGTGATCATGCCTGGGAGGGAATCTTGTGGTAGAATAATATATAGTTCCAGTCCAATCTCTGCCAGCTGACTGGAAGCTGGGAGAGGTTAGACTCTACCTTTGTTCATGATGTGACAAGGAATCTCTCTTACATATCTGATCTTATTACAGTTTTAATATGTCACTCCTCAAGCTTATATTTTGAACACTTTGGTACTATTTGCAGATGTGAAACCTTTAAGTGGTAGAGTAAGGTTGGAAGAAGGGCTAGACAGATAGGTCATAGCTACCCCTGTTCGCCGAGTCCAGCCTTGCTGAGGAAGTCATAGCCACCCCTGCTCTCCAAGTCCAGCCTTGTTCCACAGTATCTATCAAAGTTGGTCTTCTTATCATCAAAGCCACTGGCTATCAGCTGGGAGTGAATCCTCCATTCAGAAAACTTGGCAATATCCAAAGATAATTTTTGTTGTCTTGACTGGAAAGGGAAAATGCTACCAGCTCCCACTAGCTGAGTCCCAGGATGCATCTAAATATATCTCCATGTGCTGAAGATCACCCATGGGAAAGAAATGTCTATTTCTAAACACTAACCATTCAAAGGCTGAAGAACCCTGCTCTAGGTTTCAGAGCAATGAATGGAAAGTTGAAAATAACACCCCCCCCACAACAGCCAATTTTACTTCATAGCATTTTCACAATAGGAAAACTATCACATAGGCCCTCTGACTTGATTTCTAGTTGTAATTATTCATCATGATCATCAACTCGATTGGACTGAGAGACACCCCTTGGTGTGTCTGTAATGGACTCTTGAGCTACAACCAGGTCACAAGCACTAATTGATATATTAGTTCACTGATAGATTTAAAACTCATAGATATCCTAGATGTAGGGTGCTATGAGAGACAGGACCAGACATGGGTTGGTAGGGCTGTGTCTCTCAAGGGATTTCCGGCTCCTTGCTGCCTCCTGCCTTTCATAATGCCACACGACACCGGCAGCTCAGCTGAGCCATGCTCTTCCACTGAGACATTCCCCTTCACCACGGTCCAGGTCCGAGAGCCAGCTGAACCTGAACCAAACTCATTTTCCCTCCAACAAACTGTTTCTCTCAAGCGTTTACTAGGGGGATGCAAAGTCTGCCTTTATACATCAGTTTATAGTGTTGATGTAGAAATGGCAACTCACTTTAAGGGGTGGAGAATTTTTTTTTATTCTGATACAAATATAGGAAATCATAGTCTGGGAACAGGGATTCAAGTTAAACCCTGAACGGTGTGTCACACCATAGAAAAGGATTCACAAGACAACCGTGGCCTCGGGAAACACAATCATGAGACAATATGCTTACACCACCCACCGGGGCCAACTGGAAAGCGATGGCAAGTCTGGAGAGGGTATAGGGTTCGGATCCTGTCTTCATCATACTCTTGGCTTTACAGTCGATGGAGGGTTGGTGTGTATCAGATTTTGAGATGGATCCCAAGAGTTTTGTCTAAGGGTCAAGAGGTGCCAGATCAGTCATGGAGGTGGAAAGGAAATAGTATTTAAGAGCAGCAAAAAACACCCCCAAATTGTTCTGGGTCTACAAAATTCCATGTCTCCAGATTCATGCTCTACTCATCCAAAGTGAGGCGCGCTGCAGGGTCTGTACCGTCTTCAGATAACTCCAGTTCACAGTGGGAAGCGCAAGACAGGACATGTGGAAGGGCAAACTGCATGATCCAGAGGGCCAAAAGGCCCTGGGATCTGTGATTTTTTTTTTTACCAGACATAGCTGGAAAATAAAAGACATAGGCTCACAGCAACACGTGTGCATGCATACATGCATATACATACATTCACATTAACTACAATTTATAGACTGTATTTAAAAAAATATATGATTCAGGAAATGAGCAACACTGGATGATGCTTACCACTTTGTTTGCTTTGTGTGTACATGTGTGACGTACCTGAGTGAAGTACACGTGCCATGTGTATGCAGCACATGAACATGCCACAGTAAGGGGCTGGAGCTCTGAGTGGTTGTAATCCACCTGACACTGGTGCTCTGACCTGAACTCGGGTCCTCTGCAGGAGCCTCTAATGTTCTTCCCTGTTGAGCTCTCTCTCTGTCTACAGTGCCAGATTTTTATGATGCAAAGGACTTATTATTTTTAGTTAAATATAGTGGTGTGGTTTAGTTTAAAAGAGAAGGTACCTAACAGAAATATATTTTGACCTATCTGTCAATGAAAAAAGTTTAGCTCCTACTTTAAAATAATTTGGTGGTACAGTGCCTGTAATTTACATGGAAATAAATTGACATGAGTTTACCCCAGTTGATGAGTGTATGGGG
Organism: Mus minutoides; assembly: GCA_902729485.2. NCBI lineage: Eukaryota > Metazoa > Chordata > Mammalia > Rodentia > Muridae > Mus > Mus minutoides. The sequence continues at coordinate 48,783 of LR752592.1, forward strand.
TTCATGGTTCTGTTTATAATAGGGGCTTGGAATTTTCATAATAATATGCTTTTTTAAAAAGTGTGCTACAGTAGCTGGGAATGTGGCTCCATCTAGGACGTGTGAGCACACATAAGGAAGCCAATGTAGTGGTGAAACCTGTAATTCCAGCATTGGAAAGGTGTGTGTGTGTGTGTGTGTAGGTACAGGTACAGGTACAGGTACAGGTACAGGTACAGATACAGGTATAGACAGCTGACATAGCCAGTTCAGTGAGATCCTGGATCTCACAGAGTGCAGCGTGACTGGGGAAGACATGCGAGTTTGACTCCACGTGCACAGACCCAAATGTACACGTGCACTCCACGTGCACAGGCTCAAATGCTGCCTCAAACCACAGAGTTACCTCTGATCAATTTTAATTTCATATGCAGTGGTTCATAACACACCACACTGCACATACACACACACACACACACACACACACACACACACCTTTCATGGATACGTTTTGGCATCTGAGAGGCCTTCTTGTGGAGACTGAAACTCTAGGTTAGGGTTCAGTCAAGACAGGTAATGATGGTGCTGGGATTCAGGTTCAGCACTTTTCCAGCCCAAATCCAGGTTCTTGCCACTCTGTTTCGAGGTGGCCCAACCTCCCTGCAGACCACAGGTGGTGAGGAACAGGGTGGGTAAGGAGCATGCACATCTGGCAGGTGTGAATTTGCATCAGCTCTCTTCCAAGGCTGCATGGAGCTTTCCTTGTCAACTAGTGTTTGGACAGCTCAGACTCTGAGGACCCACAACACAACACCTGACTCTGGGGCTCACTCACTAGTGCCAGGTTGGAAATGTAAATGCTTTCCCCACGGGGTAGGGATGTTTCCATCTGATTATGAGAATGAGGAGGGCTGGCAGCTGTTAATAGTGATGGTTTCATTCCTTGGAAAAAAATGTCTCCAAGTTACTACTTATCATTGTCTCCCAGAGTGAAGGATAGAGTGCCCTCTTCTCGGAGAATCTAAATAAGCATTTATAAACACATTCTTTACAGGACAGATGGGAAAATGAGTCTCATCTTTGGCATGATGAGGAGATAATAAGGACGATAAAGCAATTATTAGTTTCTGTGTTGAACACCGAATTTACAAAATTCCATAAAGAGGAGGAGAACATTGGATGCTGCCGCCACCGCTTTCTCTGAGCTTCTGAGGTGTTGTCATCAGCGCACTGTGTCACTTGGCACTGGGTTGAAAACTAACAAGGACTGGGACTGTTTTTTCTCACTTGGTAAATAACTTGATTTGCACTTGACTAGAAACATCTGGAAACCTTACATACCTGCTCCCAGCATTTGCTTTTCTGTCTCCCCAGCAGATGTTTTTGTGGACAGTGCACGGGGAGGAGTCATCCCACTCAGGTTGCATCCTGATAAGACACTGAGGAGGGTTGGCTTCTCTCTCTCTCTCTCTCTCTCTCTCTCTCTCCCTCTCTTGCTGGGAACTGGAGCCAGGGGAGGTGTGGACAGACTTCAGAGTGAACACTCAGTGCTTACGTGTCCACGCAGAGACTCCCAACATGAAAGTGGGTAGAATCTGTGACCTGCTGTAACAATTGAGAAGCCAGAGGGCTTGTTGCTCGTATGTTTGTGTTTCTGGTTCTAGGACTTGTCTCCCTTGTTTCCTCTTGGAGCTTTCCTGAAACTTGGTGTTACTGAGGCAAGAAATGTGACCTCTGCCTGCAAGCCAGTGAGAAACTGAGAGACCTGTGAGGAAGCACGTGCTGTCTGCAACCTTGTGCACTCAGAAATGGATCTTCTCCAGTGAAGCAGGAGATGAGTCTACACGGAGACTGCAGCCTTTAACTGAAGGGGCTGCTTACAGTGCCGGATGTGGACTCTAGCCCACAGGAACTGTGGCACAATACACATGGTAGCTAACGGTTGCAGAACAACCGCTAATAGAGTAAAAGTTGAAGAAGTAAAACACTGAATGTCACCCAGGTGGCTAGTGAGTGGCAGGCCTGGGGTCAAAGCTAATTTCTATGCCTATCCTTGAGTGTTGGCTCATGGGAAAAGCTTAACATGCCTACTGGGAAGCAGGAAACTCAGCTGGTGGGGTGAGTGGAAGGGAGAAGCGATGGGCCGAGGTATGTGCACCAGTTCGCCCTCACCCTTTCCTTAGAATAGGGGTCCAAGAAGCCAAAGCATCTTGTGGCGCTTGCTGTGTCCCATGGCTTTGCAGACTTCTAGTTTATTTAATCCTCCAAAGAGCCTCGTGAGATAGAGACAATGGCGGTATTCTCGGAAGGAAACCAATGCTCAGAGATACTAAAGGACTTGAAGCATCTTATATTATGGTCTGCGAGAGGTGGGCTTTGAACAATAACAAAGCTGACTCCCTCATCCTCTGCTGGGCTCCGATGACAGTCTCCTTGCAGCTCAATATTAATTATATAAAACACGTGGCAAGAAGCTACGGCTATGCATGTGGTTGTATTTCAATGGTACCCAAGACTATCTCCTGGGGTTTATGAGTGAGTGAACACCCACATGCCTGAACACACTTGGGGACCTGACTCTGTGTGTGTATTTTGGAATGTTCTTGGGATGTGTGCTGGCTGGGTTTGTGTGTCAACTTGACACAAGCTGGAACTATCACAGAGAAAGAAGCCTCCCCTGAGGAAGTGCCTCCATGAGATCCAGCTGTAAGGCATTTTCTCAATTAGTGAGCAAGAGTGGGAGGGCCCAGCCCACTGTGGGTGGTGCCATCTCTGGGCTGGTAGTCCTGGGTTCTATAAAAAAGCAAGCTGAGCAAGCCAGGGGAAGCAAGCCAGTAATCAGCATCTCTTCATGGCCTCTGCATCAGCTCCTGCCTACAAGTTCCTATCCTGTGTGATTTCCTATTCTGACTTCCTTTGGTGATGAACAGCAATGTGGAAGTGTAAACCCTTTCCTGAATAAACCTTTTTCTTCCCAACCAGCTTCTTGGTCATGATGTTTTGTGCAGGAATAGAAACCCTGACTAAGACAGGATATGTTTGGGGCAGGTGACATAAACTGTACTTACAGGTAAGGAGATAATTGTCATGAAGGAAGTGATTTTTTTTTATTATAATCCCCCTGTCCTAGAGTTAGGGAGTGGGTGTCCAGTATGCACTCACAGGGAACCACTCAGTTTCAACATGCAACAGGGAGAGAAAAGCAACGTAGGTGGCATTCAGGGGTGGACAGCCCCAGCCCAGGGCAATGAGGCTAAGTAAGATGGTGATGCCAGGACAAAGAGCCTGGCAGAAGCATCACAGCAGGACTCACCATTTTAGCTTCCACCATTTTAGCTTCCACCATTTTAGCTTCCACCATTTTAGCTTCCACCATTTTAGCTTCCACCATTTTAGCTTCCACCATTTTAGCTTCCACCATTTTAGCTTCCAATTTTGAGGATTTCAGCTGGTGGTCCTGAACTCAGTTGGGCCTAGGTCTAGAGTGAGACAAAACATGGTGGTGGAAGGAGGAGGCTGAGTACTTCACAGCACCAGACGCAGGGAGTGATGAGTGAGTCACATAGCCCTTTTAGCCATGCTGTTCTGTCACAGAAATAGAAATCCTGAGATCATTGGCAACTGTGGCAAGAGAGGAGAAGACAAGTTTGAAAGGAGGTGGACCTGAAGGGGTCCTGTCAGGGCCTAGAGGATGCTCTCTAGTCAGGAGGGATACAGAAAGACAGCAATGTCCAGACAAGGAGCCTGGGAACAGGAATAAAGGAAGTGAATAGAATAAAGGAGGTGTAGTGTTCTGTTTCAGAAGATCACAAATCAGGGGGAACAGGAGGATTTTAGCCGCTGAGTAACAGCTGTTTAACAGTCCACAAATGATACACACAAGAGAGAGAGAGAGAGAGAGAGAGAGAGAGAGAGAGAGAGAGATTGCCAGACTTTGGAAAACCATATCTCCAATTTAAAAGCAAGACTCACAAGAACCGTCATTCATTTATTTGTTCTCCCTCCATCAGCAGCCATTGGTAGACTGCAGCTTGTCATTTAGGGGTGAGGCTTGGCGACATTTTCCTCCATCCGTGTTGAGATGCAGCTGATGTGCCTTTACAGGTCTTGTTCAGGTATTGTGCTCTTGAAAGTTAACTGCAGTGAACACGTGTATAGAATCTTCAAATTAAAAAAGTATGTAAGTATAAATATGAGTATAACTATGGCATAATATATAAATATTACAAAGTATAAATATCTATATAAAAATATGATATAAGTGGTCATAGTAATCTTGCTAGGAAGTAGCCAAAGGTTTGCAGTCGCGCATGGAGGGTTTGGTTTTGGAATAATAACAGAATTATGGTAAGACCAGAGAGATGTGTTAGCTTTTCAATTTGTCCCAGGCTGAGAAATACACTAAGTGGTGTAGTGTGGGCAGATGGCCACTAGAGGGAGCAGGTTGGAGCTGGTGCCCCTCCAAGCCTCCTCAAAGAACAACTTCCATCATGGTGTGGCTCCCTGAAAAACCCCACTTGTAGGCTGAGCGGGACTTGCAGCACAGCTCACCCAGCAGGAAAAACTGAGCTCTGAGTGTTAGTCTCACACAATTATTAGTGCATCTTTCAACATTGTAGTCCTTTAAGGTGGTACATAACTGCAAAAAAGATCTAGACAAACGCTAGAGACATTCAGGTGACAGACAAGCCTGCATAGATCCACAACATGACAAACGAAGAGCTAAAAAACAAGGAGTTCAAGGCCAACCTGGGCAACTTACTGAGACCTTGTCTCAAACGAAAAAGCTGAAAGAGAGCCGGGCTGTAGCTCAGGGTTAGTGATTGCCTGCATGACTGAAGGCTCTTGGTTCCATCCCCAGGACTAGGGGAAAGGGGAAAGAAACTTGAAATGACAATAGCCATGAGGATATGCTGCCCACTGACTAGACTGGCTGAAATCCAAAATAATGACGATAGCAGATGTCAGTGAGGACACAAGCTGACAGGATCTGTCATATATTTCTGACAGAAATAAAAACCGTGGGCACTACAGTCTTAGAGGACTGTGGCTTGGATAAAATACCTGACCAAGGCAACTTATAAAAGAAGTGTTTAAGGGCTTATGATTTTAGATGGTTAGTGTTCACGATGGTGGAATGAAGGTCTGGTGGTAGAAATAATGGAGACCTCACATCTGGATCCACAGCAGGAGGCATAGATGACACACTGGGAACTCAGATACTCCATGGAAACCACAAAGTCAGCCTCAAGTGGCACACCTTGTCTAACAAGGTCACACCTCCTAATCCTTCCCAAATAGTTCTGCTACCTAGGAACCAAGAATGGCGGTTTGAATAAGAATGGACACCATAGGCTCATCTGTTTGATTGCTTGGTCCTCAGCTTTGTAAAGGTACCACAAGGGTTGACGAGTATAAGACCAGCTTGAGAGAGCATCTCATGGAATTGTATATGGTCCCCTGAGTGGCTAAAACAATCTCCAGAAAGGAACTAAATAAAAGTACTTCCATGTCTTGAGTTCAAGTGTCACTAGGGTGAAACAGGAATCACAATTCCTGTGGCATATGACAGATTTATTTTTACATGGGAAGGGCTGTGTTCAGAGAGCAGCCGTGATCAGCTGAGCCTTAGCAACAATGAAAATGCCACTCAGCATCCTAGAGACAGGTCTTGTTGGTCCATGATGGTGGCACTCAGCGTCCTAGAGAGAGGTCTTGTTGGTCCATGATGGTGGCACTAAGGATCATAGAGGTCTTGTTGGTCCATGATGCTGGCACTAAGGATCATAGAGAGAGGTCTTGTTGGTCCATGATGGTGGCACAACTGGACAGCCAAAAGCTGAAGGGTGGAGCACATCTTCTCACTATACAAAAACAGAACTCATACTGGACCACAACCATACTGTAGAAATCAAGTAAAATACAGAGGAAAAAGTTTCATAGCCTTGGATGCAGCAAAGGATACTTGGTCATGACAGCAGCAGTACAAACTATTTTTAAAATGGTTATTGTTCTAATATTTGGGATTTTGAAAAAAAATAAAAAGAAGGGAAGGAAGAAAGAAAGAAAGAAAGAAAGAAAGAAAGAGAGGAAGAAAGAAAGAAGGAAAGAAAGAAAGAAAGAAAGAAAGAGAGAAAGAAAAGAGCAAGTAAAATGTGAGAAAAATATTTGCAAAGAATATATCAAATAAAGGATTTAAATCCAGAGTGAACACACATACCTAAGAAACAACCCAGTTTAAAAATAAGCATCATATCTAAATGCAAAGAGGATAGAGAAATATCCACTAAGGTTCTGTAGGGCCATTGACATCATTGGCAATCAAGGAAGCTCTAATTAAAACACAATGACATTCTACTTCACCTCCTCTGGTGTGACTACAATCAGAAATCGTGGTTCTAGTAACTGTTGCTCACAGTCTGAAGATATGGGAACCACCATGAGTTGCAGGTACACAGATGCAGCTGCTTGCAAACAGCCTGCGGTGTGTGTGTGTGTGTGTGTGTGTGTGTGTGTGTGTGTGTGTGTGTGAGACAATCAGGGAGATACACAGCAATTCCCTTCTAGATGTCTTCCAACGGAGGTGAAAACACATCACACAAACCCGTGGGAGTTTGCAAAGTGTCATTCATGAGAGGGGAGGGATGGAAAACACCCAAGTGTCTGTTACAAGACATGTGGATAAAGGCAACATGGAGTCTCCATACTGCAGCATGTTTTCAGAACCAAGGAAGCTTAGCGTATTGACTCACTCTTACACTTGGACAGAGCTTGGAAACATGCAGAGCTGAAGAAGCCGATCACAAGAGACAGCATTCTGTAGACTCTAAAGGAGTCATGACCAGAGTAGTGGTTCTTGGGACTGGGCTATGAAGTTTAAGAGCAAAAGCTCTGGGGTTTCTTCTTGGGGGATAAAAAGTTCCAATAGTTTACTGTGATGATGGCTACACATATCTGTGAATGCACTAAAAATTTGATGTTTGCTTCCAATGAATTTTACACATTGAGTGAATTATAACAGAGTAAGAACAATGGGCACAAATGAGATTAACATGGAGCTGAATAGTTGCAATCGTCTGTAGCAGACAACAGGTTTGAACCAGGAGATTGAATTTTTTTTCTTGAAAGAAAAGCTCAGGATTGGTTGGCTCCTCTGACAGTTTTACCAGGGCATTGGCAATGCAAAAATACTATGGACAGTGAAGGGAGAGGTGTATTAACCTAATGCTTTACAAAGAAAATATACACCAACGGCTTCAATGACCATCGAACCTAAAGCTGACACGCTAGATTCAGAGGCTCATTGACAGTGACATGGATGCTGAAAGTCAATTTATCCCAGAAAACAAGACTTTTTTTCAGCAAGAAAAGAAGACAGAGCAGGGAGCATGGGATTGTCTCTGTGTGTAAATCACCCTGCCATTGTAGTGATGGAGACAGGAGCTGATGGGAGTTTGGGTGCCTAGGAGGCAGTTACAGCAAGGGTGGAGGAGCACCAGACTGGGAGTGGGAGGCCAAAGTAGACTGGGCATTATATGCATGAATGGAACCTTGCTTGGCCTGAGGCTATGAGGGTCTCATCTCACCTCCTTAGAAGGGAGGACAGAGTAGAGGGAAGGGAGGTGTGGAGGTGTATGGTAGATAGAGCCCATTGGTAGGGGACTTCTCTCTCCTCTGATGCTGAAGCTGCAAGTACCACCCTTGGATTTGTTATTCCATCTTCTCCACAACCCTTCTCAGAACTGGACCTAGGCCATGGGTCATTCTTGCTGTTATGTAAGATCGGACGCAAATGGGATTTCCTTGGACAGCAGGACCTCTGTCTCTCCGCTGCTGGCCTCCAACGACGCTGCTTTGTCTTCACAGCATCTGAGTCATTTCATCTGTACCTTGTCATAGCCACGTGGCTATTCAAGTCTTTCCTTCCCTTCATGCTACAAAGGCACAGTCTCACCTCAGCAAAGGGATAAAGCTGGAACCTACATCAGATCAGCGAGCGGAGGGAGACCCAACCTTCAGGGAACTTACACTAGCAGGAATTGTTCCTAGCCACCCAAAAGATCCAGCCGTCCATTCAGACTGTGGAAAGTAATATATAAAAGAAAAAGCAGGTGACAATGGCTGAGAGCAGGCCAGCCCCACAGCAATGAGGGGAATGGACCCTTCCGAAGAGACAGCAGCAGGAGAGAAAGAAGAGAAAGGCACTGAGGTCGGAAGGCACTGGTGTCTGGAGCCAGAGAGGGATGGGAGAGAGAAAAGGGGAGAGGGCAGAAAGAGCTGGAGCAAGTTCACAGTGCAGTGCATTTTATCATAATGACCTCTTGGGGGTCCTAAGCAGGAGAGAGGGGTGCTGTGCAGCCATGGTGCTGTTTATGATCTCAGAGCATATGAGGACAGGTGCTACAGCCCACCCTCCTAGGAGACCCTGCCCTGCTAGGAGACCCTGCCCTGCTAGGAGACCCTGCCCTGATAGGGGACCCTGCCCTGGGTGGCACAGAGCCTGCCCTGGGTGGCACAGAGCCTGTCCTGGGTGGCACAGAGCCTGCTGGTGTGAGTACTAACGGATGTCTCTCTTGTCAGCGTGTTGCTGATGGACTGTGATGGGCACCTGGGGCTCCTGACACATGGGCTGTGCCTTTGCACTGGCTTAACTTGACGAGCTTTGAACTTCACTGTTTTCCCCCTTTATGTCTTCTGCCAAATTCTTTTCCCTTAGGAATTCTGGAACATTCCACCTGGGAGGAGAATTGCATGCTTGGATGAATTAAAATAAACTTTCGTAAGAAATGAAGAGGTATTTGACGTGGATTTCTTTCATTTTACATTTCTTTCACGGATTGTTTTACAGTTATTTGTATATTTAGTGCACATGCACCTGTGTGTGTGTGTCTGTGTCTTTGTCTGTGTCTCTGTGTCCATGTGTGTGTCTGTGTGTATGTGTCTGTATGTGTGTCTCTGTGTCCATGTGTGTGTCTGTGTGTCTATGTCTGTGTGTGTCTGTGTGTGTATTCATATGTGTGTCTGTGTGTCTGAGCATGTGTGTGTCTGTGCACTTGTGTGTGTGTACATGTCATGTCATGCATATGAGGACAGCGTATGAGAGTCCGTTTCTTCCTGTCACCATGTAGGTCCTGAGCATCAGACTGAGGTTCTCAGGCTTGGTGGCAAGTGTCCTAATCTGCTAAACCATCTTGCTTGCCTCTATTTTTTAAAGTTTTGTTTTTCTTTTTAGTTTTGCTCATGTGTGCATTTGTATGAATTTATGCCACACGTGTGTAAGTATTCCCAGAGGCCAGAATAGGGCATCCTATACCCTGGAGACACACTTACTGGTGGCTAGACAAAGGTGCTGGGAACTGAACCCAGGTCCTTTGCAAGAGCAGAACATGCCAATAACCACTGAGCCACCTCTTCAGCCTCTCCCAGGACTATTTTACAGAATTCTTTCTATTTTAAAATTATTTTTAAATTAAAATATAATTACATCATTTCATACTTCCCTTTCCTCCCTCCATCCCCTCCCATTCCCACACCCTGCCTCTCAGACTGATAGCTTCTTTTACTGGTGCATTTCTTGCAGCATTTAAAAGTAGAATTGGTGTGTGCCCCTGCTCCTGTGGAGATAGAACACACAGGGGTGTGCAAAGGCTCAGCCCCAGCTTGTTCCCCTGTTCCAATTTTTAGCAAAGCTAAGTGTGTCTTGCTGGCAGGGAAGGATCCTCCCAACTCTTGTCACTTCTAGCTCTCTAAGTGACTGCATTAATCTTGGCTGAGCGGGTTTCTGTGTCTGTTAAATAATGCAACCATTTTATTAATTCCCAGCCCATCGGTGCAGGGGAGACCATCATTTGAAGGGCCATATCGCCGACTCTTTAATGAGCAAAAAAAGCCCCTACATGTCTCCAGGCAATCCTTGGATAGGCAGCGCCTTAGACATCTGGACCGCCGTGAGACACCAACCATGGATAAGTCCTCCCGTAGGAGCATGCTGATCTTCGATTGTATACTTTAGAGGGGGAAGACTCTCACGGAGTGCACAGAGCAGTGCCGAGTCTTTAATGGATTATTCCAAGGAGTCCATTAAGCCTGGCCCGACGGAGGTGTTAAACTTAGCAGTGTGGGCATGATAATAAAAGAAGCAAAATTTCTGAGATTGAGTGTCTTCATTAGGGTTTCTATCTCTCTGGTGAAATACCATGTCAGAAAGTAACTTGGGAAGGAAAGGGTTTATTTTGCCTATGTGGCCACGTCACAGTGTATCATGAAGGAAGTCTGGTCTAGAGGCAGGAACCAAAGCAGAGGCTGTGGAGAGGGTGTTGATCACTGGCTTGCCCAGCTGCTTTCTTGTAGAGCCCAGGACCACCAGCCTATGGGCAGCAACGCCCACAGTGGGCTGGAGCCTCTCACAGAAATCATTAGTCAAGAAAATGTACCCCAACCCACCCCATGGCCAATTTAACAGAGGCAGTTCCTCGTTCTAGAGACTCTACCTTGTGTCGAGTTGACAATAACAACCAGCTGGCACAAGACAGGCTGTGCCCACCACACTGACTGATAATTAAGAACGGGTCCCATGGGCTTGCCTGCAAGCCAACCTGGTGTGCACATTTTCTCAGTTTATGTTTCTTCTTCCCACATGGTTATAGCTTGTGTCAGTTCAGAAAAAACAAAAACAAAAAAAGAACAAAAACCTAGTCAGCATAATTAACCCCTTGTCAATTTGATGTATACACACACACACACACACACACACACACACACACACACACACACACTGTTTAACAGGAATCTTTCTTTTCTTTTTCCACTCCAAGGTCTCATATCAATGTCAGTATCACAGTATTGAGCATTCCTACTTTTAAAAGTCTTTAAAAATCCAAATAGCTAAGAGTCCAAAGTCTCTTTAAAATATTTAAAATCTCTCTAAATATCCAAAGTCTCTTTAAATGTTTAAAGACTCTTAACTATGAGTACCTATAAAATAAAAAATAAAAATTAAATACTTTCTGATTCTAAGAGGGAATTAATCCAGGTATAGTCATGATCAAAGCAAAGCAAACTGAAATCTGACAGTGTAAAGCTCTCAGGACTCCCTTATGATCTTCTGGGGTCCTCCAAAGACTTGCCACCTCATGCCAGCTTGTCTCATAGGTTCAGCCATGGCGGCTACAGTTCTTGGTAGTCGGTCATTCCATGGTACTGACAACCCGCTGGTGTCTCCTGGTGCAACCAAGCTTCACTTTCACCAGTAGCCTCTCCCAGCTTCTCCTCATGACCCCTTCAGTCCTGGGGAGTCAACCACTACTGAGGCTTAACTTCACCAACAGCCTGTTCTGGCTGCTCACAGTGCCAAGCCTCAGTTGTTCTCCATGACCCTTCCTTCACCATGGTTGAAAAACCAGTACCACATGCGTGACTCTTAGAAATGACCAAATTTGGCTTCCAGCACTAGGTAGAGCCTCTGCTGCCTCTGGAATGACCTCAGTGTGCTGATTCTGGGACCTCTTCGTAGTGACCACTACTCTCTCGGCTCCAGCTGACCAGCATCACGTGTCCCAGTCAACCAACGCGTTCTCTCCACTGGTTCTGGCATCTTGTCAATCATGGCTGAGTCCTCAGCCCTAGCTGATCAGGAACACAGAGTTCTTTTTCACAATATCAAATGGCTCTGATAGTCTTTGGAACCTCTCTGGAACTTCACATCCCAGGCCTCTCCCACCTGCACAGCCCTTTGCATTGTCCTTTAACCTTCCAGATTCTCACAAAGGCTCACCAAAATTTGGAAACCCAATGGCCTTTCCAGCTCAGAGTTTCAAAGTCTTTTCATGATCCTCCCCAAATAACATGTTCAGGTCACAGCATCTCCCACTCATGGTACAAACTTCTCTTACTGAGAGTTTGTGTGGTGAAAAACTATGACCCAAAACAACATGGGGAGGGAAGGGTTTATTCTGCTTTTACTTCCTCATAACGGTCATAACACCATGGAAAGCAGTCAGGGCAGGAACTCAAGGCAGGAACTGATGCAGAGGCCATGGAGGGGTGCTGCTTACTGACTTAATCTCCTGGCTTGCTCAGCCTGTTTTCTTATAGAACCCAGGGCCACCTTCCCAGAGGTAGCATGATACATAGTGGGCTGGGCCCTTCCACATCAATTGCTAATTAAGAAAATGCTCTGCCGGCTTGGCTACAGCCTGATCTTATGGAGACATTTTCTCACCTTATGCTCCATCCTCTCAGGAGACGCTGGCCTGTGCCATATTGACATAAAATCTAGCCAGCAAAGAAAGTACATTTATTCTTTTAAATAGAGCAACACCGAAATAAAAATGAACTCAGACATTGTGACTTACTACTTCCTAAACTACTGCATGCTGGGATGGGCTATATACAAAATTATTTCTTCTGTCCTGCTACCTTTCATAAATAGTTTACATCGTTAAAGATATCCCCTGGACTGTGTGCCTTTGATACAGGGGTAGCTGCCACAGGTTTGGGTGTCCTTTAACTTCAGACAGCAGCAAGTGTTCCCAGTCATTTTGTGTGTGTGTGTGTGTGTAAATGCATGTATCTATGCTTAGGAAGTATCAGTTTATTAGTGATAATGTCCATATGAAAATTCTACCCCCGGGGTCATCTATTAAACCCTTAGTGGGTTTGAGAGAAAAGAATTTTATGGTATTATTTTTTAGAACTTAACAAAAGAAGTATGTGTAGTATTTTTTATTTGTGAATCACTGAAGATAGATAACTCATCACTCCACATGACTCTCTAAGCCTCTTGGATGACATACATGATTTGTCATAATCCACTGCTAGTCTCTCCCTGGTCTAAGAAAAGGCCTCAGACAATCCAGCCTGTGTTCTTGGAGCAGGCAATGCCCCCCACAATACAGTTTCCAGTTAAACCTACACACCTAGCATTTACACAGCACAGGTGAGGGAGTGTCAGAGGATGTCTGGCCCCTCTGCTGCTTCTGCTGCTGGTTGAGATGGGCAACCTATACTCCAGCAAGTTATGGGGGACGGTTGACTCACCAGTGCCCCAAGGAAAGCTTTATCCCGAGACAAGACAGAGAGGATGAAAGGGAGAGAGGAGAGAAAACCCTCACTTGGGATCTAGTTTGTTTTTCCTACAGACAGAATCAAGAAACACATCTGATGAGGTTTAAACTGCACACAAAGACACATGTGTCCTGAAGGACATCTCAGACACAGATCAGCAGATAAGAGCAGTTGCTGTTCTTCTAAGGGACCTGGGTTTGGTTCTCAACACCCACATGGTGGGTTACAACCATCTGTTGACTCCAGTCAACACCCTCTTCTGACTTCCACAGGCACTGCATGTATACAGTATACATACATACATACATACATACATACATACACACATATACACACCAGGCAAAACACTCATACTCATACAATAAAAATAAATAAATCTTTTTGAGACGGTGGCTCTGACATGGATGTTGAAAACAACAGAGGAACTGTGCTTACTTGGGGCCAGAGCTGGTATCTGTGTCTACACCTGGGACCTGCAGCATCTTCTGTGAACCATAAAGCCACAAAGCCCTTGAGAGACTGTGAGGAGACCCCTGAAGAGTACCTCTGACTTCAGCTAGAATGTGAACTTGCCATCTAGTGGCTAGGTCTTCACCCATCCCTGGCTACCTTCCTATCTCCCAACCATTCTTCACATATGTTCATAGTTGGCTGCTTTTTCTTTTTCTGTTTCTGTCTAGGATGCAGAAACAGACAGGAAACAATCTAAACTTGGTTTCCTGTCAATCCTGTCTTCTCAAGGGCACCTAAATCATTTGTCTTCCTGGCCCCTGTAGGAACAAGATTTCGTTCCAGCACCAGGCACAGCTGTCTCTCTGAATAAGACTTGAGAGGTCTCTCACTTGTTTCCCATCAGATCAGGAGAGAGGTCACATGACTCACAGCTAGATCAGGAGTGAGGTCACGTGACTCACAGCTAGGTAAGGAGACGTCATGCAGCCCTCTTGGAGGTAGATGAGCCACGTGGCACCATGTTTGGGGAATGGTCATTGAAGCCTCTACAGCATTCTGTCACAGCATGGACCCCACTAGATTGAGCAGGGCCATTCGTGCTGTGGTGTAAACTCTCAATGCTGCTTTGATCTTTTTATTTGCTGCGTGCCACCTTCTCTGCAGATTGTTTTTAAAAAGAAAATGAAGTAATTCTTTCCACAAATATTTACTGAAGTCTCTGAATGTGGCCATGTTCTGGGCAGCAGAGACCAAGCCAAGACTCGGCAGACATACCTCATGAGACCATATGCTCATGTGTCATCAAGATGCCCTTGGACACAGAGAGATACCCAGTTACAAGAAGCCCTGGTGAGACAAGGGGACCTGCGGTCAGAGGTATAAGAAAATAAGTGTCATGGCTCAATGCAAATGGGCATCAGCATCACCCGCATGTTGGCAGAGCTTGGCTTTCCAGGTCTGGCACGTGCCCACAAGTCTGCTTTGGGGATTGTGGTATCTGGACACAGATCTGAGAAGATATTTTCATAGAAGTCTGGAATGAGAGGTGCCAGGTGCTTCAGCCTGAGGGGCAGCAAGGGGTTGGAGGTACAGGCAGCCTGTGACAAGGGCAGGAAGAGGAATATGCTTCAGGCTGGGCTGGAGGCCATAGATCTGGCACATAAGTCACCCAGCCCTGCTGAGCATCAAGGGTTTCTGTGAACATCACGGGACACTGTTTAATGGAGAAAGTGAGTTTATCTGCTGTTTCTTACCATGTCTCTGAAATAGAGACTCAAAATAATAAGTGTATTCCTTCACAAATGTGCAGTTCAGAAGCCTGACCTGGTCCAAATGGGATGAGCTCAATGTGTCAGAAGGGATGGTTTCTTCTAGAAGGTCCAGAGGATGGTCTGTCTCTGCCCTGTCAGCTGCCGGGGGCCATCTCTTGCTTGGTTTAAGGTCCTTTCCTCCTCCTGCAAAGCCAGCTGTGCTGAGTGGAGTCTTCCTTCCAAGCCAGCTGTGCTGAGTGGAGTCCTCCTTCCAAGCCAGCTGTGCTGGATGGAATTCTTCAAAGCCAGCTGTGTTGAGAGGAGTCCTCTCACTGCCAGATATGCTGAGTGGAGTCCTCTGACTCTGCTCTTTGGGATCCAGTGTGCTGTGGACCCACTTGGATAATCCCAGAGAGCCTGTCTTCTTAGATGAGCTAACTGGAGGTTTTCAATCCTTCTCATCTTCAGTGCTTTTTTGATCTGAGTGACCTAACAGGTTCCAGGAAGAAGGGCTAGCCATCTTCACTGGGCACAGGATTCTGCTCAGTATGTCTGGTATGTATTACGAAGGGGACTGGTGGATGCTGGGACATCAAGCATGGTAAGGGCATGCATGGGTAAGAGGAGGCAAATAGTCCCAGCATTTTCTCTGGTCTCTCTGTGCAGAAGTGAGTTAGAGGCTTGCTCTAGAATTAGGCAGTGGAGAGGAGAGGGGGTGGCTGGAAAACAAAGGTGTAATAGGGAGGGAGGGAAGGAGGGAGGAAGAGAGGGAGAGAGAGAGAGAGAGAGAGAGAGAGAGAGAGAGAGAGAGAGAGAGAAAGATAGAAAGAGAGAGAGGAGAAGAACATAAGACTTGATTTCCTTGTAGAACCTGTGGTGAAGCAATGGGTCATGGGAGCTGAGGACCAGAGTCAGAGAGATCCAGGTGTGCGTTTGATGTCTGTTCGCCTCAATGGCTGACCAGTCACACATCCGACTTTGGAGGCTGCTTTGGTTTTGTGTTTATCAAAAGGTTAGAATGGGTCTGTAAGTATCCTGAGGAACAATTTATCTGGGGGGTGCCACCTACTGGCCTTCAGGTGCAAGCAGAATCTGTATTCATTCTGGATTGTTCCATAAACACAAAGCATGTAGAGGCCATCAAAGGATCGAAGGTGGCCTGGGCTTCTGGGATGAATGGGAACGGGCTGGGCCTGAGTTGTACTGTCCCATGACTTGGCTGGCCTTCTGGAGTGCCTCTCCCTGATACCTGTAAAATGGACCTGAATACTGAGGGACAGAACCAGAACGTGCCCTGTGGAGATGGCGGGCACAGCCTAAGCTCTGTTCTGTAGTCTAGTCTAGTGGCCTCTGTTGAGTATAACCCATTATAAAACACTCTACTCTTCCCCCAAGTCTCTCTGAGGCAGCTTATCTGGGGACCTATCAAGTGTGTGATACAATCAATTAGATCCCAATAAAGGCCCTTAAGAACAGCCAAAATTTATAAAAATGATTTTTTTCTTAATTTCTGCATCCCCAAAGATACTATAAATCACCCTTCTAGATGAGCCAGCCAGCATTCAGAAAAGTTAAATTTCTAATTAAATACTAGCTAAGTGTTATGTGGCGAAGCAGCTGCCCCCAGAGTCAGAAAACTTTCCATATTGAAACAATCCATCCTTCAGCGTTTCCTGAAGTGACCTACCCCTCCTTCCACTCACATTCTCCTTTCTCTGCATCCATTGGCATATCTGTTCACAAAGGAAACCGCCCTGACAGCCATATCGATGTTTGTTTATTCAGAGGGCTGGCAGGGAAGCCATTGCCAGGTCTGGTTTGACATTCATTTGATTTCTCGTTAGCCAAGCACAATAGGCCTAGCAACCTTCAGACACTGGGACTCGATCCTTCCATCTGTAGTCACAACAGCCATGATCCAAAATGACCATTCTAATGTCCCCCATCCCTCTTTGGCACAAATTAGTGGAGTCAATTGCTTCTGGCCCCAGGCCTCATTCCAGGTGCCAAATGTGACCAGGATGCCAAGTTCAGTTCCGGCATAAAGCAGTATGGGGCCTCAGACATAAAGAGACCCTGACAGGCCCTGTCTCCAGCCTGGCACGAGGCCAGAAGGACATACCAGGGAACAGCTGTCCCAGCTTGAGGCCAGAGACACTGCACTCAAGAGTCAAGACCAGCTGAGAGGAAGGGAGAAACATGGAAGTAGGTTCCTGGGGCTCTACCCTAACACAGCTGGATACAGTGTAGCTATCAGTAGCATTTAACTTGGCTAAGCATTTTAGACTCTTGTTCTGACAGATTGTTGGTGTAGAGCATAGTTAAACCTGACTTCTGAAATTTCTGGGACTATTTTTGTATGTGTGAACTTGAATGTGCATATGTGCATGTGTGTGTGTGTGTGTGTGTGTGTGTGTGTGTGTGTGTGTGTGTGTGTGTATACACGAGCACACAGAGGTCAATAAGTGACCTTTGTAATGTTCTTTATTTACTATCCGCCCTCATTTCTGAGATAGGGCCCTTCAATGTCCTTGAACTCACCAAGTTGGCTAAGGTGACTGAAAAGTGAGCCACAGAGGTTCACATGTGTCTGCCTCCCCACCAAGAGCATGTAACCTTGCCCAGGTTCCTCCTCCTTCCCCCTCTCTCCCTCTCCTCCTTTCCCACCCCTTCCCCCTCTTCCCCTCCTCTCCTCCCCATTTCCCTCCTTTTCCTACCCCTCCTCCTCTTTAACCTGGATTCTAGGGATTTAAATCAAGTCTTCATCTTTGCAAGCTAAGCATTTTTCCAACTGAGTTGTTTCCCCAACTCTCAACTACTAGTTAATAGCATCATGAAGACAGCAGATACAGGTATGATATTTGTGAAGCTGGAATGTGGTCTATATCAAGAATATAGAATAAGGGCTGAGGAGATGCTCAGTGGTTCAGAGCACGTGACCTAGGTTCTGTTCCCAGCACCAGCACAGAGGCTCACCACTGTCAGCAACTCCAGCTCCAGGGTATCTGGTACCTCTTCTAAAACCCCCTGGGCACCAGGCACACACATGGTGCACAGACAAGACTTCAGGCAAACACTTACACACATAAAGTAAATACATCTTTTAAAGGAAATGTAGAGATATCCACTCACAGTGGTTTGTAAGTTAGAACATGAGGATTTAGTGTAGACATAGGGTGGGATATGAAGACACACAGGCAGGTCAGTTTTCAAGGAAGAATACAGAATTCTCTGGGCCTGAGAGTGGGCTGTGCAGAGCTGGACATAATGAAAGAATCCCTCTGTAAATTGGCTTTTATCTGATAAGGATAAAGTTGGACTTTCTTTATTCCTGCTCTAGCCTAACACCAGGAGTATCTTTTTTTTTTTTTTTTTTTTTTTTTTTTTTTTTTTTTTTTTTTTTTTTTTTTTTTTTTTTTTTTTTTTTTTTTTTTTTTTTTTTTTTTTTTTTTTTTTTTTTTTTT
>LR750669.1:0-95543 GCA_902729485.2 Mus minutoides
GTTGAGGGACATCTGGGTTCTTTCCAGCTTCTGGCTATTATAAATAAGGCTGCTATGAACATAGTGGAGCATGTGTCCTTGTTACCAGTTGGAATATCTTCTGGGTATATGCCCAGTAGAGGTATTGCTGGATCTTTCGGTAGTACTATGTCCAGTTTTCTGAGAAACCGCCAGACTGATTTCCAGAGTGGTTGTACCAACTTGCAATCCCACCAGCAATGAAGGAGTGTTCCTCTTTCCCCATATCCTCGCCAGCATCTGCTGTCACCTGAATTTTTGATCTTAGCCATTCTGACTGGTGTGAGGTGGAATCTCGGGGTTGTTTTGATTTGCATTTCTCTGATGATTAAGGATTTCGAACATTTTTAAAGGTGCTTCTCAGTCATTAGGTATTCCTCAGTTGAGAATTCTTTGTTTAGCTCTGTACCCCATTTTTAATGGGGTTATTTGAATTTCTGGAGTTCAGCTTCTTGAGCTCTTTGTAAATATTGGATATTAGCCTCCTATCAGATTTAGGATTGGTAAAAATTCTTTCCCAATCCGTTGGTGGCCTTTTTGTCTTATTGACAGTATCTTTTGCTTTGCAGAAGCTTTGCAATTTTATAAGGTCCCATTTTGTTGATTTGTGATCTTACAGCACAGGCCATTGGTGTTCTGTTTAGGAATTTTACCCCTGTGCCCATATCTTCAAGGGTTTTCCCCACTTTCTCCCCTATGAATTTCAGTGTACAAATAAGCCTTTTAAAAAACATTAGGAATACTGTTCTAAGCCACTGTCCTCCAAACTATCCTTATCTACTACAGATAGGAACTGTGAAGAAATCTTTTTTCAGAATGAGTAAACTTGCTGAAAATATTAAAAATTTTCAATATTAACCCTGAGTGCAATTTAATCCCTTTGCTTAACACTTCTGACATAGGTAAAACATATGTCTAATTATCCCATATTTTGGTATCACAATTTACTTTTTTATTATAAAAACAAAATTATGCACAGAGTAAATACTTTAAAATAACACAATGGGAAATGCTTTATTTCAGGTGCAGAACAAGATGATCAAACATCTTTTCACAAAATAATCTTTAATTCAATGAGCTAATGACATGTGGGTTTTCAGTAAGATATTTGGTGACTCAGGTTGCCAGTGACTTGCACACAGGCTGTTGCTACTTTTTCGTGTTTATAAATCCAGGTGACCAGAACTGTTACCCTGATGTTCACAACGATACTGGAAGAGGAATAAAAAAAGTGTTTCCTGTGGAATAATTTTCAAGAGTTTCAAGTTTTGACCACTTCATTGTTAGTATATTTCCACTCAGTGTTTTCATTTCCTATGAGCCATGAATTTGTGACGATCGAGTTTTCATGTTGATATCAGTCTGTATGTAAAACTGCCACAAAACTTCTGTTTCAGTTCATCTCATAGCTTTCTATCTCTTCAGATTTCAGACCTTCCAAACATACTAGTGTTCAATGGAATGAGGAACTTACTTCATTTCTTCCTGTTAGATAATAACCTTTTATAGTTTAAATTAGTTTACCATAAATGGTTATTATCTACAATATATAGGACTTTAGACAGGATTAAATTTCAAAAAAAATAACTTAAGAGACATAATGTGACCTTGAAGCTTTCCTTAAATCTAAACTATCCCTCTCATTTCTATGTATTTAATCACCAAAGGGTCATTTCTTAGATGAATCAGGAAAAAATGTCCAAATTCAACTGTTCAGCTTTGACACTAGGTACTTTCCTAAGCAAACCATTTTAAGGAAGAATGCTTTTAATGTCTGGCTCAATACCCTGTGGGGATTCCCTGTGCACTTCTCTTTTTAGTTTGTTGTGATGTTTTGGATGAAGTATAAGAAAAGCTAACCCAGAGTACGTCTGGAATGAGAAAAGCAAGCACTTAGATTAAATGGGCATTTTCCCCCATAAAATGTCAAAGTTTAAATGGTGGCTTCTAGATTACTTGCAACTAGGGATCTGCCTTAATACGCACTTGTTTTTCCTGCAGTTCCAGCTGTTTTATCAGGAGCTGGTTAATTGGAAAACCCTACTACTCATGGATGAAAAAGAATGGGAAAGAAAAATACACATTTTAGCATTACTACAAAAATCGGCCGGGTCTTTTGAACACCCTTCGGTGCTCCCAGGGACCCCATAGTTTGAGAGCCAGTGCCTCGAACTCAGGAATCCACCTGCCTCTGCCTCCCGAGTTTAAAGGCGCGCGCCACCACTGCCCGGAACATAAAGCTAAATGTATCCTTAACACTTTTTTCTTCTACTAGCCGTCTTGTCCACCCTCCCCCCTGCAACCCCCCGTGCTGGTGGGTCACCGGAAGCACAGACTTTTCCCTGAGCGCCAAGGCCCACTCGGAAGTCCTGAGCATGCGTGGAACTCGCGGCCGTCTCGCCCTGTGAAAGGTCAGAGGTCTCGAGAAAGGCCTAGTGTTCTATGGCGGAAGAACCGGCTCCCCTTGCGGCGCTCCAGGCCGTAAGGTTCTGCACGGGAAGTTCTAACATCCGCCAACCTGGTTCCCAAACCCGCCCCGAACTACCGGAAGCAGCTACCGTCCGGCTCTCCCGCACCCACGCACTTCCTCTCCGGACAGGAAGGGGCGGGCTCTGGCCGAGCATGCACGCCCCACAGGCTGCGCATGCGTCTTCTTGCCGGCGGCTCCGGAGCGCCTCGCCGGGCCGACTTCGCTCGCTAGCTGACAGTGCGCCTGCGCGGTCGCTGGGGGCTCTCCACCTCCGCCTCCCCTTCCCCCTGACGCCCCGCGGGGGCTCCGGGCCCTGAGGGACCATGTTCACCAGCACCGGCTCCAGTGGGCTTTGTGAGTACCGGTTCCCTCATCCTTGGGCCGCCCTTCGCTCCATTCCCAGCTCTTCCCGGACCCTGCTTGGGGCAGCGGGGACTCGGGTTTGCAGGAGGCTGGGGGCCCCTTGCCTCCCGCGCCGGAGCCTTGTCAGTTCTTGCTCTTAGGGGGCAGCGGGTGCCGCCCCCACTGTAGCCTCTTGGCCCAGGGGCCGCCACGTCCATTCCGCTCCCGGAGCCTCCCGCACGGTGCGTAGCACCTCCTGCCCTACTGCAGGTGAGGTGGGCTGGGCAGTTAGAGTCCAGCCGGGTGCCCCGCTCATCTCGTGGCCCGGGCCCACGCACGCACTCGGCGACTCGAGTGCGGGGCTGGAAGATGTCCTTGTGGGGGCGACGCTGGAATCCTGCTCGGTTCCCTCTCCCCCTTCATTCATACAGGCTTCTTTGGGACCCACCTGATTCCTAGAACGTGTGAATTTCATCCTCCGCTCCAGAATCTGCCCCCTCAGATTTAACTACCACGTACTTCTTACCCGTTGTCCTTGAAGAGTTTTTGCGAGCTGAAAAACTAAGCGCTTTCAAGTGAAGTTAGGAAGTCATTTGGCAAGAGAATGCAAGCTTTGCTTCTGGATGCCGCTGCACTCTCCAGGAGTGTCTGCGGTGGTCAGCAGGTAGAGGGCGGACAAGTTTATTCTGCCTCCAGGCAACTTTTCCCCACGACATTATGTTGAATTGACTTTAGAGAGTGGATTCTTAACTAAACAGTGTTGAGATTAGGCACTGATACACCAACAGCAAACTGTTTGAACAAGCCGCAGTTCGCATTTTCTTACCACTGTCGGTATTTCCCATCTCTGCGTGAGAAATTAATGTTGCTAGAGCACAGAAGTGCCTGGCATCTCCAGATGGTTCATTCTGTTGTGAACGTTATGAGCCTTTCAAAGAACACTCCTGTTACATAGATAGCACTGACTGTCAGAGCCAGCGACATAATTTAAAATCATTCTCACCTCTCACGGTGATCTCAGGCTTTGAAGTAGGTTTAATGTTGTTTATGATCTCCATATTTAATAGCTAATTTAAGTTATGGAAACTTCGATGTATTGGCCCCAGAATCCATCATAACTACTAGTGAGTTGGTCTTCAAACTACTGTTTGGATGAATAAGGTAGTGTGGCTTTCCTAGGGTTACAGTATGTGGGTGATCTGACAACAGCAGATTTCTTCGATTTTAGTTGTTCTCAGTATCTTGAGGCACCCTTTTGTACCAAACATGTAAAAGCTAAAAAGTGAGCGTCTGGGGACATGGCTCAGTGGGTAAAAAGCTTGTCCTGCAGGCATGAATATCTGAGTTCTAATTCTCAACATCCATGTAAAAGCCAAGGCATGCAGTGTGTGTCTGTAACTCACCAATGAGAGGTGGAGGCAGGAGATTCCCTAGGGCTTTGCTGCCCAGCCAGTTTACTGTGTCAAAAAAAAAAAAGTGGAGTGATTGAGAAAGACATCCCAATATCAGCATACACACAGGTATACACACGTGCGCGTACACACACACACACACACACACACACACACACACACACACACACACGTATGCACAAGTATGCACACAAGAGAGAGAAATCTGATCAAGAGCACCACAGTATGGATTAAGTTGTAGTTACATTTGTAGCACAGCTTTAAGAAAGGTAATCATTTGTTACAGCTAGCATGGGTGAGTGTTGAACAGGTGAGTTCTCAGGGCCAACTGTCATCTAGGGAAAGCTGAAGTCATAGGCCCCTCTTGAGCTCCCTCTAGCCGTTTAAATGTGTTCAGAGCGGAGGAGTTACTGGGATGGCTCCTCGTCTTAGGTCATGCTTTAGATGTGCATTTAACAAGCATCCAGGACCTGTGAACTGTTTGGTTTTGAAAACACGGTGTTAGGCAAGTCTTAGGTTCAATGCTTCTGATGTCCACAATAGAGCTTAGTTTTGGTTCTCCCCAGATCAGTCATTTGGCAGTAGTGACTTTTCTTGCTCCAGTGTTTTCTTCTACATAGCTACTCCGCCGCGTGATGTCCTTTTAGGTAGGCAGCTGCATGACTTCATGGTTAAGTCAAAGGCCTGATCCTGAGGAAGAAGTGTCCTCAGAAGGGTGATTGATATATCTCTGCCTAGAGGTTGGGGCTATCCAGCTTTCTGGCCATTTTCTGCACCTGCCCATCTGACATTTGTGATTAGGAGATAAAGGCACTTTAGTGTTAACCCTTGGCTCCCCCCCTTCATTCAGTTGAACCAAGCCTTGCATGGTTTATATAGACAGTAATGTGGCAAACAGAGTAAAGGAGTCCAGTATCAAACAGGTTAGTAAGTAATTAAAGTGCTCTTCAGTAGTGTCATGTGTAGTGGATGATGGTCCTGGTGGAGTGCTGCTGTGTGTTTGGGGCAAAAAGCCTGAGAAATGAAGGAGCCAGGCATGCTACAGGTTCATTCAGAAAATTGTTTTGAAGAAAGGAAGCAGCGTGCACAAAGACAGAAGAAGGTGCAGTGCAGCAGGATGTGTGCAAGGTTCTGCAGGAGGCTGTGCTGCTAGGGCACTGAACCAGGGGAAAGGCACTTGTGACTATTTCTTTGCAACGGTTTTGTTCTGTGTCAGTTAGGATTGGGTAAAAGTGCTTGTAGATAGAGTGCATAATATAGTTTAAATTCCCACATGTAGACTAATCCTGTCACTAAATAATACATGTTATAATTTTATTAGTATTCTCATTACTCATAGCACAGAATATTTGCTATGTATGATGCACCCAATGAGCACTAATTACCACGTTTAACATATTCCAGGTCTCGTTCCCAAGCAATTCAGTGTCAAGAGGGGGAAAAAAGGGCAGCTGTGCTTAGCACAGTAGGGGAGAGACTTGGTTGTTAAGATGATTTGCTGGTGCAAGTAGTAGTAGTTGAGCTGGTTGTTTGAGAGGTGAGGGGCTGTTAGGCCTAATGGGCTGAGCATGGAGGGCAAGGACAAGAGGCCAGAGCTATAAAGAATTAAATAAGGTCTTGTGACGATGGGTGGAGTGAACAGTCCTGAGGTGAGGTCATGAGGACCATGGAAGGAGTGACAAGTACTGGGGCATTTCTAATGTCTACAGAGGGAGAAGCAGAGGAGTTGGGGAAGCAGACTGAAGAGTGGCTGAGGATGGTGTGCGTGTGTGTGCATGTGTATCTGTGTGTTCACGCACATGCTTGACATGCTTGAAGATGCCGAGGAGGGAATTCCAGGGTAGGAGCAGTTAGTAGACAGATGATGCCAAGATTCAAAACAAAGTCTGAAAAGTGACCTTTTTGGAAGGAAGGGGCACACTCAGAACCTTTCCAGAACAGCTTGTCCATTTGTCACAGAGATAAGTGAGGTTCTGGTGATCAAGGAGTGAGTGGGATGAAGAGGTGACAGTGAGTTAGAGATGCCATTCGAGAGTGTGGGTCACCAGGGGACTGGAGAGCTGTACCTTAAGGTGGTCATAGGCATGGGGAGAGCTTAAGTCTGGAGAAACCTCAGTTATTAACGCAGTTGAAAGAGACTCAGTGGGAAGTGTGGGCTTGAAGAGTTAGGAATAAATGAAAGGGCAAAGGCCTGAGATACAGGAGGAAATCACAAGGTCGAAGACCTTTATGAGTCTGCTTCTCACTGCGGGAAGAATATAGGAGGTGGTTCTCGGCAACAGAGCACAAGTTCCCCAATGCTGCCCGGCCTGGCAGTAAACAGCCAGCCAACCCAGAGCATCCCAGATCTCTTTCTGGGTCCCATCTCTAGAGTGACTTTCAGAAGGGCTAATTTGGGTACCAGAAATCTGGGCTTTCTTTTCTTCCTTCTCTGCATTCTGAAATCTGTTTTTTTAAAGGCTCTCCATGAGAATCAGTAGAACAAATATCAAGGCAAGAGACTGGCCCACAGGAAGGGCCAGAGAATAATCAGTCTGTGGGGAGACACCCAAGGCCTGATTGAGATGGTGACACTGAGAACAGGCAGTGCCCTGATTGGTTTTCTCTTGCTGTGGTAAAGATACCAACTTGGGGAGGAAAGGTTTTATTTCCCCTTATAATTTTCAGTCCATATGGCAGGGGGCTAGGACAAGCACTCAAGTCAGGAACCTGTAGCAGAAACTGAAGCAGAGGCCACAAGAAAGTGGTAGTGCTTACAGATTTGCTGCCCATAGCTTGCTCAGCTACTTTTCTTTTACAACTCAGGACTACCACCCACAATGGGCTGGGCTCTCCCATGTCAATCATCAATCATTAATGAGGAAAATGCTCTACAGACAAACTAATCTTATATTTTTGGTTGTGAGCCTCGCCTTTAACGGCTGAGCCATCTCTCCAGCCCCAGACAAACTAATCTGATGGAGGCAGATCCTCAGTTGAGACTCTCTTCCTACATTTGTCTATATTATGTCAAGTTGTCCGACACTAACCAGTATAAACAGCGTAGGGAGGACTTGAAAGGTTTGAGGCAGGCAAGGTGTGCTCGTCAGGCCTTTTAGATTGAGGGGAGGTGATGGTTTCTGGCAAGGGCAGCTGGCTACATCATGGCATTACCATTCACTAAAGTAGGGAGTGCAGAGAAAGAGAAGCTCATTTCTTTGGAGGATGAGGTGTCTGCAGAGTCCCTTTGTAGATATGCAAGGAACACTCAGGGAGTGAGCATGAAGCAGAGGTGAGGACAGGAACAGCAGTAACTGGCAGCAGAGGCCGTGGGTAGAGCTGCTGGCCATTCTGGTCTGTGCAGGGTGGCCAGGAAGGGCCAGCAGAGCAGGCAGTGGTGGACATCTTGTCTCTGGCCCAGTTGAACCTTCTGTTTGCAGTGTAAATGCACGTCCTTCAGCGTCTTCATGCTGTCCCTTTGTAGTGACTATCCGTCCCCAGACTGGGATCCTCCTGGTGTATCAGCCCTGTCTGGCACTTCTCTCTAAGATGGCCAGTCTAGATCCTGTAGTTAAGTATGCCATTTGCAATTTCATCTAGACTCAGCCACTGCTATTCCTGGCTTGCTGTGCATGTTGAATAAGACTCCAACCATGTGTTAATTTTGGTCTCGGATCCAAGCTGAGCCATAGGCACAGTTTCACTGTTAAGTTTCTTGGACACTCAGCCAAACAAACAAACAAAACCATACAATACAAAAGGGGGCTGGAGAGATGGCTCATGGTTAAGAGCACTCACTACTCTTCCAAAGGTCCTAAGTTCAAGTCCCAGTAATGGCAGCTCACAACTGTCTGATACCCTCTTCTGGTATGCAGATGTACAAGCAGACAAAAGTATCTATATACATTAAATAAATAAACAAATCTTAAATCAAACAAACAAAAACAATACAGAGAACCAGCTATCATCTGGGCACTCCATCACCTTCCTGCTTGTTTCTGTGTGTTCTTTCCCCTACTTGTTACATTTTTCTCTTTCTAAGGCTATCATTGTTATTCTTTTAGCCCTCTTCTGAGAGAACAAGCCTGGCACTTGGCAGAGCTGATATTTTGTCCTGTGGATGCATCAGAGTCTCTTTAGAGACTTCCAGAGCTGTGAGCCTCTCTCTTGCTGCTCCCTTGACCTGGGTGTGCATCTTGCATGGTGAAACAAACCATCTGTCCTTCAGATCCTTCATGATAGAAAGGACAGTGGGATTGCTATAGTAAAACTCCTAGAATTTTGCCTTGCTAAATGTTTGGTCCGTGTGAGGGTTACCTGGTCTCTGGAGCCTGTACCTCCTTGACCTTTGTGTGCCCCGCCCAGCTCTCGGAGCACTCCCTCCCAGTGGCACTTCATGCAAGTCTGTCTTCTGTTTCATCTTCTCACTGCCTCTCACCCTTAGCTCTCTGAAGTTTGTCTTCTATTTATGGGTCTGGCTGTGATGAGGGTGTTTCACCACATTGTTAACTCTGCTCTGGACAAAGCAACCAGAGTCATGTGACATCGAATGGTGCTGGCCCCACTCCTTTTAGGATTTTCTGATACTATTTTATGTGTATGATGTTTGGCCTGTGGACATGTGTGCCTGGTACCTATAGAGTTGAGAAAAGGGCATTGAATTCCCTGGAATTGGAGATTTGGAGGATTGTGAATCACCACAGAGGTGTTGGGAACCAAACTCTGGTTCCTCTGCAAGAACAGCAAGTACTTTCAACTGCTGAGCCATCTCCCTACCACCTCGAATGGTGTTTCTCCTCATGGTGGTTGTTGTCTTTCCTTTCTTTTTCCTTTTCAGACACCGTCTCATTCTGCCCAAACAGGCTTCAGAATCACACAGTCTCTTCCCAGCCTCCCCAGTGCTGAGCTGCAAGTGTGAGTTGCTACGCCCAGCTTAGTCCTCATCTTAGTGGAGTGTTGTCTGGTTTCCCCTCCTCCCCCCAGTCCCTTCATTCCCCTTGAACACATGTACTTAGTGTCTTTTGTATCTGCAGAAGGTTGGAGATGTGGAGACTCATTCCAGTGAGTCAGGAAGGACAGAAACTGCGTTCTTTGAGGAAACAAGTTGTGCTGGTTGACTTTTGTCAACTTGACACAATCCTAGAGCCTTGAGAAGAGGAACCTCAATTGACAATATGCTTCCTTCAGATCACCTGTAGGCAAGTCCTTGAGGCAGTTTCTTGACTAGCAATTGGTACAGAGGGCCCAGCCCACTGTGGGTGGTGCCACCCCTGGGCAGGAGGTCCTGGGTTCTATAAGAAAGGGGGCTGAACAAACCAACAGAATGCAGACCAGTAAGCAGCACCCCTCCATGGGCTTGACACCCTCACTGCTGCCTGGCCGTCCCCTCACTCTCCCACTGAGGATCCAGTGGTTGTGATCCCAGGCTGATCATGCTGCTACAGGAGGAGAAGTGGAGCCTGAATGGCAACTGCCCACAGTGGGGTTGGCCTTGTTACTTCAAAGCTGGGCATAGGGCGCAAGCCTTCAAGCTCAGCACTCAGAAGTCAGAGGCACGTGATCTCTGAGTGTCAGGCCAGCCTGGTCTACATAGAGAGCTCCAAGACAGACAGTGCTTCACAGAGAAGCCCTGTCTCAAAAACCAAAACAGGAAGAAAAGGAAGGAAGGAAGGAAGGAAGGAAGGAGAGAGATACCTCACAGATATTCCCAGTGCCTAGAAACCAATCCAATGGAAGCAGTTCCTCAGCTCACAGCTTCTCTTCCTGGTGTGTCAAGCTGACAACCAGTATGGCATGAAGTGTTGACTAAGACACCAAAATACAAGGCTGATTCACAAAAGGGAGTACCTAACCCTAACCCACACAGAAATACAGATGACACCTGAGTGCCTACAAGTCCAAACTGGGAAACAGGGAAGAAAAGTTTCTCACCTGTGAACAAATACTGAACTGTTAGCACACTGAACTGGTTACTTGTAACTTTTTTTTTTTTTTGGTTTTTCGAGACAGGGTTTCTCTGTATCGCCCTGGCTGTCCTGGAACTCACTCTGTAGACCAGGCTGGCCTCGAACTCAGAAATCCGCCTGCCTCTGCCTCCCAAGTGCTGGGATTAAAGGCGTGCGCCACCGCGCCCGGCTACTTGTAACTTTTTAAAATGAGCCTCTGCGCCATAGCATCTATTACTTAAGATGATGAGCCATAAACATATGTCTGGTTTTTTACTGCTACTAATCTAAATTCTGAGGACCCAGAAGAGTGGCTGGCCCACAAAAATGGTCTTAAATATCTATCTGTTGAACCAATAGACAGATCAGTGAAGGGACAGCCTTAAGCCTAACAGTGTTGACGACAGGCACAGTATATGTACACCACCATTCTCTTAGTTGGGTGAGGGGACTCCATGACAGAAAGCAGCATGGGGAGGAAAGGGTTAATCAGCTTATGCTTCCACATCACTGTTCTGGGGTTTGGACATACTTCATTTCTCACTCTTGGTCCTGGCCTGCTCCCCAAAGCTCCCCACAGCTTCCCACAGCTCCACGGCTCCCTGGCCCCACAGGCAGTGCCATTCCTTGCAGGTGAGCCCGAGCTATACAAAAGGTAGCTGAATATGAACCTGAAAGACATCCAGTAATGGGAGTCTCTTTGTGGTCTCTGCTTTAGTTTCTGCCTGGGCTTTCCTCAGTAACAGCCGGAACCTGTAACCTAATTAACCCTTTCAACTCCAAGCTGGTTTTGGTTATGGTGTTTATCAAAGCAGCAGGAAATGGATTAGAATAGCTCAGCTTTATCATCTTGTTTAGTTGTCTTTTGTGAGCAAAGGATAGTTTATTTGGGTTTTCAGCGGTGACTTTAAACTTAATGCATTTCTGCTTTAATCAAGTCTGGGTTCTCCATGCTCTGCACAGTTGGTTGTAAAGCCCAGAGTTGGCTTTATTTGTTTCATAAAAGTTTAGGGCTGTATTTCTGAAACGCCAAGAAACATATGGCTTACACAATTGTACATTTTAGCTGAGAAGGAAAAAAAAAAAACATTAACCAGAGTGGGAGAAACTTAAGGGAAGGATATTTCTTTACATTGAAAAATGGAGATTAAGCCGGGCAGTGGTGGCACACACCTTTAATCTCAGCACTTGGGAGGCAGGGGCAGGGGCAGGGGGAGGGGGAAGGGGGGAGGGGAGAGGAGGGGGAGGAGGGGAGGGGGATTTCTGAGTTCGAGACCAGTCTGGTCTACAGAGTGAGTTCCAGAACAGCCAAGGCTACATGGAGAAACCCTGTCTCGGAAAAAAAAAAAAAAAGAAAGTTTATAAGATCAGTTCATTTTACTTATCTATTCTTTCCTTACACATTTATGTTTTTATTGTGAAGTTACTGATTTTGTTGTTAGAAAACTACATGTCCTTTAATCTTCTAATATGTAGAAAATCACTAAGAATAATAAATGGTATTTATTGACATTTGGGGTTTATTCTATTTTTTTCAACTATAAACAGGATAATCACTAAATAAATTAAAAAACCAATTTACCACATTCAAACATTATTTTGCATTACTTTGTGTATGACTATAATTTACTCAACAGAATCTTTCCTATTGTTTTGCTTTTTTGTTTTGCTTTGGAGACAAAGTTTGACAATATAGCCTTGGATTGGCCTAGAACTCATAAGATATGGAGATCTTCCTGTGTCCTGGGATTGACAGGGTGTGCCACTACACTTGGGTCCAACAGAAACTTTTATAATGGAATTGGGACTGTGTGTTGTTTGCATTTGTGGTGTTCTGGCTTTCCCTGTAACTATAAGTATCTGTCTAGTATGCTGTCCTTGAGTAATGAGGCCCCCCATTTCTTCTCTATTATAATAATGCTGAGAGCATCTTGATTTCAAACTATGCTTAGCAATTCAAGAAGATAAAATAGACCGAGGATGTATGCAGTTAATAGAATACCAACCTAGTGTGCATGAAGACTTGGATTCCATTTCTAGCACTGCATAAATTCAGCTGCGGTTGAGCCGGTCTGTGCAAGTAGACTTGAAGGTCAAAAGTTCAAGGTCCATTACCTAGGGAGTTTGAGGCCAACTCAGGATCTGTCTTTAAACAAAAATAAGGGTTAAGTAAAGCATATAATAAGGTGTATGGTCATAACTTTTGGCACAGTGCCAAATTCCAGTCCTTAAGGGTAGTACTAAATTAAAACTTGACAGGCAGTTTTTGAGAGAAAAAGACTGCTTTACGTAATCTTTGCAGCTGCTCTGTGAAGATTAGGAAGATAACTGTTGTTTTCCTCATTGCAAGCCAATGTCCTGTCTCATAAGCTGAGATTTGACCCATGACCCAGATTCATGTCCTCCGTAGGTCACACAGTTGACACCCTGGTCTCTCCCTTCCTGTAGCAGGACCAGGATCCATTTGCTTTCAGCAGGGATGTGCCTGTCATAGGTAGATCTTTATACCATGCATGTGTGTCTGCACTTGTGTGCGTGCACACTTATTTATGCAAGCTAGTGTGGTGAGTGTGCATGTGTATATATGTGCTGTGGAGCCACAGATCAGTGTCAGTATCTTCCTCAGTTAGTCTCCACTGTATTTTTTGAGATAGAGTCTTTCACTGAGCAAAGAGCTCATCCATCCAGCTAGACTGGCTGCCCACCAGTGTCAGGGATCTGTCTGTCTCTGCTCCCCACCTCCCCTACCCCCAGCTCTGCGGTTACAGATTTTATATGAGCACTGGGCATTGAACTCAGCACACATTTGCAAACACTTTACCAACTGAGTCATCTCTCCAACCCGAGTTGTTTCTCTTCTCTTCTCTTCTCTTCTCTTCTCTTCTCTTCTCTTCTCTTCTCTTCTCTTCTCTTCTCTTCTCTTCTCTTCTCTTCTCTTTTCTTTTCTTTTCTTTTCTTCTTTTTTTGAGACAAGGTTTCTCTGTATAGCCCTGGCTGTCCTGGAACTCACTCTGTAGCCAGGCTGGCCTCAAACTCAGAGATCCGATTGCCTCTGCCTCCCGAGTGCTGGGATTAAAGGTGGGCCACACTGTCCTGCTTATTTGTTGCCTACTGGTCTTTGTCTATTGTGTGGGACCCAGTGAGACTTTCCTCTTTTGAGTTAGCATTTCTATTGCTATTGTCACTGTTTAGGCACCATATTGCTGAGGTGTTGTGTCATCTGGCTCTCAGAATCTCTCTGTCCTGTCCTTGCTCTTCCTTGAGCTTCATGTGCAGTGTGCTCATTGGGCTGGGCTCCCCACGGTCATTGATCTCTGCCTTCTGAAATGGTCTCTGTTTGCTGTAAGAGAAACTTCTTTGATGTAGGATATGAGCTATACTCACCTGTGCATATAAGGGTAAGTTTTAGTTATTATGTAGGTCTAGTACAGTAGTGGTCGTAGGTTCTGGTCTAAGATCCATGAGCTCTTTAGCCCTGGACAGTTGGCTAGGCTGCTAGTACCAGGTATGAGTTTTTCCTTCTGTAGAGTGCCCTTGAGTCCAGTTCAACAGCTGCTGCTGGTGACTGCCAGGGTATAAGTGCCACTGTTGCACCTTGAGGGATATTTTGCCAGCTGGTCGTTGTTATAGATAATAGGTGTCACAGGTGGATTATTGATTGGATCGATAGGATTATTTTCCTCCTCTGGTACTATGAAATCTATACTGAAGGAGGGAAGCTTTTTGGTTAGATCTAGCTTGTATCACTTCTTCAGCAGTGGAGACTTACATTTAACCTCTGAGAGGCAACCAAGGGCAGCAGCAACAGCCTGCATTCTTCCTGCTCTTGTGGAGCATTGTCTACCCAAGTAGCATAACTTCATTGATGAATGTACTTACACACACACACACACACACACACACACACACACACACTTATATATAATTTTAGGTAATTACATTAATACAATACCTTGAGGTTTTATGAAACATCTTTGATGTTATTAGTCCTTCCTTTTGCCCTCTCCTGTATGTAAACATTTTTGAAATAAAAACTGGGACAAATGTTATATATCCAGCACCACACAGGGAGAATTAAGGTTGAAATTTTAACCCTAAATAAATTTAACCACATTAATAATCTCCAAAGCTGCTGACTTGTAATTCATTTGTTTTGTCTCATAAATTGAAACACATTTGCTGAAAAAGAAAATCACACAGACATTTAGTGTTGAAAGGATTAGTGAGTGTCTCACAGTCAACGCCCCCCCCCCATACAGCTTAGCTACATTGACATAGCTTTCCCATAGCTATGTGTGCTCTTTTCTTTTCTCTTAGGCGTACAGATAGGTGCACATAAATGTGTATATTTTTGGTTTCAGACAAAAGTGGAGTTAGAATGTACACATTATGTCTTCTTAACATTGGATATTTGAAATCACAGGTTTGAATGGTTTTAGCATTTCTCTTACTAAAATGTTTCTCTCCAGTATTTCCCATTGAGAAACTGTTAAGGTGAGTATCTCTGGCCATTAGGATCACATTGTTTTGTCTTTTCTGTCCTCCTTGCCTTGATTGGTTGTTTTCATTGAGAACCAGGCAAGCACTCTACCCCTGGAGCTGTACCTTATGCCCATGGTCATGTTCTCTTACTTTTTAAAGGACAGCTTTTATTGTTTTTAAATTTTAATTCTTATTTTAAAAACTTTATGTGTATGAGTGTTTTGCTGCATTTATGTCTGTGCAGGTCATGTGTGTTTGGTGCCTAAGGAGGCCAGAAGAGGGTGTTGGATCCCCTGGATTAGAGTTAGAGACAAGTGAGCTGTCATGGGTTTTTTTTTTTTTAAAGAAGAGCAGCCAGTGCTCTTATCCATTGACCAACCTCTCCTCTTTACCTAGTGCTCACATTCTTTCTCATTTTATTGATTGATTGATTGATCGTATTTTCAAGACAGGGTCTCACTGTGTAGCCCTTGCAGTCCTGGAGCTCACTATGTAGACCAGGCTGGCCTTGACCTCATGAAGGTCCTCCTTGTGCCTCTGCCTCTCAAGTGGGATCAAAGGTGTGTGCCACCACTGCTGGCCAGTGTTTACAGTGTTTGAACAGGAATAATCACAGGTGTGGAGTTACAGAATTAGAGGATGGGAAATTGTACAGCCAAGCCCGGATGAGAAGCTTGGGTTCCTCCTCTACGGTTGCCAGGGTTGAGGGCAGATTTTTCTCACCACACATTTGTAATCATCAGACATGATAATTTAAACAGTTTTGTCAATGGAGAGATTAAATGTTCTGTCCTTGTTCTCTTCATCCAGTTCTTTGGGAGCCTGGGAAAGTGAATATTTTTCATATTTTGTATGTGGCTTAGCTGCTTATCTTACATGCATACACACACACATACACCCACACACCCACACACCCCCTTTTTTTTTTTTTCAAGACAGAATTTCCCTGGTTGTTCTGTAACTCGGCCTGTAGACCAGGCTGACCTTGAATTCACAGAGATCTGTCTGCTTCTGCCTCATGAGCGCTGGAATTAAAGGCATGTGACACCACTCCCAGCCACAAGTATTTTTTAATTTATGAATTCTTGGCATGATTAGTAGATTCCAGTATGAAAATGAGCAGTGAGCCTATCACTGAGTTTGAGGCCAGCCAGGACTACACAGTGAGGCCCTCGGAAAGAAACGAGAACTGTGCAGTGTCCCCTCTGCACTCTGCTTCCTAATTATGTGTTGCGCATGTATGGTGTTTCCATCGTGATTCAATAGCAAGCCTTCCCTGATTTGTCGGTGGGTTGATTTTTATATGGAAAATAAAAATCATTAGCTCTTCTAACATTCATTGCTATGGTTCTGTATTTATTGTGGAATCAAGGGCCATGGTTGCACTTAACCAGGAAATCACCCTCTCTTCTACTCTGGTTCAGGTTGGTTCTCTGTAGCTGCTCTTTGAGTCTTGTATCATCTGTCTTGGCATCTTTGTTTGTTTGTTTGTTTGTTTTGTTTCCCTGCTGGAGTGAACTTTTCATTATGAGATCATAGGTTGCAAACTTTATTTGCTTAGTATTTATCTGTGTGCCTGCTTGTCAGTATAAGCACCATGTGTGCATAGTGCCTGTGGAGGACAGACGAGAATATCCCTGGAATTGGAGTTACAGGTGCCTGCGAGCTACCCATGGGGGTGCTAGGGAAGGAACCCTTGAGCTTTTGATCCTCCTGCCTCCACCTGAGCTCTGGTATTCCAGGTATGGTGTTGCCACCCTGACTGATGTGTGATGCATTTCAGTGGAGTGGGACCCAGCATTTCATGCATGCTAGTCAAGCATTTGGGCAGCTAAGCTGCGTACACCAGATGCTTGCTTGGCTGGGGTAGGAGCTGGCAAATGGCTGTTGAGAATTTGATAGTCATTCCAGTCAGGTGGGCTCATCTCTTCTTTTGAATTTTCTCTTTGAGTGAAGTTGTCTGTCTGTCTGTCCAGCATCCCATCTTCTTTCCTGTCACCCTTATTGTCATCTCTGAAATTTGACTTTACCCCAAGCTCACATCTCCTTTGAGACTTTCAGCCCTGTGTGCTGCTCCCGTTGTAGAATGTTATTGTAGGATTTTATTTGCTGGGTAAACCTTTCCAGGTAGGCTGTCTATGAGAGAGAATGAGAGAGTAGACTTGGGAGGGATGTCATGGCCCAAGTGGCCCAGCAATGTGCTCAGTGACATTGCTACCACTAGAGGTAGCTTTAAACAGTATGGGGCCCACAGTAAAGCCCATTTAGTCTTCCTTAGTCACAGCTCTACTGAAGACAAAAGTCTCAGTGTGTTCTTACAAATACCTCTCTAACAGACCATTTTCTCATTGTAACAGAACAAGAGGCAGGCCGAGTTTTCAGCCAACAATAAAATTAGTAGAACTGAGTACATTTGTTCTGTTTAGAACTGTGGTTATTTTTGCAGTTATCATCTCTTATTACCAAGGGATACTTTGTGTCGTAGTGACAGAGTTCTCTTTAAAATTAATGCATGCAGATTATAGTATGGGGACTTCCAGGATGAGGTGGACACTTATGCTCCTGTGGTGGAGAGAGGGTGAGAGTGCTCTACACTGTAACCTTTCAAGTTTTTTCCCACAGCTTCCCCAGTGCCTTGGCCTCATTTGAAAGGATACACTTTTCTGGCATCTTGAGGATTGTTATCTCAGGACGGCTGGACAGGAGGCGCAGCAGACAAGAGCCTCAGCCCACGGTGTCTGGCTAGGATTCTGTCTCCCCCACTTTCTGGATTCCTTGCTTTTATTTGGTTTTTTACTCTTCTGGACTTGGTTTTAGTGTTTGAGGTTTGAGTGGGGCTTTTTTTTTCTTCAGCCCAATGGCTGGAGGTGTATTAGGCAGTTTCTAGCCTTTGTCTGCTCAAAGACTAGTGAGAAACTAGGAGGCCATGTAGACGCTCAGACTTAAATGGTTTCTAGTTTGATCCTCCTGGGAATTCTTATCAGAGAGGCTGTGCCCCTTAGATCATCCAAGCTCTGAAGTCAGGTTCCACCCTCTCTACCTGTAAATGTATGCTTCACATGTGGGCAGTCTAGGGATCCATACAGCCCATCTGCTTCTCTCCTCTGATGTTCTAGTGCATGTCATTATAGTATGTTGTAGCCCTGGTGTCTTTACCTGGCCTGCCTTTTTGGGTTGAGGGGCTGAGTCTGTGAACACCTGGACTCTTCCTGGAATGTCCCCAGGTTGTTACCCGCGGCATTTTCATGGACTCTGGTCTGATGATTTCTGTCCTGTCATTGGCATTGCTGATGGATGCCTGCTTCACCACTGCTTCCACAGACTCACCACTGCTTCCACAGACTGGCTGGGGCCTGGGCAGGCCACATGAGGTTAGGAGTGGGACTTATTGGCTGACACTTTGCAAATAATCCAGACTTCTCGTGAGTGGCCTGGCACTTTTAGGGCTGAACTGTTGCATGGCAACAGGGTCTCCTCAGTGTGCGCTGCTGTCTCTACATGTATTTCCCTGCTGTACTGAGCATGCCTGGGCTCAGATTCTTAAAGCGCCTCAGATTTCCACACTTTGAAATTCTGTTTCTTTATCTCTCGCAGTTTAGTGTACAGGTAGAGAACTTTGCTCAAGCCCCTTGCCTCACCTTCCAGAGCTGCTGCTTCTGTGAAGATGTGTCCTGTGTTTATCCCTTTCACTCTAAAATTATCAGATTGTGTGTGTCATGTAGTGAGTACTTCTAACAGTCACTGTTCCCAATAAGTATAAACCCAACTGTGCTAACACCAAGTAAGTCTCATATGCAGATACTGATGCCCCT
Source organism: Mus minutoides (assembly GCA_902729485.2). Taxonomy (NCBI): domain Eukaryota; kingdom Metazoa; phylum Chordata; class Mammalia; order Rodentia; family Muridae; genus Mus; species Mus minutoides. The sequence continues at coordinate 18,461 of LR750669.1, forward strand.
GTGCACTCTGCAAGGCTGCTGTGTTTTCCTACAGCCTGGAGCTGGCCTGCACCCTCAGGGCTGCCTCAGGACAGCCTTTACGTTTTATTGCCACTGCTCTCAGCTCTTCCTCTCTGCACGTTTTAGAAAAACACTGTGTGTGTGTGTGTGTGTGTGTGTGTAGAGGGTAAGTCCTACTTTCTTTTTTTTCTTCCTCCTTTAGTACCTTCCTAATACTTTCTTCTGTTTATTTTCCTGACAGGCTTCACTACTGCAAGTACTTTAACAGGTGTTTATTGGCTCTTGTCCTGAGCGAGGCATTCTGCCTGACTGCCAGGGTGCTTCTGTGAGTGAGGTACAGCCCATGAAGCAGGCGTCTGGGGTTATTGAATGCTCTCCAGTGCTTTAGGGGCAGAAGGTCATTCATGGATGGCTTTCAGTTAGGTTTCTTGTTTGTTTGTTTTGTTTTGTTTTGTTTGTTTTTGTCTTAACCTCTAAACACTCTTGGGAGATGGGAGTAATAGGAATAAACCCTTTGACCCCTGGCAGTCTTACAGAGATCTTTGTGGAGATGATCACCAAAAGCTTGCATTCCTCATATTGCAGTGTAGTCACTGAAGACAAGTCCTTTAGGATTTGTCCCAGGAAGCTGAGTAGCTTGGAAACTGAATTGTGAGGAAGCTAAAGGCTCAGTGCTCAACTGGCTCTGCCTGGGAACTGAAATGTGTGGAAGGGGAAGACTCAGTGCTTGACTGACTTGGCTTTTGTACAGTTCCACCCTTGTTTTCTGTTTAGCCCCTTTCTCATAAAAAGTTTGTGCAAAAATTATATCATGAGATATTGAAGCATCCCTTAAGCAGTCAGTAATGGGAAGATCAGTGGTGCGGTTGGGTGTGGTGGTCCTTCCTTGCAAGGGTGTGAACCACACTGGGTTTTTTGACATGCATTTTTGCAGGCCAGACTTGTGGGGGCAGATTGAGTTGCCGGGTTGCTGCTCCCCGGTGTGTCTGGTGTGCCTGCATCTTGTAATAGCTCACACGGTTAAGCAAAACCTGTGGTTAGTGTCTTCAGTGCTCAAAGTATTCAGGCAAAATTCACATAGCACGATTCTTGTTCCAGCCTTTTAAAGCATTTACTTACTGGCATTGCTGTGTGTGTATTATGGCAAGCTGATGTGTCATGTAGCAAATACAGAATTTCACTCCTCTCCTCTCAACAGGATTCTATTGTATAGAGCAGGTTTTAGTCTCTTCATTTGTTGATGGTCCCTTGGTCGTGTTTTACGTATTATTATAATACTGATTTAAACATTCATAAGTAAGCTTTTGTTTCAAATTATGTTTTTACTTTTTCTGGGTATATGTCTAAGAGTGGAATTTATGAGTCATATGGTTATTTTATAAGAAAGCATGTGTGTGTAAAATATATATATATATATATATACATATATATATATATATATGTGTGTGTGTGTGTGTGTGTGTGTGTGTGTGTGTATGTGTGTGTGTGTATGTATATATGTATATGGAGAGAGAGCCAGACACAGACACAGACAATCAGGCAGAATTGGGTCCAAATAGCAGCCCCTTTCCTATCAAGCTGTGACTTGGAGCAAATTATTTAATCATCTATCTTCACGTAATGCCTATGAGCAGTGAATTCCTGTCTCCAGATAATAAGGACTCAGGAGACATGGGAAAGCCTTTTGTCAGGACAGTTCAGTGTGTGAGGTAGTCACCTGAAACGGAGTCACTAAGTTCATTATTTTATAGTGACAGGGTCTCCTGAGCCTAAGTGGTAGTAGCTGTACAGACAACAGTGTGTACTCTTGTCACACCCAGAGAAGCCAGAGGTTAGCGGCTCTGAGGAAATCTTAACTTTGGTGTTTCATAGCACTTGTCGTGGATGGTTTTCCTTTTATTTTATATTAACATGTTGCCTGATTATTCAACTTGTAGCATTCCTGTTTTCAAAGGTAAAGAAGTATCTGTCAGAGAAACGACTTTTAAAAAACTTGATTGTTTAATGCTTGGACTTTTATGTGGGAACTACTTCCTGACTCTGCTCACAGACTGGAAGTTTGCTCTGAGCATGAGACTATGACAGACTTCTCCCTAAATAAGTAACTAGTTAAAAATTACTTAGGAGGCAGAGGCAGGTGGATTTCTGTGAGTTTAGGACAGCCAGGGCTCTGTTACACAGAGAAACCCTGTCTCAAAAAACAAACAAACAAAAAAACAAAAAAACAAGTTTCCATTAAATTAGATTTGTATAAGAAGCAAGGTGTCTCATGAATAGACCATGATTATCATTATTAGTATTTTGATAGATGTTTTACTTATTTATTATATATAAGTACACTGTAGCTATCTATCTTCAGATACACCTGAAGAGGGAATCATATCTCATTACAGATGGTTGTGAGCCATCATGTGGTTGCTGGAATTTGAACTTGTGACCTCTAGAAGAGCAGTCAGTGCTCCTAACTCCTGAGCCATCTCTCCAGACCTTGATAGATGCTTTTTACAAAACACCTATTTATGTACTACTTTTAAAAAAAGTTTTGTATGATACTATATGCCACTAATACTATTGTTGGAACATCTTTCTATTAGGTAGTTTTTTAATACTACTTATTTCTTAGTGTCAAATGTTATACCATCTTACATGTAGATCATTTAATTTTCCCATTTTCCTTTTGGGCATTTACAGATACTGTTTTCATAGAAATACAGGCAATGCCAGTAAAATCTGTGCATATCCATGGTAATAATTGCAGTGGCCTGAATCCTCTGTGTGTGTGTGTGTATATGTATGTGTGTGTGTGTAAGAGAGAGAAAGAGAATGTGAGAAAGTATGTGTGAGTGTATGTGTGTGTGTGTGAGAGTATGAGAGAGACTGTGAATGTATATGTATATGAGAGAGTGCCAGTTTGAGAGAGAATATATGTGTGATACTGTGTGTGTGTGTGTGTGTGTGTGTGTGTGTGTGTGTGTGTATGTGTATAAGAGAGAGAGAGAGAGAGAGAGAGAGAGAGAGAATGAGAATGAGAATGTGTTTGAGCTTTCTACCATAGTGACAGGTGCCTGGGAAGAACAATTTCAGAGAGGAAAGATTTGCTTCAGATCATGGCTTTAATTTTTTTTTTTTTTGGTTTTTGAGACAGGGTTTCTCTGTGTAGCTCTGGCTGTCCTGGAACTCACTTTGTAGACCAGGCTGGCCTCGAACTCAGAAATCCGCCTGCCTCTGCCTCCCGAGTGCTGGGATTAAAGGCGTGCGCCACCACGCCCGGTAGATCATGGCTTTAGAAATGCTAATCCATGGTTATCTGGTTCCATCACCTGTAGGACTGTGTGAGGCAGGGTACCATGGTGGTGAGGGTATATGATGGAGAGGGTTGCTTCTTGGCCGCCAGTAATGATGGGTGGAAGAATGGAGAGAGAGAGAGGCAGAGAGGTTGTGTTGGTTGCCACAGAGGGTGGAGGGTAAGGGGAAGAAGAGAAGGGGAAGAGGGAGAGAAGAGATTGAGGAGGACACTTGGAGAAGCACAGCTCTAGAGCAGGCCGTATGCCTCTGAGTTAACCCAGTGATGTTTAGTCCCAGTGCCATCCAGGCACTGAGCACATCATGCTGCTTTTAGACCAGGCTTTCAGTGGCCTTGGGGTGGGTTTCACATCAATATCACAGTTACACGTCTTAGTTTTGATAATTTCAGCATGTAATAAGTATGCACCACACTGTTACGCTATCTCCATTCAGAGTTGCACGTGCTTGTTATGGACAAGGCACCGCTGCCATTTGTTAGTGTTTCTTTCTTTATTTTTTATTTTTTTAATGTTTTATTTAACGCATACTAGTGTTCTGCCTGCTTGTATGCTGTGTGTGAGGGCATCAGATCCCCTAGAACTGGAGTTACAGATAGCTGTGAACTGCCATGTGGGTGCTGGGAATTGAACCCCAGTCCTTTGGAGGAGCAGCCAGTGTTCTTAACCACTGAGCCATCTCTCCAGCCCCTTGTTAGTGCTTCTGTGACCGTATATATATATGTCTTTCCCATAATCGACAGGGGGACGGTGGAGCTGCATGGCAGTGAAATAGGATATGGTTGTGGTAGGATCAGATTGCTGGGGTTTGAATTTTAATTCCGCTGGTTGGTTGCTTGCTAGGCTGCTGTGAGATACTTCTTGTGCATCTTTTCTGTATGCTCAGCCTCAGTGCTCAGTCAGTCTGTTCCTGGAGTGCCACGTGGTGCAAGCTTCTGATTATGCTTGCTTCTTCATTTCACCAGTAAGACTCTTTCCACCCCACCCGACACCCCAATAGTCTAGATTATTGGTACAAATGTAACTCTTCCAGATACATTTATTTGCCAGGCTTCTCAGAAAGTCCTTGCTGATCTGTCACATTTGGTGGGAGCCAACCAGTTAAAAAAGTTACTAGTTCTTTGAGAGTTGTGTACAATAAATATATTTTGGTCAAAATAACCTCTCAACTCTTCCCAGACCTTTTCTTTACCCATCTAGCTCTGTGACCTTTTACAAATAACAAAACTCTCAAGATAATTTGCTGCCAAAATATTCTTGGATATATGGTTTTCTCCTGGAGTGTGATTGCTGTACTCCCAGAGAAAATGCTCTTCTCTCCGCAGCTCACAGTTGTCAGCAGCTGTGCTGTTAGGGGTGGGACTGTGTGCTTGCTCCCCTCTACACTCCTGAGAGCAGGTCCCTAGGGCTGGCTGGGTTCCTGCAGACAGTGGGGGTTTCCCAGTCACCATCATCACCTCTGCTTTCACACTCTTTCCGTCCCCTCTTCCTCAGTGGTCTCTGAGCCTTGGCAGGTGGAGGGTATACGTATTCGGGCTGAATATTCTATAGTCTTTTACTCTCTGAACCTTGGCTAGTTATGGGTCTGTGTTAATTACTTTCTATTGCTAATAGAATCTTCTCTGAAGTGGGTTGAGAGATCCATTGGTCGGAAGAGGGTGTGCCAAAAGTGGTTCAGGAACTTGATGATGCTATCTTGTGTGCCTCCTCCCTGGCCCACCCTCCAGGTCCTTCACTTTGCTGCTGTGCACATCCCAAATCTAACCGCCTACCTGCCAGCCTTTGTCACATCTTTCCTGTCCTGAGTGCCCAAGCTCAGGCCCTTGTTGTCATGCAAAGTCACTTACTCTCCAAAGTAACTCACTTCTTCTGTGTTGTGCCTGCCTTGAGGGTTATTTTGAGAATTAGACATGTGATTCGTTTATTTACCATCAAAGATGCTGAATGAATAACAGGTGGTGTTTGAGCTGTGGGTATAGAATAGGGAACAGACAGAGAAACCCTTCTGCCGTCATAGAGTCTGTCCGATGATGAAGACAAGGGTTGAACGAGTACTGTGAATCTAGCACAGCAGAGTGAAGCCCTGAGGAAGGTGTCTGCAGTGGGCCTTGGTCGTGAGCAGAACGTTCTGGAGAGGTGGGAAGAGGTGCCCAAGGCCCTGGTTCAGGAAGGAGTGAGTGCCAGGAGCATAAACAGGCCATAAGAATAAACAGGCCATAAGAATAAACAGGGCTAGCGTCTGTTGTTAGTGCTAGAGGCAGTGATGTAGAGCAAGGGGAGCTTGTGTTTTCTTTAACAAACTGTATTTTATTTAAATTTTATTTTTTGAAATTGTAATTACATAAATTTCCCCCTTCTTTCCTCTCTCCAAATTCTCCCATGTGTCCCAGATCCCCTCCTTCCAGACTCATGGCCTTCTTTGTTTAATTGTTATTCCGTGTTAGTGAGACTCATCACAGTTTGATGTCTTTTAACCCATTAATATGGTAGATTACGTTGATTAGTTTATAGCCCACCTGCCCTGGATAAAATTGAAATGATTATATAAAAATAAATCATTTAGTGTTTGTTTGTTTGTTTGTTTGTTTGAGTGGTGGGCAGTTGGGAGTGTGCGTGCCGTGGGGGTCAGAATGCAGCTTGTAGAGTTGGCTTCCCTTCGCCTTCACTCAGGTCTTATAGAGTTGGCTTCCCTTCGCCTTCACTCAGGTCTTGAGGATCGTTGGTCAAGCTTATGTGTCAAGATTTTTTTTTATTTCTTGCTAGCCTTCAGTAGTAATTTTGTTTACTTCTGATTCTTTAAAACAATTTGTTTTCGGTGTATGGTTGTTTTGCCTTCGGGTATGTATACTGTAGGAGTCTCACAGAACTGGGGTTATAGATGAGCTGCTACAGGGGTGCTGGGAATCAAATCCGGGTTCTCTAGAAAGCAGTCAGTGTTCTTAACCACAGAGTCACCTCACCAGCTTCTCTCTCTCTTTTTAAAGTTTATTTAATTTATTTATGTGAGTATACTGCTGCTGTCTTCAGACACACCAGAAGAGGGCATCAGACTCAATTACAGATGGTTGTGAGCCACCATGTGGTTGCTGGGAATTGAACTCAGGACCTCTGTAAGAGCAGCCAGTGCTCTTAACTGCCGAGCCATCTCTCCAGCCCTGCCAGCTCCTGTTTTAATGTTTAATTTCACTGCGTAGCCTCATTCATGTTCAGGTGCACATGTCAGCAGTATGAGGCTCATACAGAGTTTTGTGTAAAAACTTCCAGGACTCTTTTCTTACCTCCAGAACTGTAACCATGTCATTAAGCAACTCCCTAGTGCCAACTGCTTTTGTGAGCCAGCATTTTGCTTTTTGAATTTCACCATTCTAGATGTCACTTGTAAAGAAAACCATGGGATACTTGCCTTCTTATCACAGTCTTATTTCCGCTTGGCTCAGTGTCCTTAGGTTCACCCACAGTGTAGCACTCAGAATCCCCTCCCCCTTCACGGCTCTGTGTGGCTGTTGTTCATCAATGGACAGTTGGGTAAGTACATGAGTACCTGTTCTCCATCAGAGCCCATGCATCTAACAAAGGCCCATTGACTGCCTTTGGGAATCCCAGCTTCTGCAAGCCAGACTCAGCTGCTGCCACCAAGAGTCTGTGCTCTACTGCAACTGAGGTGGGAAACACATTTCTTTTAAAACTGAATTTGTGACATCTTAGGATTTCTTACAATCCACTTCAGTCACCAGCTGTGGTGAACTTAAGCTCACTTTTGTCAGGACAAGTAGGATGGATCATTGTAGTTTCAGAATCAAGGGAGGCCTAGCAGCCCCCTTCCTTGGCTCCATGGCTGACTGTCAGTGTTTCTTACCTGGATCATCTGAACAGCCTTCAGCGTGGATTCCTCCAGTTTAGGGACTCAGATGGTGATGTGACTTGGATGTATTGTCCTTCCACTAACACCCTTGGCCCCACCCCACTCTGCCACTCTCAGGGAAGGTTGGAAGCCTCCGGGTTCTGCTCACTGCTTCCCGCTTCCTTGGCCTTATAGTCTACCTGTTTGCCCGTGCTTTCAGGGTGGCTGGTTCTCTTGCCTGTTGAATGTGGTTCTGCTTAAAGCATGTGCATTTTTATTTTCCTTTGGTAGATTTTCTTCCCCAAATATCTGCGAGGCTTACTTGCTAAGTTCTCTGTGCAGATCTTACTGCTGAAAAAGGTTTTCCCTGGCTGCCCTATAGAATGACACCTGCCTCTTCACTAGAAGTCTCTCCCCAGTAAGTACCAAGGCTGAGGGCCTGATTCACAAGAACAAGCCTGCTTCCCAGTGCCGATGAGGATCAACTGGGGGGTGTCTACCCTCCACTGTCATTAGCTGGATTGTCTGTTGGATCAAGTGGCCACCATCTTGAGCTCTGTAGAGGAAAAGAACATGAATGGTTCACTGGCTGGAAGTGACATATCTTAGGTTTATGTGGCTCAGGCAAGTCACATTGCCACACATAATGTCTGTTGATGGAGACTGTAACACTGCCTTGTGTCTGGGAACCCACATGAGATTCATGTCAAGGGTTACATGGTGGATAGCATCCTCAAGCTTTGCCTGCTTGGCTGGCGGTTCGGTTTCAGGGCTGGGCAGGTGCCATACCACGGAGCCTCATATGAGTTCTGACACAGCAGCTGAGTTCTCATCCCCCATTCTACAGGCAAGGAAAGCTGAGACTTCTGTGGTACAAGATAAACTAAAGCTGGCTGTGCTCATAGCCTTGGGCCCTTGTGTCAGGTTTGGGATCTGGCAAGCCTTGGTGAAGAGAGCGTGCAACGCTGTATGGTAGTTCCGGTTTAGATGTGTGCAAGGCCTAACCAGGGAGGAAATAGCTGGGCTAGTTCTGTGTGCTTGCACAAACACTAAAACTGCAGCACCTACTGTGATGGGTAAGTTCACCCGCAGGGATTTCTTATAAATAAGACACAGAATGTGAAAGGGTCCATCAGTGGTGTCTCCAGTGGCTTTGCTGTTGGTAAGCTGGGCGTGTCTTTTCTCTGGCCTATGGACTCCCTTCTGGTGTACTTCACATCACTGGGAAGTTAGAACTGAAGGGAACCCCGAGTGCTACAGAGTGGGGGGACACTGTCTAGGCTAGTTCCCTCAGGCTGTGGAGGAAAGAGAAATAAGTCTGGAAACATTTTCCCAAAAGAACTGAAAGCCACTGTGTGCAAGAAGTAGTGAGGTGCACAGTAGGGTCGCAGCAAGGATACAAAGAGCAGGAGATAAGCAGATGGGATTGGAGGCAGTTGGGCCCAGAGTGTGAAGGTGCAGAGCAAGAGTCAGGTTGTAGTTCTTCCCAGGAGGAAACGGGGAGTAGAAGTGTTCAGGAGCTGTTGAGGAAAGAGCTGCATGTACGCAGGTGCCCTTGGGACTGCAGGACCTTACAAACGGTCATATTAGCTGACACTGCTCTCTACAGTTACAAATGTACAGGGAAATGAAAGTAGTAAGTTAATATTCAGTATATCATAGTGTATGAAAAACATTTGAGTCCTAAAGTGCTTTGCTTCTTTGCAAAAGCGTTGAGTGGTTTGAGAAGAGTGGATCTATTGTTAAATGTTACAGATGGAGTGTTTAATAAGAAATTGTGACTTGCCCTACATGTGGGTTTGGCTGGGTTTCCAGTACTTTTCATTCCCTGTGATGTCAGTGTCATGTGATATGCCTGGGGAGTTGTCTTGTGAAGACTCTACCTGCAGCGTGTCTTCTGGGGATGTCTTAGTTCTTGTCATGTGTTGGTTGTCTGTAGCTTTGGTTACAAATGATCACACGCCTGATGGCCACATAGGATAAGGCAGAGGTCCCATGAGCCCTCCTGTAAACCTCGGGAGGCCACTGCAGCCAGCAGTGTTATCATCTAAAATCCTTTAAGATCTTTTCAAACCAATGTATGACTCTCACTCCCAGGCACTAACTGGGGGGATCCATGCTATCTGGAGGTTCCTGGGTGATTGCTGCCTTTGATCTCCTGGCCAAGCCAGCTGACAGTGAAGCCTTTCCAGAGAGTTGTGCCTACCGGCTGTCAGTGGTCATAGCTGCTGGTAGATGTTTCAGGAAGAGCTAAATGCATGAGCTGCAGGACTTAGGCTTCCTTCTCATTCTAAACAAATTAGCTCTCCTACTTTTCATCTTGTGAGTGGTTTGTTTTGTTTTTAAAATCCCAGTCATTCTGAATATGGTTTTCTTCCTAGATAAGGCACCTCTGTCGAAGAGTCTTTTGCTGGTCCCCAGTGCCCTGTCCCTCCTGCTGACTCTCTTGCTGCCTCACTGTCAGAAGTTCTTCGTGTATGACCTCCATGCTGTCAAGAATGACTTCCAGGTGGGCACGCTCCTCCTTTGACATCTGGGTGGAGAGGGGATGTTTTTCTAGACTTGCCCTTTCTTCCTACAGTTCCTTAGTCTCTCAAAACCCCTAAAGTTTTAACAATAGCTTTTTAAAGTTTTCTTTAAGTATATTCTTGTATTTTGATTATATCTACCTTCTCTATCCCCCCCCAGACCCTCCCAGCTCCACTCCCACCATGTCCTTCTAACTTCATCTCTTCTTCCTCCTCCTCCTTCTCCTCCTCCCCCTTTCCCCCCCCCCCCCCCCCCCCCCCCCCCCCCCCCCCCCCCCTGATCACTGCTGCCCGTCTCTGCACATGGATATAGGGTCATTCTCTGGAATGTGGGAAAATGGTCAGTCCATCAGGGGTCACGCCTGTAAAGAAATAGATCCTTTTCTTTCAACAGCCGTCATCTGCTGATAGCTCCTCAGCTAGGACTGGGGCTCATGAGCCCCTGTCTTCTCCATGCTGCATTTTTGACTGGCTTGACCGTGTGTGGGTCTCATTCAGGCTTTGCAGCAGTGAGTTCACAAGTGAGACAGCCTTGACACATCCAGGACAGTTTGACAGCATGTCCCCAACTCCTGGCTTTTACAGTCTTGGTATCCCCTCTTTGGCAGTGTTTCCTAAGCCTTAGGAAGGAGTGTGATAGAGATACCTCATATAAGGCTGAGCACAAAGCCCCTTAGTCTGAGAGAGAGTACTAATGATGTATTAACAAGCACACTTTCTAGTTATGTCCACAATATTTTCAGTAAAACAGATTATAATGGAGAAACAAAGCATTTCCTTAATACTGACACCAGTTTCTATTTCAGATTTTACTCATGGAAATTCAATTTATAACTTCAAGAGAATTTGTGGGCTAGTGAGATGGATCTGTCACTAAAGGCATTTGTCACCACCAGCTCTGAGAACTTGAGTTCATTTTCTGGGACCCACATGATGGAAGGAGAGAACCCACATTTTCCAAAACATGTCTCTGTATATTTGATGAGACGGTTTACTCTCATCTGAGACACGTTCTGAATTAATGCATCTATAAAGGGAGTTAAACCAAGAGGAAGAGCTTTGCTATGGAAAGAACAGAGCTCGGCCTTCAAAGTTGATGAGTGGGTTTTGTGTGGGGGTTGGTGTTAGTACCTGTTTGCTGGGTGCCCTGGCAGCTCCCTTTGCCACCCTGAGCATCTTCCTCATGATGCATGTGCCTAACAAAGGCAAATTCATACACAGAGAATGAGACAGAGGTCACCAGGGCTGTGGGAAAGGTGGCAAGTTAATTCACGGTACAGCGTTTAGGATAATAGGACAGTGCACAGCACTGTACGTTCCCAACAGCACTGAGCCGTGTGCTTAAAAGTAGTTAACATGTAAATTTTGACTTCCATTTCACAGGAATTCAAAGGAAGCTCAGGGTTAATTTGTTGTAACTGAAGGGGAAGTGAAGTCAGTGTTTTGCAGATGTCATTAGGATCGGTCACATTTGGAGAACGTTAAAGACTCAAAATAGGCCTTTGGAAAGTGGTGTTTTCTTTATGCATGTCTTTATTTTCACCTAGCCAGAGGATGAATTTCCAAAGCTGATAGTCTTTATAAGCTGAAAATATTTATCAACAGGTCCCCAGAGTTGCCATGTGTGTGGTGATATGTCTTTGGTGATTAAGCTCAGAAAGTACATTTTTTGACTTTTACCCAAATTGTCACTTACATCTTTGCTTTTAAATTCAGTAGTGTAAAATGAACATTCATTAGTTTTTCATTTTAGCTGGTTGTGTTTGTGTGTCCTACTAAACACCCTCCCCACCCTTTTAAAAAAACCCATCTATTTACTTATTTTTGTGTGGGTGTGCTGGTGAACATGTCATGGTGCCTCACGTGGAGGTCAGAGGACAGTTCTGTGGAGTCATTGTCTCCATCCACCAAGATGTGGGTTCTGGGGCTTCAACTCACAGCGTCAGGCTTGGCAGCAGGTGCCCTGACTGGAGGATTTTACGAGGACTTTTCTGTTGCCTTAGCAAGATGCATCTTATTATGATAAGTGAAGAGACTTCTCGATGTTGGGGGTGTGTGGGCCCCCCTCACACCATGCTCTGCTTTTGACCTCTGTGCAGATTTGGAGGCTGATATGCGGAAGAATAATTTGCCTTGACTTGAAAGACGCTTTCTGTAGTGGTCTTCTCATTTATAACTTCAGAATATTTGAAAGAAGATATGGAAGCAGGAAGTTCGCAGTAAGTTATCCATGCTTTAGAGTTTTCTACTGAGGCTCCAGAAGGAAATGACCATATCTGTACTCCTCATTTGCATATGTGCTATTTCCTCACTCTCCTGTGTGCTAGGCAAGTATATGTTACCACCAAGCTACGTCTTCAGCCCTTGTATTTTATTTTTTAAACTTTGAAGTGAAGTCTTGCCGATTTGCCCAGGCAGGCCTCTGGGACCACAGATGTACAACACTGTTCTGGGCCCTTATTTTAAAAATGCCTTCCATTTTAAAAGACTTAGTATATTATTTATAATTATTGCTTAAATTACATGATTCTAGATCTGATTTGTGACTTGGACATTAACCAAAGAAAAAAATTAACTTAAAGCCAATAGCATGATAAAATAATTAAATGACAGTGATGATAATAAAAGACATTAAGGATATGTCAGAATTAAGGATTTTAAATAGAAATGTATCTAGTGAAATTCTGGTCACTTATTTGGCTTAATAATATATGTGCCACTTATTAGCACTATGTTTTAATTAAATGTCTTTTCCAACATATCTAGAAATTGTAGAAGCTAATACATGTGAACAATTATGGCTTATTTCTCAGTTTTGAAAAGTAACAAAAACAAGTAACATAAAAACAAGATTATGCATGTATTCATATGTATGCAATATATATATGTGTGTATTGGTGCAAACCTGTGTATATATAGATTGTACTCATACCCTACACCCTAGCTCATGCTAACTAAATAACTGTTAATTATTTTTAGATAACTTACTTTCGTCTATCTCTACTTGTAGTCCTTCTTGCTGGGTTCCTGGGTCTTGTCAGCCTTGTTTGACTTTATCCTCGTGGAAGCCGTGCAGTATTTGCTTGGTGTCACAGTGGCCAGTAACTTACCTTCTGGATTGTAAGTAGCTCATAGTTTGGAGTCATTTATTTAGGATTTGAAATGGTGTCATTCACAAACTCTCACCAAAAGTCTTTCAAGCTGGCCACACCTTTAGTCTAGGCACTCAGGAGGCAGAGGTAGGTGGATCTCTGTGATTTCAAGGCTATCCTGTGCTACATAGTGAGTTTCAGGCCAGCCTGAGCTACATAGAATTCGATTTTGTCTAAAATCTAAGACTTTATGTGTGCTTTCAGCTATGGTAGGTATGTGCGTGAAGAGAATGCCACGTGTGCTTACATATCCTCAAGTCCTTCAACTGATCAGTTTTGCAGTAATTTCCCTTTTTTTTCAGCTCTAACATTATTCTACAATTTTAGTTAGTTTGTTTGAGACAGTGTCTCCTATGTAGCCCAGGATGGTCTCTAATTAAAGATTTTTCTGTTTCAGGCTTTCTAAGTACTAGGATAATAAGCTTACAACCCTGAATTTCTCGAGATTGAATTTGTTTTGTGTATTTTTATAGTGATACTTTGCTGTTGTAATTTTATGAACTAATTAAATGCAAAAATCCAAAATTAAATAGACTGATAATAAAATAAATGTACTGAAGTTAAGTTTCTGAAGAAATTTTTAGATTATTAGTTCTATAAAGGTTGGTGTACAGCTTTGTGCTTCCCACAGTGACAGACCAGCTTGGTTGTACTTCCAAATAGTGTTGATCTTCAAAGTAAGACTTCTTAGCATGCTCAGTAACTGGAGCCAAGATCACTGCTGACAGTGGGTACAAAGGGCCTCAGTGAATATCAGTCAAGGCTGTGAGCCTTTGTTTGAGAGACATGATAGTGTGAAATTAGAGGCTGGATATTTACAATTCTGTGCAGGCTAACTTTATTCTTGTTCTAAGTTTGCAGTATGGGTTTGAGAACTGTTAGGTACATTAGGTCCCTTGATTGTAAAGCAGGCTGGATCTTTGTTTTGGATATGTAACTAGTGCTGGGTTAGAGTCAGCACGAATGGTCCCTTCAGCTGTTTTAATAATGTGTGGTTCTGAGTCTTATCTGAGTGGAGACAGCGTCCTGTGTCACCACCGCTGCACACCCTTGTTAGGTCTCATGTGTTGTTAGTGTGGTAGACTGGGGAGTCTGGGCTGCGCTTGTGAGCTGCGTGTAGTCCTGGAGAAGAACTCTGTTCACAGCATTGCTGAGGCAGTCATTTCTCTCAGTGTTTCTTATCAGGCCAGTTCTTACTGGTTCTCAGCAAAGGCTGCTGAGTTTTGGAGGCATGTGTATAATTTGTGGGTGTAAGAATGGGACTAGTGTGCCGGGCGTGGTGGCGCACGAGAGGCAGAGGCAGGCGGATTTCTGAGTTCAAGGCCAGTTTGGTCTACAAAGTGAGTTCCAGGACAGCCAGGGCTATACAGAGAAACCCTGTCTCGAAAAACCAAAAAAAAAAAAAAAAAGAAAAAAAAGAATGGGACTAGTGTGTGCACACAATAAGCCAGATGACCTAAGTGAATGCCCATAAAGATAGAAGGAGAAAAGTGAGTCATCCTATGACCTCCATATGTGTGCTATAGCCTACACATGCATGCACACATATACACACACTCCCCTCAACACACACTGTCGCATACATATACACTGTCACATACACAAACACACACACATACACATATACACACATTCATACACACATTTTTACAATATACTTTCTCTCACACACACACACTATAAAAATCAGTGTTAAAGAATGGAAACAACTGTCACAGCTGTGGTAGAATTAAACTAAAAACCCAAACCTGAAATATCTACTTCCTTAAAAATAAGGGTCAGAGTCCTCAGGGACCACCAGGAGTGGCGGGAGGCGCAGCAATGTGCTCTTGGCCTGCACAGGGCTGGGTTCCAGCTGTGCCACTTACTAGTTTTGTGACCTCATGCCAGTGCCTGTGGTCTGTACTGTGTGTGAGCTTGGTTTGTAGCTGGCCCTCCACTCATTGATTGGAGCTGCTCTACACAGACCCTGAAGAGGTGATGTAGGCGCCTTTACAGAAGCTCGTAGTTGCACCCCTGTTTGGTTCCCTTCTTTCCTTAAGCTTCTATATTCTAATGCTGTCCACCCTTTCTAGCTTCTCCCAACCAGCTTGCTCTTGCCATGTGGGACTGCTCAGGCTTTTGTGTTACAACAAAACAAATGTTTACTAATTCAGCTAATGTATATGGCATGCATTTATTTTCATGCCACTGACTCCTTGTCGTCGTCGACCATCTGTGCTACTGACTAGGTCTTTGTGAAGGATCTTACTTGATATATTCAGAGACACTGAGAGGATAATTACCAACATGAGCCTGAGTTAGACTCTGAGCAAGGTTGTTGATGTCTGCATAGACTGGGCTGTCTTTCTCTAGTGCTCTGTGTAGAAACTGCACCTGACATCTAAGGGATGCTCACAACCTACTTCAATTCAGAAAAAAAAAACCAAACCAACCAAACAAAAAAACTCCATTGTTTTCAATGTAACTACATTATTAAAAGCTAAATACGAGCTGGACAGTGGTGGTGCATGCCTTTAATCTGAGCACTTGGGAGGAAGAGGCAGAGGCAGAGGCAGGTGGGTTTCTGAGTTCGAGGCCAGCCTGGTCTATAGAGTGAGTTCCAGGACAGCCAGGGCTACAAAGAGAAACCCTGCCTCGAAAAAACACACACACAAAAAAAGCAAGCAAGCAAGCTGATGTTTAGAACATAAAATACATCGTAAGGGTGAACTTGATGTAAGGGAAATCCATCAAATTATTTTGAATGATAGCTTTTCTTCCCTCCCATGAGTATATTGTATACAGAATCTAAAAATGTTAAGCCAGTTAGCCATCTTCTCAGATAAAGCTTGATTATGAAGCTAATTTGGGTGCTATCCCCAAATAATTCACGAACGTAGTTTTTTTTTGTTTGGTTGGTTTTTTTTTTGTTTTGTTTTGTTTTTTGACACCGAGTTTCACTATGTAGCCTAGGCTGGTCTTCCTATGTCTTCTGAATGTTTGGATCACAGTCATGACCACTATACATGGCTCATGCACATGTTTTATACAAGTTGTAAGATAAAAATAAATGAGCATATCAGAATGCTCAGCTTTTAATCATGTTGCTGGGATACAACACCACAGAAGTTTTTAAAGTTTATCATTATTGTTTCTCTTTGCTAGAGAGGGACGGGATAGTGTAGAATGCTGGTGCATCCGAGAGTAGATAGGAAAGAGTTTTAATGACAGGCAGCTTGCTCTGACTCAAAGCATTTCACTATTCATGTTGCTAAGTGACCGTAAACTGCCTGATCGGACACTTTTTCTGCGCACACTGCGAAGGTAATTGCGGTACAGCATGACACTGATGACACGAGCCTGGAACTGTTTGGAAACAATGTAGTAGAGAATGACGTCAAGGCAGGTGCTGAGGTTCATGAGGAAGGCGGTGAAGGCTCCCCAGGGGCTGTAGCCGTTCTCCTCTCCTTGTAGCATCAGGACGGCAAAGCAGAGGTGGAAGGGCACGAAGCAGATGAGCACCTGCAGCAGGAGGGTGATGATGATCCGTATGGACTTCTCCTTGACCTTGGGCTTCAGCTTAGACGTCTGCCCTCGGAGGAGACTGTGAATGATGACCACGTAGCACCCGATCATGATGAACAAAGGGAGCAGGAAGAAAAATGTGAGGCGCGTGAAGTTGAGCACATTGACAGCTTTTAGGTGGATGATGTCGGAGATCTTCAGGCAGGTGGCAGGGGAGGAAGCCTTATCTGGGTCTTCATAGAGCAGTAGCAGGGGGACGGTGGTGGTCAGGGTCATTATCCAGACCCCCACACATGCAAGCACGGCCTTGCCGGTGTTCTTCAGTTCCTTGGAGTATTTTGGCTGTACGATGGCCATGTATCTGTCAGCACTAATGAAAGCAAGAAGCCACAGAGCAAGGCTTGGGTAAAACACCACCAGGGCCCCAAGAATGTGGCAGAAGTACTCTCCAAATGGCCACTCGCCTTTTGCATAGTAAAACATCCGAAAGGGCAGACTCAGTATAAATACTAGGTCCAGTAGTGCGACATTCATCATGTAGATGGTTACTGTGGTTCTTTTCTTGGTCGTACAGCTGAAAACCCACAACGCAGTGACATTAACAAACAGCCCGATCAGGAAGACACAGCTGTAGAAGACCAGGGCTGCGATTTTGTATTCCTCTGGGTGTGAGCCATTAGAAAGAACAAGCTGGTTGTGATTGCTCAGGGTGGCCATCTTACTGCAGGCTGGACCCCATGGTATGTACAATCTGTGAGGATTGTTGAAAAAACACGGATGAGAACTTTGGTGGAAGTGGAGACCCCAGAGCCCAGGGCTTCTTTCTGAGGGCATTTTATCCTGAAGACTCTGTGTACATGCTTCAGCACTGCTAGAACACACCCCAGACTCTGTGTACATGCTTCAGCACTGCTAGAACACACCCCAGACATTACTGCTGCTGTTGACTACCTCTCTCTCTAACTGCTTGTTTTTATTTTTGGAGCATTGGGCATTGGACACAGGTTCTCTGAATACTATGTACCTCACTGAGCTATGAATTCCTGCCCATCTGCCTGTCTGACTCCCCCCTCCCCCATTACTTTGTTTGTTTTTTTTTTTGAAACAGGGTGTCTCTATATTGCCTTAGCTGTCCTGGAATTCAGTATTTAGATCAAGCCAGCCTCCAGCTCACAGAGATCTGCCTGCCTGAGTGTTGGGGTTAAAGGTGTGCGTTCCTATACCTAGTCCTGGTCTTTATAATGTACTGGTCATTTCAGATGGGTCCAGGCACCAAGATGCTCTGGGAGACTCATCCAATTTCATTGACCCTGCTCATCTCTCTCTTCCGCAAATAATCAAAGTAGGAGACAGTAGGAATTCTCTGGAGTAATGGGAAAAGGGCCAGTCTGTATTTTAAATCTTATAAAAAGGCTTGCCATTTTTTTAATCTTTATTCTGTTTAAATACTTTATAACTCAAATAAGTAGTGATCAAATACTTTTCATTCACAAAGTATAATCATAATTTACAAAATATGAATCAGAAGAACCAAACAGCTGGTGATAGATTCTCATGTATGAGTGGGTAGGAGCTTCGGTTTTTCTCTCTTTGCCTTTGCTGCCTCTCGAGCGCATAGTGGGAAATGCTGAGTGGACCGTAAGTGAAGGAAATGGTATTTAGTGAGGTGATGCAGGTGTCTGGCTTGTCAGTCAAATCTCTTGACCCCACCCCCTTTTTCGAAGTTTCAAACACTTGTGACTAGTGTCCTGTATTCTCTTCAGATGATTGTAGGTCTAGAATCACTACTGTTCTGTGTCATGGTCTACTGGAAACCTAGAGCAACAGGTGGGAGTATGTGGAGCAGGGGCTTCCACTACCAGGTCCTGGAATTTAAGTGCAGTTACATCAATGCAACATTGAGTTGAGAAGGAGCAATTCAAAGAGAAGTTTCTTTGAGTCTTAACTACTTTCATACTACTGGCTTGCCTAGATGAACGTAAATTCTGTCAAAGAGAAGTAGGTGTGAGAGGCCCTAATTGTGTACAGAAACTAATAGTCCCACCATCAAAAACTGCTTTTTTTAAAAAAAGCAAAGGATTCTAATAGTGCTTATAAATATGGTGCTCTCAGTGTGCCATTCCCTTTCCCAGGGAGCATTAGCCAGCAGAGGCTTTAAAGACATATGTGGAGTGCAGTGGTGGTGGTGGGGCACATCTCT
The DNA here is from genome assembly GCA_902729485.2 of Mus minutoides. Taxonomy (NCBI): domain Eukaryota; kingdom Metazoa; phylum Chordata; class Mammalia; order Rodentia; family Muridae; genus Mus; species Mus minutoides. The sequence continues at coordinate 36,991 of LR750669.1, forward strand.
CTGAAATAGTAGGGAGGATGAGGAATTTTCCTTAAGAATGTCACTTTGCTGGTTGATGAAAATTAGTTTGAACAGTTGTGTAGACAGGATACATGTGTGCTTTCTCCTTCATTCCCGTTGTTGTTTGCCACATAATTGGCTTAAATGTGATTTTGGAATAAAATCCTATATATCTAAATACCTGTACTAAAATTTCCAAATAAGGCTGAGAATGGAGGCACATGCTTTTAACCCTAGCACTTCTGAGGCAGAGGGAGGGGGATCTCTGTTTGCTCTACATAGTCTTAACTCCTGCACCCCCAAATTTATATAACAAGAATACTAGTTTCTACACAAATAAGAAAATTACTGCATAGTAAAGTTAAATCTTTAATATTAAGCAAAGGAGACTAAGAGGCTTAAACATTGTGGTCTTTAAAGAAGCATTTGCAATGTAATGAAGTCCTGGTCTTTCCTCCATCACCTTNGGTCTCAGCCCCACACCAAGAACTACTGGCAGCTCCTGTGCTAAAAGTGGGAGCAGTAGGCCTCCCTAAGGAAGAGCACACCAACTGGTTATCCAGTACTAAACGGTCAGCTCTGAAAACATGTGACTAACACCACACAGACAAGTAGGTTATATGTATTTAGATGTGTATGTGTAACAATTAAAAGAGAAGGAGGCCAAGAATTTGTAAGAGGTTAAGGATGGGTATGTGGGAGGGTTTGGAGGGAGGAAAGGGAAGAAATGATGTAATTATATTGGCATCTCAAAAATAAAATAAAAATATTTAAAACTCTACACTTAACTATAAATAAAAAATATTGAAAATGAGTGCCAAATCCTGAGAAAAGAATAACCAGTTGTTTCAAGGTCTTTATCTGATGGAACAGGAGTTTGAGTTTAGTAAACACAACATTACTTCTGATAATGATTTGCCATGAAATTAATTGGATGTAGCTTACCTCCTGTCTGTCAAAGGGCTGTCTGAGAGGTGACCGTTTGCCGTCCTGCCCAGTCCCGGAAAGAGAGTGCTCAGAGTCGCCTGTGTGAGGTAGATGGTGTCTGTGCTGGCTGGTCTTGTTGGAGGACTGTTGAGATGTAGTACCGATAATGGGGTTGGGCTGCTGAGCTGTGAGCACTGCAGGAAACGCTCTGAAATGAGCTGCTCAGCGTGGGACTTTACCCTGGATGTGGTTTTCTCTTTCACACATGATTTGTTTATGAAGTCCTGCTCAGCTCAGGCTGCTCTGAAACAATGGCATATCTTGAAGAAAGGCATATATAAAGAGGGAAACTTTGTTGAATTAACTGCTTGTTTTGATGTTTGAAGTTTGTGTCACTTACAGGCAGGAGGTTTGACACTGGGCAAAGCAGGTTCAAAGCCTAGCTGCTTTCTAAGCTCTATGACTTTGTCTAGCCTTTTGTTGTTCCTGTGTAGTTTCTACTCCATTGAAATACATAGCACTCATGTGATAGGATTGAGAACTCCTCTCCAGAAAAGTCCTACTTATAAGAGAGCACCTGCCACCCTGCCACCCCGCCACCTCTGCCACCCCAGTCTTCTTTTCCATGGCCCTGCTCTGCCCTGCTCTGCCCTGCCCTGCCCTGCAGATCTGTTCCTGGATCCTGTAGGTACTTCCTACACTTTGTCCATTTTCTATCTCAGGGAAGTCTTGCAGTAATTTTTTTCTTGCATGAACATCCCTGCAAACCTTAACAAGGACTGGGGAAGTGCTGGAAGAATTTACATGTAGCACCGTTCTCAGCTGAGAAGGGAAGTGAAACCCACAGAAGGGAGGATCGGGCAGCCCAGATCGTCGCTGTCTAGCTACTCTGAGTTTAACTTTCTCTTTTTTTTTTTTTTTTTTAAGATTTATTTTATTTATTATATGTAAGTACACTGTAGCTGTCTTCAGACGGTCCAGAAGAGGGCGCCAGATCTCGTTACGGATGGTTGTGAGCCACCATGTGGATGCTGGGATTTGAACTTATCACCTTTGGAAGAGCAGTCGGGTGCTCTTACCCGCTGAGCCATCTCACCAGCCCTTAACTTTCTCTTTAAAGTAGCCCAGCCCTTGTCCAGTTCTAAGTATCTCTATATTAGCTACACATGATTTGCCAGCTTTTAAACAGTGCCTAAGCTTTGCTGCTTCTTTGTAGTGTGAGCGATTTAAGATGGCTCCTGTCATCTTGTCCTTCCTGTTTGAGACAGGGCATTACTGGCTGCTTTGGAGCTTTGTTGACCAGTCTGGCTTTGAACTTACCCTGATCTTCCTGTCTCTTCCTCCTGAGAGCTGGACTCCAGCTGTCAGCTACCACAGCTTGAACTTGAGGTAGTTTGCGAACCTTGCTTCTTTTCTTAGAAGTGCTAAAATTTCATTCTACAAAAGGTACTGAAGTTACCTATGGTAACAAACTACTGGGAGCCATAGTAGCCTTCCAGAATAATGTGCTGTAGAGCCACTGGAGACCACTGCAGCAGTTCCTGTGTGGGTGAGAAACCTCTAGGTTTCTGTGTGCCTTGAAACCTCTAGGCATGCTTTGGCATTGCCAAGTTCCATCATAATTGTTTTATATGAAGTTATGTTTTTTCATATGCTACACAGGTCAGCCACACGGAAACCTGTTGACTGGGACCCAGAGTGTTCTTAACAAGAAGGTTTCTGACAGGAAGGACTGAAGGTTTCCCCTGTGCTGCTGCAGTCAACAGATGAGTCGTCTGGGGTGTCTTTTCATTAAGACTCGAGTCTTCTCCCCGTATGTAGCATTCTTAGTCGAGAACTTGCATTTCTTAGTGCAAGGTGCCCAGGGCAGATTTGGAATTTCCCAAAAGCTTGGCAGAACCCACCTGTAGACCCTCCCTCTAACCACCTCACAGCTGCCATTTTTCCTCTCCCATTTCTTGGACTTCTTCTCTACCTTCTAAAGCTGGGCTGGGCTGGCCTGGACGATTCTGTGCCCCAGCTCTGTGCCTTATGCTTGTGTGGCTGGCACACACCTCACTGTTTTTACACGAGTTGTATCTAAGGAGCATTTAACATCACTTGGTAGATAAGAAAGTGAACATATGGAGAGGGGGAGTGGTGGATAGTCGGCTGAGCCCAGAAAAAACTGCGAGGACACTGACCAGCCTGAGGTGTGGTGAGAGGTGTGTGTGTGTGTGAGGCGGAGGAATGGCCCGCCTGTGCTCCTCACCTTGCCTGCAGGAATCTGTTACTCTTACCAGGGACTTTCTGACCATGCCTGCAGTTTTTGTCTTCTCACGTACTTTGGAATGTGAGATAATTCTTGCCAAAGAGGGGTTTCTCATACTCCCAGAGACGTCAGGGTTCCCTGTACTTTATGAAATGTTTTGGTCTCACTTTGAGGTTTAGATTGCGTATTGAAGACTGTGTAGGTGAGTTTATATATTTAGTAGGAGAACCTAGTTTTTAAGTCATTATGATTCAGTTAAGACACTATTGGGAGTGTTATTACATGCGTGTAGCATGTCTGCATGTAGGATGGCTCCAAGGGTGTTATTACATGTGTGTAGCATGTCTGCATTTAGGATGGCTCCAAGGGTGTTATTACATGTGTGCAGCATGTCTGTATGTACGATGGCTCCAAGGGTATTATTACATGTGTGTAGCATGTCTGTATGTAGGATGGGCTCCAAGGGTGCTATTACATGTGTGTAGTATGTCTGCATGTAGGGTGGGCTCCAAGGGTGTTAGTACATGTGTGCAGCATGTCTCCATGTAGAATGGGTCTCTTTTGTTAAAGCTTTGTTTTTGCCACACACAGAGTTGTATTTTGTGGTCTAAATGGTTCACAACCGTAACAAGTGTGCGAGCATATCATCCTGATTACCTCCTGCAGTGGCTAGAGGTCTGCTGTAATACCATTCACCTGGCCTGTCCCTTCATGGGGACAGTGGACAAGCAAGCCCTCAGTGGTTGGTAGTTGGAGAAGAGCAAGAATGATGGTCAGAGACTGTTCTGCAAGAGCAGGGGAGTCCTGACCACGTGGCCCTAGCACTCTGACAGTTCAGAACCTTTGTCCCCTGCCTCTTACTTTCTCAGACTGTGTTTCAACAATTGTTGCTTAAGAAGAGCCGGGCCCTGGGGTAGAGGGTCTGGTGTTTTGATTAGTAGGAATTTCTGAATAAAGTCTTAAGAGATTATTTAAATGTTCAAGACAGTGTTTCTCTGTGTAGCCTTGGCTCTCCTGGAACTCAAAAATTTGCCTGCCTCCCAAGTGTTGGGATTAAAGGCATGTGCCACCAATGCCCGGCTTAAATGTATTTTTTAATCCCAGTGATTTATAGACATACTCTTATAGCCACTTTAGTATGAAGAGAAACTTCCTTGTGTTGTTAATGTAGCCTTCCTTAATTCTGTCTCTTTTGTGCGTCTTAAAATGTTTATGAACATATAATCAGACTTATTTACCTCATAAGAAATGACTTGAACCCAGATATGGCTGCCAATGTGCTAGATAAGTTTAGCTAAATAAGCAACAAAAGCATCGTCTGTCACTAAGAAATTCTCAGAGGAAAGGACTTCTACCTGTGAGCTCACCAGACTTGTAGCTTCTGAAGTCTTCAGACTCCAGGCCAAGAGTTCACAGACTTATTCAGAGGTCTAACCAATTGAAAACCCCAAGGCTATTGCAATGCACTTGACTCTAAACTGCAAACTCTGATTTCAGTTAGAGGAGATGCACAGTGAGTGTGTGTGGGTATCATGTGTGACACTAGGAAGTCAACCATTGAGTGTGTGTGGGTATCGTGTGTGACACTAGGAAGTCACCATTGAGTGTATGTGGGTATTGTGTGTGACACCAGGAAGTCACCATTGAGTGTGTGGGGTATCATATGTGACAGTAGGAAGTCACCATTGGGTGTATGTGGAGGAGAAAGAGGACTGACAGTAGACCAGGGCTGTGATGTACTCCTTGTTTTCCAGAAGTCCGTGGTCAAGAGTTTAGTCTTCAGCCTGGAGTTCATTCTCAGAAGGTGGCAGAGACCTTAGGGAGAGACATGCTATCTTTCCACAAGCGCAGACCAGAGCGAGAGCCACCAAAGCTGAGCCCAAATGAACTCTTGTGTTTAGAGCTTTATCTCAGGCATGTGGGACAGTAATTTTAAGATGGTAGGCACTGAATGATAAAGAAAAAAGAACTCCCAGGTGCATGTGAGATGGAGGATTTTAGTGTATAGGTGTCTGCATATTAGAAGTACATCTAATGTTTTTAATTTACTCAACTGATTTTTCTGCCATTATCTGTATAATTGGGAAAGGCAGTCGAAATGGGCTGTTTCTGGTTTTCAGACTGTATGCTCTGTTCTGTATCATGTGTCATATACTTACCATCCTTGTTACAGCTGATTCTCAGAAATAGTCATTTCTCCTAGTTCTCATTAAGCACGTTGGTAGAAGACTTCATCTTCAAGGCTAGATTCTCTCTGCCCATAGATCTGTGTCTAGGAAGAACTCTGCCATCTAGTGGGCAAGTTGAACACAGCCCCCCCCAAACCCCCACCTAAAAAACCCACCAAAAAACCCAACCCCAAATGTGTCCACATTGTCAGCAAACACCACGTCTGCTAACTTAATTTGTGATCACGAAAACTAAACCCGAAAAATAGTATCACCCACACACCAGGTGCTCACAGAGATGAGGGTTTGCAGTATGGGTGCTGGGCGCATGTCACTCAAAATCCATGCATGTTGCTGGTGGGAATTAAAACACAGAAGACCTTTTGGTGTTAAGTTGTAAATGAAGGTGTGCAAATGCTATGGCCCAGATGACTCCTTGACATACAGCCAATGAGACCAGAAGACAGGTAAAAAGCATTCATAGCAGCCTTGTCTGTAACTGTCCCAAAGTAGAAACAACCCCTCACTCACCAGCTGTAGAGTGGACACTGGAATGCTCTTGGTGTCAAGAGAGTGGTGTACAAGGAAGAGGCAGCCACCACAGAGTAAACCTCACTATAGAAAGCCACATAGGAGGGAAGTAGGCCGAGATCTGTGTCTAGGAAGAACTCTGTGAGTCCATGTGTGGTGGTCACTTCTTTGGTGGAGGAGAAACAGTTCAGATAGATAGGGACCAGCAGATGCCTGTAGGGCAGGACCCTAGGACAGCTGCCCAGTAACCCTCACCATAGGTCCAAAGAGAGGCAGGCAGGAGGCGATAGAACTTGTGAGTCGGCTGTGTGGAGGANAGATCTGTGTCTAGGAAGAACTCTGTGAGTCCATGTGTGGTGGTCACTTCTTTGGTGGAGGAGAAACAGTTCAGATAGATAGGGACCAGCAGATGCCTGTAGGGCAGGACCCTAGGACAGCTGCCCAGTAACCCTCACCATAGGTCCAAAGAGAGGCAGGCAGGAGGCGATAGAACTTGTGAGTCGGCTGTGTGGAGGAGTGACTAGGCTCTCTGCAGGAAGGAGCCAGGAATCAATGTGTCCTCAGCTCAGGCCTCTCTCGCCTGACTGCCCTCCATGCTCCTAGCCTTTGGTCAGATTCCACTCACAGTTTCTGTATGTGTGGTACATTTCCTATCCTTCTGCAGGAAAGTTTGGGCTTCAGAGTTGGCACTCTGGGTATGAGTGTCTCTGCCTCTGAAGCTGTTCCTGTGAGTGCTATTTTACTATCAGGGGTCTCTATGAACTGCTGTGTACCAGTAGCTTGTATCCTGGGTTCTGTGGACACCAATACTAGTTGTCCTCGTCCTTCCCCAACGTGGGGCTGGTGGCTGGCTGGGGTCTTTCCCTGGGTCATGAATTATCCACGCTGTGTTACGTTAGCCTCGATACTGTACAGTTGGGCACACTCCTTTTTCTGCGTTTTACTTTGTGAGTATTTTAGTTTGGCCTTCCAGATTTCTAGAGCAATATAAATGAAAGCTGGCAGGATGGGACGACAGAGTCCCCAGGAGTCACTTATGACATCCCTATCTCTGCCCTCTCAGGGGACACTGGGGCCCGCTGGGGACTCGGAGGCATCTGTGTCTTGAGGGTCCAGCTGTGTGGCCCTTGCTGCCTCATTGTCCTCATTTGCTGTGGCCTTTTTTTGTGTATTTTTATCTTATTTTATTTATTTTGGAGTTAACTTCTGAAGACAAGGTCAGCCTGCTGAGGAGACAGGCGTCCATGCTGATTTTTTTCCTTTTTGTTACACAGAAGAGCTGTTCACAGGTCTTCCTCTCAGCGTATGCAGTAAATTGAGCGTGTGAGCGTTCAGGTGATGGTTGTGTTAGTGTTCTTGTCTTACTCTACCACTTTCCATATGGACAGTCTCTGGACACAAAAGTTTGTGACTCTCGTATGTTTCTTGTCACGAGCAGGCCATGCAGCCCCAAAGGAATCCCAGCAAAGGCAGTTCAGTGAAGTGCTTAAGCACGGAGCTAGCTCAGTCAGTGAGATGCTTACTAAATGTGAGGGCTGGAGTTTGAGCCCCAGAACTCTTACCACTCACTCTCTCACTCACTCTCTCTCTCACTCTCTCACTCTCACTCACTCTCTCTCTCTTACTCACTCTCTCACTCACCCATATGTCCAAGCGTGATGACTTGCAATCCTGGTGCTGGGAAACCCTGACAAGGGCATCCCTGGGGCTTTCAGCCAATCAGCTCAGTGTGCTTTGCAAGTTCCAGGCCTCCAGCCACACAAAGCAGGCAGTTCTGAGAAGTGGCATCTTTGACTTCCACGCACATATCTGTATTGCAGTCTCCTCTCCTCCCACTACCTCCCCACCACAGGTTGCAGGGGCTGGAAAGTTCTGACCTGGAGACCAGGGCATATTGCTGTACCATTTCTTTGCATAGTGAGGCATTGCCCTTGCCTGTGGTACATGATTTATTTTTCTAGCACTTAATGTCACACTTTTTTGGGTGGATCAGCAATCATAGGCTTTAGAATTAATAACAGGAGTTGCCTGTGGCATCTCTCACTTACAGTTATGTGTTTATAGACCCTTGGCTGTTTTTCCACCTCCTCTTTTTCTTCTCATTTTGTTAATAAAGAGCTGCCACTCTCAGATGATTCTGTGTCCAGCATAGTGCTTCCCATTGGAGGCCCTCGGTAAATGGACTTAGCAAAAAATAGGTTGTCAGGCTTGCCTTAAAGGGACTGACAGGGTTTGGGAAGAGAGACTCTTGTTTCCAGAGGAGTTAGCTGCGATGCACAGTTAGTCACATATGGAGTGGTTCCAATTCCTTGTCCATTCTTGTCTCCATTTTGGTGATGGACGCTGTCGAGCTGTTTTGATAGGCCCTATGTGTCTATTGTAACACATAAGTGATCAGTGGCACTTGAACTCTTGGCCTTAACCTGATTTGAAATCTTGTTAACATTGGAATAAAAAATTTAAAAAATAAGTGGTAGGTTATGCAAATGTTTTAGCATTCACTTATGATTGCTTCTATATTAGGTAGGCCTCTGATAACATGGCCTTTAGTCTTCTAAGGCATCTTGGTGAATAGACAATTTCTTCCCTCATCAGAAGCATCCTGTTTATTTTAGGAAACAGATTTCCTCTGTATGACTGTGTATTCCTGGGCTAGCAATGGAACTAATAGGTCATATTTTTCAAAATATATATGCATATAAATAAAATTCATCATCTTAACTTTTAAAAATATACTTCTATCATCTATCTATCTATCTATCTATCTATCTATCTATCTATCTATCTATCTATCTTGGCAATTTTATCAAAATTATACAGTGTATAATTACACAGTGTATATTACAGTGTATCTGTGATCTATCTCTTCTCCCTCCCCCTAGCATCTCCTCCTCCCCCTTCCTTCCTGTTCTCCCTCCCCCAACTCAGTCCAGTTAGTACTGCCTGGCTCAGCCTTGTGCAGGTAAGCATAGCTGTGGTGAATTTGTAAGTGTGATGGCCATGCCGTGTCCTGAAACTGTTTCCCATCACTTCCACCTCTGTCCCTTACATTCTTTTACTTCTGCCACATTCCCTGAGCCTTGTGGGCAGTTACACCCGCAGGTACAGGTAGCACTGTCTAAGTCAGGACACTCAGCACTGTGACCAGTTCCTAGTCTATTCTCCCTGGCCAGAACTGAGAGCAGGCTGATCTCTGGGCCCATATGTAGCTGTTTAGAGGGCAGCACAACAGCATCTACATTTACTAAAGTAACAGCAGTAGGCTTTCCCTTAGGGCCTGTGTTAGTTTCTTTTCTATTACTGCAATAAGATACCATGACCAAGGCAACTCACAGGGTTGAGTCCATGAGCATTATGGCAGGGAGCATGGCAGCAGCCATGGTGCTGTGGCAGGAGTGCACATCCTGAGACACAACCACAAGGCAGGCAGACACTGGGAATAGGGCACGTCTTTTTAATCCTTAAGGCCGACCCCATGACAGACCTTCAACAAGGCCACTCCTCCTAATCCTTTCAAACAGTTCTACCAACTGGGGACCAGGTATTTAAACATAGGAGCCAATAGGGACATTCTCATTAAGATTCCCACAGGGCCTATAACCCCCTGAGCCATGTGGGCTTTTGACAGGTAACACTGTATGAGACACAGATTCCTTCCTGTAGCAGGTCTCGGATCCAATCAGAAAGTGGTTGATCAACCCATAGCCCTCGTCCTGCTGCTGCACTGTTGCAGATTTTTGCCTGGCAGGCAGTATTTTAGCATCCAGGGATTCCTGCTGGGTACTATCAATTGATGCCTCCCACCCCCTGCCCACCCACAGTGGCATGTGTAGCACCTTCTGTGAGAGATGGCCCGTGGGAGCAGGTTTTCAGGTCAGTTTCAGCTTGATTTCTCTGTCTTCAAAGTGTGCTGTGCCTTCAACAACAGGATCTTACCATCTAGTAGGAGTGGGCCACCAAGAGGAGTGTCAGTGGCCTCTGCTGGTGGGCCGCTGGGATATCCTAACTGAGAACTTAAAAGGAAGTACCCCATGACCAACACTGAGACTTTCACTTCACGACTCTCGTCTCCTAAAGGAAGCATTGCCTGCCCACTGTCTAGGGTTCCTGTGTTCAAACTCTTTTTAAAAATTATATTTTTGCCAGGCATGGTAGTGCACGCCTTTAATCCCAGCACTCAGGAGGCAGAGGCAGGCGGATTTTTGAGTTCGAGGCCAGCCTGGTCTACAAAGTGAGTTCCAGGACAGCCAGGGCTACATAGAGAAACCCTGATTCAAAAAACCAAAAAGAAAAATAAATTATATTTTAAAATTAGTTTACAAAGTGTTAGTGTTCCACACATCCTTAGTTTTGCTTAATGTCCCCCAGCTTTCTCCTCTTTCTTGTTTTCCCTTTCCTACCCCAAATCTTACTCATTTTGAATGGAGGTCAACATTGTTATATGCCCAGACTGCAGAATCAGTTTTGTTGAGGCTCAGTGCCCACCAAGTGATTTCTTACTAACCCCAGACCCCAGATCCCTGCAGTCTGCTCTCTGTCTTCTGGGGTCGGACTGCTTTGCCTCAAAAATAGAATCGTGGAGTATTTGTCTTTTTGAAATCTCTACACATTACACAGTGAGCGTTTGTGGGTCAGAGGACAGCTTCAGTTCTCGTGTTCACTGCTGTGTATGCCAGGCCAGCTGGCCCCTGGGTGTCTGGAGCCTCTCCTGTCTCCACCTTCCATCTCACTGTAGGATGCTGGGATTACACACGGGAGCTGCAGCATCCAGCTTTTGTGTTCTGAGTCGCTGGGCTCAGGTCCCACATGTGCAATAAACACTGTACCTGTTGAGTTGCCCCTCAGGTCCAGTTTTGGACTTTTGTAACTGTTCATTTCACCTAGCACAGTTCTTGGGCCCATTCATGATGTAATATGTAAGAACATACAATCTACCTACTATTCCATTGTAAACACACACGCTGTGCTTGCCCATTCTGTCATCAGTTGTCTGGTTACTCCTCCTCTTGGCTTTTGTGACAGTGCTGCTATGGACAAGGTGCAGACACACACCCCCTTGGCATCTGCTTTCAGGTCTTCTTGATATAAACTCAGAAGTGACGGGTAAATCTTTTTTTTTTTTTTTCTTTTATTTGAAGAATCACTGTTTCTATAGCAGTTAAACATATATATGTCCCTGCCAGTAGCACATGGGGATTCTAGATTCTGAGGCCTTGCCGGCACTCACTCCTTCCTCCCTTCCTTCCTTCCTTCCTTTCTCCCTCCCTCCCTCCCTCCCTCCCTCCCTCCCTCTCTCTCTCTGTATGGGTGTTTTGCCTGCATGTATGTCTTCATACCACATGTATACTTGGTATCTGTGGAGGTCAGAAGATGGCATTGGATGCTCTGGGAATAGAACTACAGATGGTTGTGAGCTTCCATGTGTGTGCCATCAATAAACTGGGACCTCTGGGAAAGCGGTCCTTAACCACAGAGGAGTCTGTCTGGCCCCTTTTTCTCTTTATATCAGTCATCCCAGTGCATAGGAAGTGGTGGTTCAGGCTGGGTTTATTTTCTAGTGATAAGGTAAATGCCTTTTCATGTGCTTGTTGTAGATGCACGTGAGTCTATGCATTGATGTAGCGATGTCTGCTAAAGTGCTGTGCCCGTCATGCAGTCCAGTTGTTGGTTTGTTAGTGTAGGTTTTCTGTATGCCCTGATGGCAGCCCTTCTCAGCTGAGTGCCTTCTCACTCCACAGGGTACTCCTGTCGATGGTAGAGGGCTATGTCTGATGAAACTGTTTGCTGTAGCATTAGGCCTGTCCATTTGTCTTATTCCTGTGATAGAGATGATTTTAAAGGCTTTGATTTTGTATGTAAAAGGTAAAGGGTCCCTTCAGGGCCTTTCGTGATGATGTCCCAAAACTAGTATATTGAGCAGACAAGAGACCTTTCCTTCTTCTGGAAGAGCAGTCAGTGCTCTAACCACTGAGCCATCTCTGCAGCCCAGTGCTGCTGTCTTATGCTCTGGGAGTCATGTGCTTTTGTTATTTTGTAATACAAAAATGAGAATATTTACTTGTCCATGACATTAATTTCCATGTTCTGTCCTAGTCACTTTTATCAGCAATTAATACAGAATCCTGGGTAGAGTGCAGAGGTTGACATCAGCTGTCTTCCTCCTTCTTATCTACATTTATGTTTGAGACAATGTCTCTCTGTGTCTGTACCTTAGGCAGAATGGCTGCCAAGCCAGGCCCAGGCCCTCCTGTTTCTGCCTCCCCAGCACTAGGATAATAGACAAACACTCTACCATAGCCACCAGGTTTTTCCTGCCTGTGCTGGGAATCAGAACTCAGATCTCCACTTTAACCAGCTGGCCCATCTCTTCAGCCCATCAGTAGTTGTAGGAAAGGCTGGGAAGTGTGACAGTCGTTGGCAGTGTGTATTTTCTTGGAGATAAGGCTGCAGCATGTTGGGTACAACAGTGTAATTGGCTCTTCAGAGGAGCAGTGGTAGCTATAATATCAGTCGGCCTGCAGGTGGGGTTCTGGGTTCTGTCACAAATACACGAAAAGCAGGACACAAGAACAGCATCCAGTGGCTTTCCTCTCGGGCCTGGGGAGCTGGGGTGGGCACTTGACTGGTTGTTGGCAGTTTGTGAAGTGGCATCATGGTGTAGTTGCCAGTTACCACTGCTGTGTGGCTGATGACGATTACAGGGCAGCAGGCTTTGCTCTGAACATAAAGAATAGGATGAGGATGTGCTCTAGACCGAGAAATAGCAGACAGGTGTGGTCATCTGGAGAGGGAGGAGCTGGGACCAGAGAACTATTCTTAGCTCTTGAAGGGAGCCCTGGGAAAGAACCATTAAGAATGGAGGATGGGGAGGGCTATCCTAGGTGGCTGCTGTGATAGGGAGGTGGCATGGTGCCACACGCCTACAACCCGGGACACTGCTTTAGCCTGGGCACACCAAGTAGCTGCAGCACTCAGTACCTATGGAGTATCTGCCCTGGGCAGGGCTAAGTCTGGCTCAGAATAGAAGCAAGGGCCGCTGTGACGTCAGAATGTCCAGTATTAGTGTGCAGCTGGTTGAGCCCCTTTGCCCCTGAGCAACCCTAGCCCTGTACTTGCTTTAGACATCTGCATTCATGATATCCGGATTTCTCACTCTCGGGTCACTCCGTCACGACAAGGGTCCTTCAGGTGAGACGAGGTCGTCTTATACACCTTGAGTGACGCTACATCCCCGGAGGTAATCAATTATCTGATGGACGTTTTTCGATCTCTAATATAAAGACACAGTAGACTCCCTAATTAACGAAAGGACACTCGTTTCTGCCAAAAATTTTAATGAAAAGTAGACACTTGTAGAAAACCTTGATAAATATGAACAGACTGAGAGAATCCTGACATTAAGAGGTGAGTTGCAGGGTCAGGCATGATGGCACAGGCCTTTAATCCTAGCACATGGGAGGCAGAGGTGGAGGCGGAGGTGGAGGCAGAGGCGGGTGTGGGGGCAGACGGATTTCCATGAGTTTGAGGCTATCTTGGTGTAGTGAGCTGGTCCCAGGACAGCCAAGGCTACACAGAAACCCTGTCTCAAAAAACAAACAGAAAAGAAGAAAACAAAAAGAAGTAGAAAAAAGAAAAAAATAACATGAGTTGATAAAGATATGCATTTAAAATATTCATGAAGTCAGATATCAGAAGTACACTGTATTTGAATAAACACCTAGATATTCTTACCTAGGCTAATAAATAAATAAGTAAATAAATCTAATAAGATGGTTTGCACATTAGTGATAAATAAGTAACCTTACTAAAGCAACAGTTTTTAAGCTCTGCCTGTAGTCACACCTGGAGCCACTAGATGGCAGTATTGGAACTTGGTAAAACCTGTAATTCTACTTAAAATTGTTATTAAATGAGGCTTGAGTGTTATTAAATATTTAAAAAGCTGAAATGTTACTAAGTGATAACATATTCTTTCAGTAAAACTAGTAAGAGAATGGCTGGGAGTACCCAGAGCCAGCTTCGACAGCTGTCTCCCTGTTTCTGAAGCTCCTAGGCACAGGTGAGAATTAAGAATTACTATTATGTATATGCGTTTATTTTTTTTCCCCTAAACTACACAGTAAAGCATATTTCAAACCATAGGAATGCTTTTTGTATGTGAATCTTCACCGTAGCCCCCTGTGACAGAGTCTTTCACAGAACCTGGATGTAAACTGGCAGCCATTAGGACCCAGAGGCCCTCCTATCCCTGTCCCCCACAGTGCCTGGTTTTAGGTGTGCACAGCCACGGCAGCCATTAGGACCTAGAGGCCCTCCTGTCTCTGTCTCCTACAGTGCCTGGTTTTAGGTATGCACAGCCACGGCAGGCATTAGGACCCAGAGGCCCTCCTGTCTCTGTCTCCCACAGTGCCTGGTTTTAGGTGTGCACAGCCACGGCAGCCATTAGGACCCAGAGGCCCTCCTGTCTCTGTCTCCCACAGTGCCTAGTTTTAGGTATGCACAGCCACGGCAGGCATTAGGACCCAGAGGCCCTCCTGTCTCTGTCTCCCACAGTGCCTGGTTTAGGTGTGCACAGCCACGGCAGGCATTAGGACCCAGAGGCCCTCCTGTCCCTGTCTCCCACAGTGCCTGGTTTAGGTGTGCACAGCCACGGCAGGCATTAGGACCCAGCGGCCCTGCTGTCTCTGTCCCCCACAGTGCCTGGTTTTAGGTGTGCACAGCCACCCCTAGCTTTGTACATGAGGCTGGAGATTGGAAATCTGGTCCTGTTGTTTGTGCATCAAGCATCGTTACACATTCCTGAGCCCCAGACTTCAAATTTTGACTGTGTCATGCAGCCTGGCTCTAATAAGTAACTTAAGGAAAAATTCTTACCATTATTTGAAAGTTAAGGAAAGGTGAAGGTGGATTTTTTTTTTTTTTGTAACAAGGGGATTTAGTGATCCTGTTGAATAACTGTTTTGTGTGAGCCACAATCTGTATTTTTATCAGAATTGTTGAGTAAATGTTGATAGGAAAATAGTCATACTATGTAGTGGATATGAATGTCACTACCCTATGGCACACACTTTAGCAGTTGTCTTCCCATATCGTGTCTGTGGCTAAGATTGAGTACAGATAAAGTGGAAGCTTAGTACCTTCCTTTGGCATCCCTTTGACAAATGGTGTAGATGTCAACAATAAGTAAATATTCTCAAAGCTCAGAAGGAAGTAAGTAGGAAACTAAGTGTTGGGGGACTTGATGGATGGCGGTGGAAATGTGCACGTGAGTTCTAAGGAAGGATAAAAATAAGGAACAGGAAGTTGATTCATGAAAGTGATTTTTATTCCACTGCGTGCTTTAACTGAGAAAACAACTTAGAAAATGTGCTAATGTTCTATGGTGAATTGGGCTTTGAAAAGTGCATTCTTGTCAGTTTTTAGAACAGCTCCAGGGTGAGGAGGGAGCCCATCTCCATGTTCTGTGCATTGAAGTTATTCAAGCACACGTGTGGAGGCCAGAAGGGGGCATCATGTCCTCTGGAACTAGAGTTGTAGACAGTTGTGAGCCACTGTGTGGATACTGAGAACAGAACCCAGGTTCTCTGTAAGAGCAGCCAGTGGTCTTAACCACTGGGCCATCTCTTCAGTCTGTGGATCACATCTATGTAAAAAAAAAAACAAAAACAAAAAAACAAAAAATACCCTATCTGTCTGTCTGTCTGTCTGTCTGTCTGTCTATCTATCTATCTATCTATCTATCTATCTATCTATCTATCTATCTATCTATCTATCTGTATATATGGATCTAATATAGATACAGATATCTTCTCTCTCTCTCTCTCTCTCTCTCTCTCTCTCTCTCTCTCTCTCTCTCTTTCTAATGCTGTATTTGTTGTGTCCATGTTTTAATTTATATCTCCCTAATCCAATGCTGTATTGAGCTGCTCCCCCACCCTAACCCCTAGAGAGGGTTTCCCTGTGTAGCCCTAGCTGCCTGTCCTGGACTCGCTTTGTAGATTAGTCTGGTGTTAAACTCACAGAAATCTGCCTGCCTCTGTCTCCCAGGTGCTGGGATTAAAGGTGTGCGCCACCAGGCCTGGCATTGGTTGCTTTTCATGTGCTCAGCTGCTGTTTGTGTGTTTTCAAGTCTCTCTGTGCACCTGTACCTAGTTGCGTGACTTTCTTATTATTATGTTTGAGAGTTCTTTCTAGTCTCATAACAGTTCTTTAGGTGTGCATTTAGCAGATACTTCCCCAAGTTTATCTCTGTTGATTTTTAACCTTTGAAGAGCGTAGTTAAATATTCTAATGAAATAAAATCCACCAGTTTACAAATAGCCTATGCTGTGTACTCTTTGGAAAAATCCTCCTATGTTGTGCATATTTGAGAACTCTCTGACTTATGTAGGTCTTCTAGAATTTTATTTTAGGTTTGCCATTTGGGTTTATGCTCTATTTTGAATTTTTAATATATGGTTTAAAGTAGAGCTGTCTTCCTCACTCAGCACCTTCTGCGTGAAGAGGTAAAGCCTCACCTGCCCTGGAAAGCCCCACTTTTGCTGTCTCCCCAGTTGCCACTTCTTCAACATGATCCTGACTTAATACCCCAGTTTAGTTTGTCAGTTTGAGCCACACATAGTGAAGCACAGGCTGTGTCTGGTTTGTTTCTGTCCTTTGTTTAGCTGTTTCCTTGGTGCTGACTGTAGCTGTAGTCAGTCTTGTAGTTAGTAGTGTAGTGTTGTGGTAAGTCCCAAACCACGCTCTTACACACCACACTCCTCCACACCACAGCTAAATAGATGGATGGCCTTGCTTGTAATTGGGTGTTAGAGCAGTGTTTCTATGGCCCTCCTTTACGTCTTCTGCTGTGGACAGACACATGCTTCTGTTGGGTGATGTCTGGAGTTGGAAGCTGAGTTGAAGGCTATTATGCTTAGCTGTTGAAGATTGTTGCCGTATCTTCTGTTGGTCAGGAATTTCAGAGCAAAGTATTGATCCTGTTCCTGTCAGCAGGGACTAGAGTTACCTGAATATTCATTTTCCAGAGTGACTCACTCTTGTGGCTGTGGGTAGGAAGCCTTGGTTCCTCTTCTTGGAGTTGTGAGAGTATCTTTTTGACAGGGTAGCTCACCTTCAAGAGTGTCAGAGTCCTTTTCGTTTTACTACTCATGGGGCTGAGGGACACACCACGTACCGTAATTGTAGTCCACGTTTCTTTAGTGTCCGAGAGACTGAGCTCTTCAGCTGTTGGCTTGTTCTTTATTTAAGTAAATATTTTGGCTGTATTAGTGTTAACTGTAACTTGCTCTCTTTTAACTTCCCAACTGTACATTTTTCTTGGTGTCTTGTTTTTGTTTCACAGCTGAGGTGATTTATCTTCCTGTGACATTGAGGAATAACTTCCCATTTCCCCCCAAGATTTCATTGCTTTGTAGAGTTTGTTTCTTCTGAATTCCCTTTCTACTTGCTGTTTTCTGGTTTTGATATTAGGAGTTTTGCATAACCTGAGCCTTTGGCTGTTCATATTTAAGATCTAGTTAGAAAGTGGAGTGACGGGATGGAGAAATGGGTCCGTTGGGAAAGTGCTTGCCTTGTAAGCGCCACAGACAAATCTGGGTGTGGAGCATGCACCTGTGATCATAGAACTGAGGAGGCGGATGCAGGAGGGATCCCCAGCTCCTCCCACCCCTTCCTGGAGATGGGTGGAGGAAAGTTCCTGCTCTCTACTGTCTTGGTCTTTCTGGCTCCCTCTGAGGCTGTCTAGGGTTCTGCCCTAAGGATTCTAGTCAGCATGATTCAGAAGCTGTGGAAAGGGGCAGACTGTGTGGGAGAAGCCACTTCTTACACGAAGGAAATCCCAGGAGCTTAGGAGCTCTCTGCTAGGAACATGGCACAAAGACTAAAAAGCATTTGCTCATCCTACCATAGTGTGTAAGTAGGCAGAGAGGTGAGAGCCATCAGTTTCTGGCCACCTCTTATGGTCCCAGAGACACTGGTCCTGCAGTTTCTGGCTGCCTCTTATGGTCCCAGAGACACTGGTCCTGCAGGGCCTCTGGGTCGTTTGAGTGTTAATCCAGGAGCTTCTCCAGCTCAGCAAAACTGGTCTGCTGTTATTCTCACAGGCTTGAGTCTCAGTCAAGTGGAGTTGATACTGTGGTTACTGTAGTTGGTAGAGTCTAAGCCCTAATGTCCAGTATAACCTCTCATCCTCAGCCAATTATCCAAGTATTGGGGAAAAGCTGCAAAAGGAGATTAGTTCAGAGTGCTGCTTTAGGAGGAGGAATAACCAGGAACAGGTCAGCCTGGGTATTGCACTGAGCTTTAGGCTTAATCCGAGGTAGGAGACCGAAGTCGGCGAGCAATCTTGCACACTGCCGTTACACCCAGCACCACTGTCTGGGCTTCAGGCTCCTGCAAGGACATGTGGCAGGTTGTCAGCACCAGGTAGCTGTCTTCCTGGCAGACAAGTTCTTCCTCTGGTTGGCACGGCAGCCTTGCCTTCCTGACATGAGGTTCCTGGGGATTTGCAGTTCTTTGGGGGTACATTATCTCAAGACTCTGCTAGCTGGAGGGAGATATGCAGTAGTTCACTTGAACTGTTTTCATTGCTGCAAGACCAGTTATTTACTGATTTCCAGTCAGAAAAATTTTATTATTCTCAGCTCTCTGTCGTTGTGGTGTGTGCCTTTCGAGAAGCCCTCTCCTGTCATTCTAGAGAGTTGTGGGAAGTGGAACAGATAAGGAGTGAGGGCCGGGAGTGCAAGGCTGCTTCTTACCTGGCTGGCTTATTTTCCACTGTGGTTAAGAACACTGGCAATTGTGAAATCAGTTTTTCTCTCCATTGACAGAATTTTTATTCAAGGTCATTTTGTCAGTGGTGAGAGGACAGAGGTTCAGTTCCATGCTGCCTTCATTAGCCTCAGGAGCACCTGTGGACTTTTAGAGCCTCTGCTCAGAACAAACCAGGATTCATGGCTTGGAGGCTGAAAAGAATCCCAGAACCACTTTACACAGTGAGTTATAGCTGAAAGGTTTTTTGTTTTTGTTTTTTTTGTTGTTGTTGTTTTTTCTAGACAGGGTTTCTCTGTATAGCCCTGGCTGTCCTGGAACTCACTTTGTAGACCAGGCTGGCCTCCAACTCAGAAATCCACCTGCCTCTGCCTCCCGAGTGCTGAGATTAAAGGCGTGCGCCACCACGCCCGGCTCTATAGCTGAAAGTTTTATTAAAGATATTTTAATAGAGGCTTCCATGAGGCTTCAGAGAGAGGCCCTCAGAAGAGGGAGAGTAGGGAAGTCAGGGTTAAAGAGAAGAATGGACAGAGCAGGGCCCTCAGAAGAGGGAGAGTAGGGAAGTCAGGATTAAAGAGAAGAATGGACAGAGCAGGCGCTGCTTGGTGGGAGGGAGCACACACTTATGTAGCCCTTTAGGAGTGAAGTTTACTAGGAGACAGGGCTTGGGGATCATGACTGGACCTTCAGGTGGGAAAGCATTAGAAAGAAACTACATTGGAAAC
Source organism: Mus minutoides (assembly GCA_902729485.2). NCBI lineage: Eukaryota > Metazoa > Chordata > Mammalia > Rodentia > Muridae > Mus > Mus minutoides. Next base: position 56,364 of record LR750669.1, read on the forward strand.
AGCCTAACAGGCCCTCAGTCAAAGGGAAAGAGTCTTCCCTTTGAGTCTGGAGCAGAGGTTTGTTAAGGGATGCAGGTCACAGGAAGGGTACAGAGAGAAAGCTGCTGTGAGGGGTGGCATAGGGCTGAGGAAGAGCTTCTTGAGAAAATATACCTCCTGCCTGCCCCCCAAAACACCTTTTACAAGTTGTTTTACATGGTGTGATTTAGACAGGTGTAGCCTGCTTATAAGAACAGGAGCCAGGGACTGCTTAGGACCATGAATTAAGAGCTATAAAACCGCAGCACAGAACAGCTTCTCACAGAGGATTCAAATTAAAGGGGTAGGCTGTGATCTCACAGTGAGACTACCCAAGTGGGCTGGTCTCAGCTCCCCTAGGGAGAGGTATAATTGTCTGCCATTTTGGTGGTTCTCAAGTTGTGTCTCAAGGGGTTGCCAAGAAACCTTTCCTCTTCCTCTTTCAGTAAGAAAGATAAGCAAGGTGGCTGCAGAGCTGCTGTGGATGCGATTGCTGCTACAGCCCAGCCAGCAGCTGTTCACTCTGGTTCCTAGAAAGTCAGGAAGGAGGACGCTGTTGCTGGGATCCTGCCCCAGTGCTGGCACAGACACTGTCTTCCTTCACAAACCTGTGTCCTGGGTCCTTTGTGTTTCACACAGCTTCCTTCAGCAGCAGTCACTGCTCAGCCACACTGGCATGGACTTCACTTCAGGACTCATGCCTTGTGTGCTTATGTCTGCTTTACACAACCTAGAGTCCCCCGGGAAGACTGCTCCATCAGGTCGGCCTGTGGGACACTCACCTCAGCACTGTTGCCCCTGCAAGCCTTGGAGAGCAAGCCAGTAAGCAGTGTACCTCCATGCTGGCTGTATCAGTTCCCACCCTGACTTCCCTCATGTCTGTGGCATGACAGCATAAGCCAAATAAATCCTTTCTTCCTCAGCTGCCTCTGGTTATATTGTTTAGCACAGCAAACAGAGAAGCAAATAAAAATGCCACATTTCTCCACAAATTGTCTTCTAGTCATCTCCCCTTCTCTACACTCAGTGTAAGGGCGGTGACAGGATCCCACAGGAGGGAGCTTACTGCAGCTCAGCCCCACAAGAGACCCTGATGTTAACTTCTGAAAGCACCCAGTTTCAGCAAGATCTGCCTCACCACCAGGCTCACAGCTGGGCCTTCCCTGTTATCTTGAGCAGATCTCAGGTTTCTTGCAGTCCTCACCTCAGCTTGACGTACATTTGTCCTCCTTCCATGCACAGGTTTTTTTTTTTTTTTTCCTCTTTCTTTTTTTTTTTTTTTAAAGATTTATTTATTTATTATATGTAAGTACACTGTAGCTGTTTTCAGATACCCCAGAAGGGGGCATTCGATCTCATTACAGATGGTTGTGAGCTACCATGTGGTTGCTGGGATTTGAACTTAGGGCCTTCAGAAGAGCAGTCAGTGCTCTTAACCACTGAGCCATCTCTCCAGCCCTCCTCTTTCTTTATTAGATATTTTCTTCATTTACATTTCAAATGCTATCACGAAAGTTCCCTATACCCTTCCCCCACCCTGCTCCCCTACCCACCCACTCTTGCTTCCTGGCCCTGGCATTCCCCTGTACTGGGGCATAAAATCTTCACAAGACCAAGGGGCCTCTCTTCCCAATGATGGCCATCTAGACCATCTTCTGCTACATATGCAGCTAGAGACACAAACTCTGGGGTTCTGGTTAGTTCATATTGTTGTTCCTCCTATAGGGTTGCAGACCCCTTCAGCTCCTTGGGTGCTTTCTTTAGCTCCTCCATTGGGGGTCCTGTGTTCCATCTAATAGATGACTGTGAGCATCCACTTCTGTATTTGCTAGGCACTGCCATGCACAGTTTTAAAGCCAGTGCTTGAGGACAGAGAACACAGATGGTTAGGAAATGTACCCACCCCACTAGAATTGTTTTGTAAACTAGCCTAGACAATCAGACATATTTTAAAAAATCAGTCATCAATATTTTGTCTATTCCTTTCTTAGTTTTGTGACTATTTACTTATGATGACAGAGTTGGTATCAAATGGGTATTAACTGCCTTGACTGTGTCGGGGATTAGGCTGTCTCGACAGGCCACAGGGTGCTCTGCTTACCTCATCTGTGGTCAGTTTGAATATCAGCCGTTGGAATACTTTTAAGGGAAGTGGGTATTGTGGGCACAGTTAACAAAAAGCAACAGTTAACTTTCTAAATTATTGATCTATCTGGTGCTAGCTTGACCTAGATAATCATAGCCTGAAAGGTGATTATTCACAAGAGGGATTTCTCAAGATAGAGCAAGCAGCACCCCCACATTTGAAATGGCCATCTTGGTGCACTTAAAATGTTGCTTAGACCAGCTAGACCCTAGTAGGCCCCATATGTGTTGACTCCCAACAGATGTTCAGATTTTTTATTCCTAGTCAGTCGTTGAAGATGAATGCTCTAGCATAGCTAAGGCCTCAGATTTGAAACTGTTCTATTTCCTCCTTCCCTTTACACACTCGCGTGCACGCGCACACATGCACGCACACTTGCACACTTTGGTAGCCTCCTCTGTTGCTGCCCACCTTGTTTTTTCAGACAGGCTCTCTCTCTGAATCCAGGGCTCACTATTGAAGTAGACTAGCTGGCTAGCACGCCTCCAGAATCCTCTTGTCTCCACTCCCCACACCCAGTTACAGTATTACAGACTGTCATGCCTACTTTTACATGATTGCTGGTAGTCTGAATTTAGATCTTTACCCAGTCAAATTAGTGGGATCCTGTGGAGGGATTTTACTCCAGCAACATGGCAACTGTGGCTGGAATGCAGACACACACCCTTAGTACCTGCCTTTAATCCCAAACAGTGAAAGTAAAACTAGTTTGTAGAAAGAAGCAACTATGTTTCAAAGAGATGTCTAGTTGAGTGGCAGACAAAGTGATGAATCAGAGAAAGATTTGACAGAATAGGATATGTTCAACTTTCATGAGAACAGAGAGGAAAGAGAGGTGACTTGAGAGGGAGAGAGAGGAGAGAGGTGACTTGAGAGGGAGAGAGGGATGAATGGGGAGGGAGAGAGAGGGCAGTTTTACAGAGAAACAGGTTGAAGAGAGAACAAGCTAGATACAGGTGAAGACAGAACAAGCCAGGGAATGAGGAGCCAGAAGATCAAAATAGATTGCTAGACTTCATTTGAGGCCAAGCAGAGCAATTCAGTTAGAAGCTGAGAGAAGCCATATTGAATCAGTCAACTTGGAGAAGAGTTTTAGCCAGAACAGCTGAGATGAACTAGCTAGCCAGAGTTCAGAAAGAACTAGAAAAGGTGAGCTTGTTCAGCAGTAAGTCTCAGGTTGAAAACATTCTAGGCCTAGATTCGATTGTACATAGGCTAGAAACTTCCAGGACTAGGCCTAGGTTATCAGACAGAAGGCAGTAAGTCTCAGACAACAATTGTATCAGGTGAATAAAAGTTACTTTTACAGTCCCCTACATCTGTCTGCTTACAGTCCCCCTCGTCCCCTCCCAGAACTGCCTGTTGGTTTGGTTAGACTGTTCAGAGAGTTTGTAAATAAAAATTTGAGTGTGATTACACAAAACAAAAGTGACTAAAGAAAAATCCTTTTCTCTGTTTTATTTAGAAGGAAAGGTATGAGAGATAAGTAGCCCCCATTGAGCAGAGTCAGGAGACGCTTCCAGGTCAATCCTGAGATGCCTCTTCATCCACCTTCACCCTCAATTGGGTCACAGCCTCTTGTGGGTTAGTGGTTTCTTTTTTCTTTTTTTTCTGACCCCTTTATTTTCAGTACTGCTAATGATTTCATAGAAATCATTATTTCATGAAGTAATATGGAAGGAATTGTTTGATACCTGCCTCTGCACTAAAACATATGCTTTGTGAAAACGAGAGACCATGCCAATCTCTTTTACCTGTGATGCCTCAGCGCCGTATTCTGCTCAGGCTTCTATAACAAAATACTGACATACAAATTTATTTCTTACCATCAAGCGGCTGGAAAGATCAGGATCGAGGGGCCGCATATTTGGTGTTTGGTGAAGGCCTATTTCCTGTCTGTCTCTGACCTCCCATGGCTGGAGAGGTGAACTATTTATCTAAGTGCCTTTTGTAAGGACACTGATCTAGTAAGACTGAACTCTAGGCCTAACCTGCCAAAAGCCCCACCTCCTCCTGTCACCACATTAGATTTCAAAAGGGCTGGAGAGATGGCTCAGCAGTTAAGAGCATGTTTGTTGTCATTCTGAAGGACCTGTATTCAGTTCTAACATCCACAGGGCGGGTCACAACTGGTTCCTGGGGGATCTGATTCCCTCCTTTGGTCTCAGCATGCACCAGCCATATATATGGTACACAGACTTATATACAGGCAAATTACTCATACACATAAAATAAAATGAATTCATTTAAAAGTTAGATTTCATTGTGAATTTTAGGGGATACATTCAGCTTACAGCTCTTCCTCAGCATAGTGGGTCTCCACAATGGGCACAGGAGGTGGGTGGTGATTGTCTGGTGGGCCGCATGGGTGGTGTGAGGGCCTGCCAGAGTGCGGACAGAAGTGTATTCTGCCTCCCCGACTTTATGTCTTCAGGCCACATTTTCTCCACCTCTCCCTAGGTTCACCTCTAATTGAGGTCTTGCCTTTGCCCCAGACAAGGTCCCTGTACTGTTCTGTTCTCCCAGAGACTGCAAAAGCTAACTGGGAGTGAGGCACCTTAGGGAACAACTGCTGGAGCCTCAAGCCTTGTTTTCAGCACTCCCAAATGCAGCTTCCTCTCTTCCTCCATTTCCCTAAGCCAGGCAGACTTGAGCCTCCCAAGGGAGGCTGTGTGAGCCTTGATCTCTGCTGTGCACTGTGACACTTGCCCTTACTGTGTGCTCACCTGGGATTGTAATTATTTACTTGGTCGGCCACTCTCAGGGGAATCTTGTTGTCTCTGCGGTGCCTCAGCGTGCAGCAGTGAGAATGTCCTTAATACCCAAAGCATGCAGCTACTATGGAACTCCCCACCTGCTGCATACCAGTTGCTTCCCTGATTCTTTTGCAGGAATCATTGCCTAAGAGATACTAGGTATAAAAAGAGTACAAGAATTGAATTAGATTTCTGGCGTGTAGCGCAGAAGGGGAGTGCACACATGTTCCTGGGCTCACATGAAAAGAAAATTGGGGTCAGTCATAGCTTTACAAGATGGAAATATTTTGTTTGCTTTGTTTTTATTTTTAAATCATTTGTCCAGCCATACCTAGAAGCACAGAATCCGTTCATTTGCATTTTCATAGAATATCTTTCTCATGCAAAACGTTCTCAAACTTTTGTTTTGATTCAGAGTTTGCTGTCTGGTACCTTGTATCTAACATTTGGCCTTGAGTCAGATGTGAGGTGTTCCCCTCACACCTGTCCTGGCCATCAGGATGTATCCAGCTGTCCTCAGGGTAACCCCAGGAGGTGGGGCTTCATTGAGGAAACAGGCTCAGCAGCACCTCAGAGCTGTTTGCTGTGAGCTGCTGGGAGAAGCAGCACAGTGGTAGGAGGCAGGAGAGGAAGAAGCCTCAGGCGAGCAAGTGCTTGTGCCCTTGGCAGTGGAGAATGTTAGGGAAGGAAGGACAGCCAGTCCTGGAGATGCTAATGATGCCTTCAGAGTCACAGTGCTCTGCCCTCGCTCACTAACTCTCCCTTGGGCCTTGGTTTATGTAGTAAGGCACTTAAACTTTATGACTAGAGCATCTTGCCAGGGTATCTAATGTATCCTGTTTAAAAGGTTCTGTGAGCGATCACCAGAAGGTTGTGTGAAATATGATTTTGTACTCCCAACATAAAGGACAGTGACATTGTTAAATAAAACTACAGCTGCCTCAGCGTTGGCACTTTTGACATCGAGGAGGCTTACCATGCAGCCCAGGCTAGCCTGGAACTCTTTATAACCCAAGCTGACTGTGAACTCACAATTCCTCCTACCTCAGCCTCAGTGGTGATATTCCAGTCATGTGTTGTTATACCTGGCCTGGACCTCACTGTACTTTCCTGTCCATTGCAGCATCTCTAGCTTCCACGCACGGGTTCCAGGTATTACCAAATGATGCCCAAGAGGACTGCTCAGCGGCAGGTCATGCCTGTGTGGGAAGAGTTGCTCCCACCCTAGAGGAGCTCGTGGCCTGTGAAGCCTGTGGAAGCCTCTGATCAGACAGGATATTCTAACAGTTGACTGAAATCGGCTTGGGGGAGGCTATTAGTAAAAACTTGTTTCAGAGACGTTTACCATCTGTTTTCATTTCTGCTTTTTAAGGCTTGGCTCCTCAATTCCTTTGCCTCAGCTGTCTTCCTCTTGGACTTAAAATATTTGAGTATGTCACAGTTTCCAGTCTGATAGGAAATAGACTTTGTTCAAACAGAAATAAAAGTGTGAATAACTTCAGGATTGAATGATGGAAAATCTTGTGCGAGTCAAGTCAAACTCAGGTGACAGCAAAGTAGATCACCTCGCGGCAGGGGAAGTGGAAGTGTAGTTGTAGTCAAGATTCACTTCCTGTTCTTGTTTATCGTTGGAAAGTTGCACCTTATGAAAGATTTTAGATTCAGATCATTGTATTGTTCTAAGAAAAATTTCAAAATCTTAACCACGTCTTGGTAACCATAGCAAAATATACAACACCAAAAATAATCTCATACCTATTTTAGGATGGAGTTTAATTTTTGTGTAAGTTGCATGTTGAGTTCTGAAATAGCTATGTTCTTCTGTTCTCTGAGGTGAGAGGAGGACCGCCTGTGGCAGTTCTGAGGGGCCAGGCATGGGGCAGGCCTGCATGGCTATCAGCAAGTAACACAGCACAGTGAGCGCATCTGGCTGACTGAGCAGGACACGCTAGATAGCACAAAGCCAGAGTCAGCTCACGACTCTTCCTTCTGATGAAATCTCACCATGGACTCCATATTTAATTCCACTTGCGACATAAGCTGAGGTTCCCAGGGTGACCTATCATGACTTCTGTGGCTGATACTTAAATTACATTAAGATACATTAAGTAGAAACCTTAATATTAAAGAAATAATGAGACTAAGTTTCAGTTTGTCAATAAATACTAACAACAACATGGAGCTGGAGAGATGGCTCAGCGGTTAAGAGCATGGATTGCTCTTCCAGAGGTCCTGAGTTCAATTCCCAGCAATCACATGGTGGCTCACAATGAGAGAGCAATGGTGTACTCATATAAATATATTTTTTTAAATCTTTAAAAAAAAAACCAACAAAACCCTGGAAATTGCTACTTGTGTAAAATAAAAATATATAGGAGAATACACAAGTAAAATTCACTACCTCCACATTTCTATCGTGGAAGCTTTAAAATACACTGCTGATAAGCTCCCAAAGTGTCTTGTGTTTAACAGCATTGAAAATGGTCTCAGAAGACAAGGTTGTCATCACCAGCCCCTCACACCATGCAGTAGAACAATATGGGCTGTGAGAACAGCCAGCACACTCGGACTGGTGAGGTCAGGGACAGTGGGCTCTGTGTAGGAGGGCTGTGGAGGACTTCCTGAGTTCTTATCAAAAGAATGAATATTTCCCCCAAATCAAATTGCCTAAAATACTGGAGCGACCACATCCAGCTTCTACAGAGGATAACTGCTACATAGATGGACCTAACATGGTACTCACCTCAAAAATACTTCTTAAAAAAAAAAGAAAGAAAATATATGGAGTAACATTATAAGATGAGTACTAAGTTGATTCTATTTGAGAAAATTTTGGTAGAAATTTACTTTTTTTCTTAAGATTTTAAACATTTTTTTTGCATTTTTTATTGGATATTTTCTTTATTTAGATTTCAAACCTTGTCCCCTTTCTCTGTTTCCCTCCCTCCCAGATACACCCTATCACATCTTCCCTCCCCCTGCTTCTATGATGGTGTTCCTCTACCCACTCACCCACCCACACCCACCTCCCCGCCCTCAATTCCCCTACACTGGGGCATCTATTGAGCCTTCATAGGACCAAAGACCTCCCCTCCCAATGATGCCTGACAAGGCCATCCTCTGCTACATATGCAGCTGGAGCCATGTGTACTCCTTGGTTGATGACTTAGTCCATGGGAGTTCTGGGGGGTCTGGTTAGTTGATATTGTTGTTCTTCCTATGGGATTGCAAACCCGTTTAACTCCTTCAGTCCTTTCTCTTAACTCCTCTATTGGACCCCATGCTCAGTCCAAAGGTTGGCTTCAAGCATCCTCTGTATTTGTAAGGCTCTGGCAGGGCCTCTCAGGAGACAGCTATATCAGGCTCCTGTCAGCAGGCACTTCTTGGTATCCACAATAGTGTCTGGGTTTGGTAACTGTATATGGGATGAATCCCCAGGTGGGACAGTCTCTCGATGGCCTTTCCTTCAGCCTCTGCTCTACATATTTGTTCCTGTAGGAATTTTGCTTCTTTCTAAGAAGGACAGAAGCCCCCACACTTTGGTTTTCCTTCTTGAGCTTCACATGGTCTGTGAATTGTATCTTGAATATTTGGAGCTTTGGGGCTAATATCCACTTATCAGTGAGTGCATACCATGTGTGTTCTTTTGTGGTTGAGTTACCTCACTCAAGATATTTTTTAGTTCCATTCATTTGCCTAAGAATTTCATGAATTTATTGTTTTTAATAGCTGAGTAGTACTCCATTGTGTAAATGTACCACATTTTCTGTATCCAGTCGTCTGTTGAGAGATATTTGGGTTCTTTCCAGCTTCTGGCTATTATAAATAAGGCTGCTATGAACATAGTGGAACATGTATCCTTATTACAAGTTGGAACATCTTCTGGGTATATGCCCAGGAGTGGTATTGCTGGGTCCTCAGGTAGTACTATGTCCAATTTTCTTTTGGTTTTTGGAGACAGGGTTTCTCTGTGTTGCCCTGGCTGTCCTGGAACTCACTTTGTAGACCAGGCTGGCCTCAAACTCAGAAATCCATCTGCCTCTGCCTTCCAAGTGCTGGGATTAAAGGCATGTGCACCACTGCCCAGCTATGTCCAATTTTCTGAGGAACCGCCAAACTGATTTCCAGAGTGGTTGTACCAGTTTGTAATACCACCAGCAATGGTGGAGTGTTCCTCTTTCTCCACATCCTGGTCAGCATCAGCTGTCACCTGAGTTTTTGATCTTAGCCATTCTGACTAGTGTGAGGTGGAATCTCAGGGTTGTTTTGATTTGCATTTCCCTGATGACTAAGGATTTTGAACATTTCTTTAGGTGCTTCTCAACCATTCAATTCTCAGTTGAGACTTCTTTGTTTAGCTGTTTACTCCAATTTTTAATAGGGTTATTTGGTTATCTGGAGTCTAACTTCTTGAGTTCTTTATATATATTGCATATTAGCCCTCTATGGGATGTAGGATTGGTAAAGATCCTTTCCCAATCTGTTGGTTGCTGTTTGGTTCTATTAACAGTGTCCTTTGCCTTACAGAAGCTTTGCAATTTTATGAGGTTCCATTCGTTGATTCTTGATCTTAGGAAAATTTCCTCTGTGCCCATGTGTTCAAGGCTCTTCCCCACTTTCTCCTCTATAAGTTTCAGTGTATCTGGTTTTATGTGGAGGTCCTTGGCCCACTTGGACTTGAGCTTTGTACAAGGAGATAAGAATGGGTCAATTTGCATTTTTCTACATGCTGACCATCAGTTGAACCAGCATCATTCGTTTAAAATTCGGTCTTTTTTCCACTGGATGGTTATAGCTCCTTTGTCAAAGATCAAGTGACCATAGGTGTGTGGATTCATTTCTGGGTCTTCAATTCTATTCCATTGATCTTCCTGCCTGTCTCTATACCAATACTGTGCAGTTTTTATCACTATTGATTGCTCTGTAATACAGCTTGAGGTCAGGGATGGTGATTCCCCCAGGAGCTCTGCTATTGTTGAGAATAGTTTTTGCTATCCTGGGTTTTTTTTTGTTTTTCCAAATGAATTTGGAAACTGCTCTTTCAAACTCTATGAAGAATTGATTTGGAATTTTGATGGGGATTGCATTGAATCTGTAGATTGCTTTCGGCAAGATGGCCATTTTTACTATATCAATCCCGCCAATCCACGAGCATGGGAGATCTTCTGAGATCTTCTTCGATTTCTTTCTTTAGAGACTTGCAGTTCTTGTCATACAGATCTTTCACTTGCTTGGTTAGAGTCACACCAAGGTATATAATAGTATTCATGATTATTGTGAAGGGTGTTGTTTCCCTAATTTCTTTCTCAGCCTGTTTATCCTTTGAGTAGAGGAAGGCCATTGATTTGTTTGAGTTAATTTTATATCCATGTACTTTGCTGAAGTTGTTTATTAGCTCTAGGAGTTCTCTGGTGGAATTTTTGGGGTCACTTAAGTATCATCTGCAAATAGTGATATTTTGACTTATTCCTTTCCAATTTGTATCCCTTTGGCATCCTTTTGTTGTTTAATTGCTCTGGCTAGATCTTCAAGTTCTATATTGAATAGATAGGGAGAGAGTGGGCAGTCTTGTCTAGTCCCTGATTTTAGTGGGATTGCTTCAAGTTTCTCTCCATTTAGTTTGATGTTGGCTACTGGTTTGCTGCATATTGCATTTACTATGTTTAGATTGGGACCTTGAATTCCTCATCGTTCCAAGACTTTTAACATGAAGGGATGCTGAATTTTGTCTAATGCTTTTCCAGCATCTAATGAAATGATCATGTGGCTTTTTTTCTTTGAGTTTTTTTATGTATTAGATTACATCAATGGATTTCCGTATATTGAACCATCCCTGCATCGGTGGGATGAAGCCTACTTGATCGTGATGAATGATTGCTTTGATGTGTTCTTGGATTCAGTTGGCAAGAATTTTATTGAGTATTTTTGCCTCAATGTTAATAAGAGACATTGGTCTGAAGTTCTCTTTCTTTTTTAGTCTTTGTGTGGTTTAGATATCAGAGTAACTGTGACTTCATAGAACAAATTGGGTAGTGTTCCTTCTGTTTCTATTTTGTGGAATCATTTGAAGAGTATTGGTATTAGGTATTCATTAAAGGTGTGATAGAATTCTCCACTAAACCCATCTGGTCCTGGGCTTTTTTGGTTGGGAGACTATTAATGATTGTTTCTATTTCTTTAGGGGTTATGGGGCTGTTTAGGTCGTTAATCTAATCCTGTTTTAACTTTGGCACCTGCTATGTGTCTAGAAAATTGTCCATTTCATCCAGATTTTCCAATTTTGTTGAGTATAAGCTTTTGTTCAAAAAAATCTGATGACTTTTTGAATTTCTATGGTTTTTGTTGTTATGTCTCCCTTTTCATTTCTGATTTTATTAATTTAGATACTGTCTCTGTGCCCTCTGGTTAATCTCGGTAAGGGTCTATCTTGTTGATTTTCTCAAAGAACCAACTCCTAGTTTTATTGATTCTTTGTATAGTTCTTTTTGTTTATATTTGGTTGATTTCAGCCCTGAGTTTGATTATTTCCTGCTGTCTCCTCCTCTTGGGTGTATTTGCTTTTTTTTTTTTTTTTTTTTTTTTTTTTTTTTTTTTTTTTTTTTTTTTTTTTTTTTTTTTTTTTTTTTTTTTTTTTTTTTTTTTTTTTTTTTTTGTCTTTCTAGAGCTTTCAGGTGTGCTGTCAAGCTGTTAGTGTAAGCTCTTTCAAGTATCTTTTTTGAGGTGCTTACAACTATGAGTTTTCCTCTTACCACTGCTTTCATTATGTTTCATAAGTTTTGGTATGATGAGTCTTCATTTTCATTAAATTCTAGGAAGTCTTTAATTTCTTTATTGCTTTCTTGACCAAGTTATCATTGAATAGAGTGCTGTTCAGCTCCCATGTGTATGTGTGTTTTCTGTTGTTAATTGTTGGACTCTAAGACCAGCTTTAATCTATGGTGATTTGATAGGGTGCATGGGCTTATTTCAATCTTCTTGTATCTGTTGAGGCCTGTTTTGTGATCAGTTATATGGTCAATTTTGGAGAAGGTACCATGAGGTCCTGAGAAGAAGGTATATTCTTTTGCTTTAGGATGAAATGTTCTCTAAATATCTATTAGATCCATTTGGTTCATAACTTGTTAGTTTCACTGTGTTTCTGTTTAGTTTCTGTTTCCATGATCTGTCCATTGCTGAGAGTGAGGTGTTGAAGTCTCCCACTATTATTGTGTGGGGTGTGATGTGTGCTTTGAGCTTTAGTAAAGTTTCTTTTATGAATGGGAATGCTTTTCCATTTGGAGCATAGATGTTCAGAATTGAGAGTTCTTGGTAGATTTTTCCTTTGACCAGTATGAAGTGTCTTTCCTTATCCTTTTTGATAACTTTGGGTTGAAAGTCAATTTTATTCAATATTAGAATGGCTACTCCAGCTTGTTTCTTGGGACCATTTGCTTGGAAAATTGTTTTCCAGTCTTTTACTCTGAGGTAGTGTCTGTCTTTGTCACTGAGGTGTGTTTCCTGTATGCAGCAAAATGCTGGGTCCTGTTGATATATCCAATCTATATATTTTTGGGGGAATTGAGTCCATTGATGTTAAGAGAGATTAAGGAAAAGTGATTGTTGCTTCCTGTTATTTTTGTTGTTAGAGGTGCAACTGTGTTTGTGTAGCTATCTTCTTTTGGGGTTGTAGAAATACTACTTTCTTGGTTTTTCTATGGTGTAGGTTTCCCTTCTTATGTTGGTGTTTTCCATCTATTATCCTTTGTAGGGCTAGATTTGTGGAAAGATATTGTGTAAATTTGGTTTTGTCATGGAATATCTTAGTTTCTCCATCTATGGTAATTGAGAGTTTTGCTGGGTATAGAAGCCTGGGCTGGCATTTGTGTTTTCTTAGGGTCTGTATAACATCTGCCCGAGATTGTCTGGCTTTCATAGTCTCTGGTGAGAAGTCTGGTGTAATTCTGATAGGTCTGCCTTTACTTAACCTTTTTCCCTTACTGCTTTTTACTATTCTTTCTTTGTTGAGTGCATTTGGTGTTTTGATTATTGTGTAACTTTTCTAGTCCAGTCTATTTGTAATTCTGTAGGCTGCTTGTATGTTCGTGGGTATCTCTTTCTTTAGGTTAGGGAAGTTTTCTTCTAAAGTTTTGTTGGAAATATTTACTGGCCCTTTAATTTGGGAATCTTTGCTCTCTTCTATACTTATTATTCTTAGTTTTGTTTTTCTCATTGTGTCCTGTATTTCCTGGATGTTTTGGGTTCGGAGCTTTTTGCTTTTTGCATTTTCTTTGACTGTTGTGTCAATGTTTTCTATGGTATCTAATGCCCCTGAGATTCTCTCTTCTATCTCTTGTATTCTTTTGTTGATGCTTGCATCTATGACTCCTGATCTCTTTCCTAGGTTTTCTTACTCCAGGGTTGTCTCCCTTTGTGATTTCTTTATTGTTTCTATTTCCATTTTTAGATCTTGGATGGTTTTGTTCATTTTCTTCAGCTGTTTGATTGTGTTTACCTGTAATTCTTTAAGGGATTTCTGTGTTTCCTCTTTAAGGGCTTCTAGTTGTTTACCTATGTTCTCCTGTATTTCTTGAAGGGAGTTATTTATGCTCTTCTTAAAGTCCTTTACCATGAGAATTTATTTTAGATTTGAATCTTGCTTTTCCAGTATAATGGTGTATCCTGGACTTGTTATGGCTGGAGAATTGGGTTCTGATGATGCCAAGTAACCTTGGTTTCTGTTGCTTATGTTCTTGTGCTTCCCTCCTGCCATCTGGTTATTTCTAGTGCTACCTGCCCAGGCTATATCTGACTGGAGCCTGTCCTTCCTGTGATCCTGGTTGATCAGAACTCCTCAGAGTCCAGCTTTCTCTATGATCCTGTGATTCTGGTATCCTGGGTGTGTCAGAGTTTGTGGGAGTCATGCTGCCTCTGGGACCCTGAGATCCTGGTGTGATCAAGCTCCTGGGATCCTAGGATTCTGTGATCCTGGGCATGTTAGAACACCTGAGAGTGGAGCTTCCTCCTGGGTGTTGTGGAACTGGCTGAGGAGTTTGTGCCCAAGGTAAACTGGCACAGACCAGAAGGAACTGGGGTCACTGGTCGGGCTGGGTTCTTGTGTCTCTGGATCCCACTGGTTCCAGTTACTCCTGGTGGTGTTTGAATAGATGTTGTGTCCTCCTCACCTGGATCCTATCAAGATTTTAAACTTCTGTTTTCATTATGGGGCTGAAACCCAGGGCTTTGTGCATATGAGGTAAACTTAAAAAAAACAAAAAAACCCTCTGTCTCTGTGTGTGTGTCTGTGTGTGTGTGTCTGTGTATGTGTGTGAGAGAAAGGAGGGGGGAGGAGGAGAGAGGAGGGGAGAGACAGACAGAGACTGCCTGAGACTGTTCATATTCTCATGTGAGTTTCCGGTGTACCCTGTTCTTTGCTGGTGACTTTGTCCCCACCGCCTGTCTCTTCCTAGGACTTAGTGAAGATCTGTTGTGATTTTAGAGTGAATGTGGCCACTGTGTGTTCTTTCCCACATGATTTGGTTTGCTGCAGTTCAGTGATTAGATCTCTTTCTTTCCCCCTTCTCCATTTGCTTCCCTTTCTCCTTATCTCTCATTTTTCAACTATCTCTGAGTTTCAACTTCCATTCTTGCTGTCACAAGAACTGTGGGAGAGTGTCAGAGACTATACTTCGAGTAGTTTAGAAGTTTATTACAGAAAATGTTAAACATACAAAGAGAGTAGTGCCTTACTAGCCTTTGTACACCATACAACTTCAAATAATTTGATAATGAGAATTACTATTTACTTCCTAAATCCTTCATGCCAAGGCCTGCAATGCCTCTTAACCGAGAGTCTGCATGAGATTTACAAGTCTGGGACTCTGCAGATACTGAGTGTGTAAGGACTGAAGTAGTCATATGCTGTTTCAGAGGAGTCTGGGACAGACTAAGGACTGCTCCAGCTTCTTGTCACGTGTTAGGTGTGTAGGTTTAACTGAGTTTTCATAGCTGGGCTTTAGACAAGACCGTTTCCAGTCCAGTCCATGGTCTTTCTAGGACTGTCTACCTATTGAGGGAGGGAAATAGGCAGCATATGCCCTAAGTTTGTGGTAACACAACTTTCATCTGCCTTCCTTGTCGGCACTCCAGGACTGAGGGGTGGTGTAGAGCTATTCTCAGGAGCTCATGAGGCTATTACTCTTTTTTTTTTTAAGAAGACAAAAACATTTTATTTTAAAACATTGAAAAAACAAATGTCTATTATATTAGAAATGTTAAATATGAAAACTGTTCTGTATGATACACACTCCTAGATAGCTAAATACTGTAAATTGTCCTATCATTTTCTCTAATACCAACATTTGATAAAATTGGAAATATACCAAAGGTCTTTTTGTTTTGTTTTGTTTTTTGAGACAGGGTTTCTCTGTGTAGTCCTGGCTGTCCTGGAACTCACTTTGTAGACCAGGCTGGCCTCTGCCTCCCGAGTGCTGGGATTAAAGGCGTGTGCCACCACGCCCGGCTAGGTCTTTAGAAGACGATTCTGGCTTTTGTAGTCTCTACTGAGTTTCACTCTGATTGACTGCCCCCCCCCCCCAAAAAAAAAGAAGAAAAAAAACCTGCATGGGAAAAGTTCTTCTTACACAGTACAGAACCCAGAAATGGATCTTCTCACACTCTGAGAGAACGGAAAGATAAAAAGCAAATCAAAATTTACGAGTTTTTGTTTTGAATTGACTATAGTAGCTCCCACGTAGGACAAAAGTAATGTGACTCCCAGCCTGGGGGTGGCTTGTAGGTTATTTGTGTAAGCAAGACTTTGAGATTGTGTTATTAACAAGAAAAGGCCAGGACACATAAAAAAAGCAATAATAATGAAAAACAGCACATAGGTATGCCAGTGAAGATAGGGGCTTAGGTGTTCTGCGGAAAATAAACAGAATTGAATTCAATGGTGTCATGTGTTTCCTGCCACATTGTCTTAAGTTCCTGACGACTGCTGTCGTCAGAGGTTCTCTGAGTTTGAATTTGTGTGATCAGAAATAAGTGTGTAAACAGTTATGTCCTCTTGGCATGTGTGGAAGGGAGTGCGAGAGCTAGTGCCGTTCTGACACTGATGACAGGAAATGAAAGGAAACTAGCCTGTCACTCTGCCTTCCAATCTGGTATGTTAGGCATGATTAATAAATAGTTCATTGCAGAGCATGTTTTAGTTACCTGTTGTTGCCTACGGTGTTATGACATGCAGTAGTAGCTTTATATCTGCCAGGTTTTTATAATGAAAGCCTTTAGCACCCTGTGATGACCTATAGTCAGCATGGTTTTTGAGCATTATCTGTGTTCAGTGGCCCATTCTCAGAATCTCCCAGAACAGAGCAGTAAAGGTCAGAGTCTTAGCCCCAATAAGGTTTAATGTTTTAGCTAAAGGTATAAGAATGAACTAATAATTGCTCATACACTAGAAGATGATGGTTGGACAGTCTTACATATTAGGCATCTCATAGTCACTGACATGAGAACTGACAGAGTGGACAGAGTTGAACAGGTTTGCTAGTAGCTGGCTAGAACTGAAGCTTTAGGTCTACACACTAGCGTGATATTTTCTTTGTTTTAAAATACTGTGCATCAAGTTCCAGTGATGTGACATGGACTGAAAAAGTTAATACACATTGAATAAAGGAAGATGGGTGATTTGGAGCAGCCAACTAAGAATTAAAGGAAGAGTTGTCATTTGGATGTAAGAATTAAACAGTGCGTAGAGGAGGCAGAGTAACACAGCCAGTGAGAACCAAGGTTGTTTCCTCTGCAAACTGCCTCAGAAGGTGCATCCTGAGCAGTGCAGGGGGATTAGGTCAGAAGGACTTTGAGAGCAGGAGAGGAGCTCGGACTTTGATGTTCTTGACCATAGGGAACTTCTTGTCAGTCTTGGAGCATGGAATTATGACCCAGTGCACTAGCACTGAACAGTGACCACGCTTTAATGTCCTTATCCTTTAGTGTTTTTTCTTTCTGTCCAAGCAGGTTAAACACTGAAGTAATCAGGCTAGACTAACTTG
Source organism: Mus minutoides (assembly GCA_902729485.2). Lineage (NCBI taxonomy): Eukaryota > Metazoa > Chordata > Mammalia > Rodentia > Muridae > Mus > Mus minutoides. The sequence goes on from LR750669.1 coordinate 73,316, forward strand.
TGTTGCAGTAACAAATGCACCTGGAATCCCAGGGCTTAAGTGTGCAGGTGGATTTCTTGTAACACAGGTAGATAGGGCCTAAGTGGGAGTCCTCTCCTTACTCAGCGTCTTCTCTGTGGCAAGATAGAAATGGTTGGATGAACAAGTCTCACTTGTGTCTCATATGTAAGCCAGAAGTGACAGGTCACTTTCCTTGAGCTCATGGGCCAGTAGTAGTCACACACATCACAGGGCACACATTGCAAGGGCACTGGAGGTGTCTCTTTCAAGGCTCTCTGAGGGTCATGTGACATTTTGTTTATGGAGAAAGTGTAGTGTGGGTGTGAGGACCCAGAGCTCAAGCTGGCTCCCAACTCACTGATCCTCTGGGCAAGTTCTCTACTCCCTTGGGCAGGTTAATTTTGTAATGAGGAGGCCAGGGGTATTTAGTAAGTTAGGCTGAGGGTGTAAATCAGTGGTAGAGTGTTTACCCAGTGTGCTTGAGCTCCTAGTTTCCATCCCAGTACCTGGTGCCCACCCCAGCCTCCTCGGTGGAGCCTGCAGGAGTAAAAAGTTCTTAGAGCAATCTGCTATGCAGTAGTTGGTAGGTTAGATAGCTATTGGTGTAGACATCTGGCTTTCTAGATGGCATCCTAAAAAAGCCAGAGTTTCTGACTCTAGCTGAGGGCTCAGTTGGAAGAGGCATTAGTAATATAGGACAGCAGTCAGCTTGCAGGGGTGATGTGGCACTCTGAAGGATGAGCAGAGGAGAAAACTCAACTCTGATGATCAGAGGAAGGGAATTGGATGCAGGTGATGAGTGCAGCAAAGATGGGGTTTGTGGAGAAACGATGGACTGTTCTTGGAAGAGGAGTGAGGTTCAGATAAGGTGATGGAGAAAGGTCCTTAGCACAAAAGCCACAGGAAGTGGAAGCCTGGGGCTAGTGAGAGACAGGACCTGCAGTGGCTCCTGGCAATGGTGGAAGGTTGAACCTATGTACTGGCTCCATCCTCCATGTGGCCTTGGTGTCTGGTCTCAGCATGGTAAGGAGTGTAGCATCCGTAGTGACTGTAGGTTGACTGGATGTGTGGTAAGGCCATGTGTGTGGTAAGGTAAGATGAAGCACAGGCATTCTGAGTGGTGGGCTTTGCTAGAGAGCACCCATTGCTATCAGGTGCAGCACTCACTCTCATGGAGCCTGTGTTCAGAAGCCTGGCTGTCCCTCACTTCTTGTTCTCATTCTTCACCTGAGCATTCAACCAGCAGGGCTTTTTTTAGCTTTGCAGAAAATAACAAAATTACTGCATGCTGAGAAGTTACCAAAATAGATAGTTTTAAGGGCTAATTTAAGGTGGGTGTGTCCCTTTTCATAGTTGCATGCTGCCTTTCCTGGCTGTTGGTACCATCACTTTTGCATCCTAAAATGCTAGACTATTTCCAAGCAGACTGGTCACACTTCTGTCTGTGGTTTTGTTGTTGATTTGTTGTTTGATGAGCTCTGGTTCTCCACACAGCTATTTTAACCTGACATATATGTATGTCATTGGTCATTCGAATAATTTCTTGTCATTGAGAAATTAAGAACGCAAGAGATTTCAGTGGGTATTACAGTATTAATAATCATGCAAAGTATGTACTGTTCAATTAAGTGATTGAAGTCTTTCTTTGTGCTTTCACTGTGCCAGGTTTTGTGCACACAAAGCCAAGGTCTTTGTGCATGGCCTGCAGACTTCGTAACCTCCCGGGAGTGAGTTTTGCCCTATTGAAGGGTTTTGTAGTTTGCTGACCTGACATGGCAGTAAAACCTCTCATGTCTTTATTTATGTCTACATGATCAGTGGCTCCATCGCTACTCGGTGGAATGAAGGCTATCCTCCCAATCTTGCCTCTGATTGACCAGTTGCCTTTTCTGGCTTTAGTGTGAACAAGCCTGCCTGCTCATTATGTTTACAGAATTGTGGAAACCAAGAATGACAATTTACGTTAGAAAATTCTGAGCTCTTCAGAGTATAGCCGGTGCTGGTTTTATCTGGTATTTACTGTCCTGATAGCACTGAAATGTTGGTGCATTTATATATATTTGAGTTGCAGACAATTGTAAGTTGTCATGTATGTGCTGGGGATTGAACCTGGGTCATCTAGAAGAGCTGCCAGTGCTCCTAACCACCGATTCGTCTCTCCAGCCCCACATTTAACAGATCTTAAACTGAGTAGCTTTGAGAATTTTTAAATTAGCCAAGTAACCCTTTTAGAAATAAAAATGAGATTGTAAAAGAGGAATTGGATTAGTTGAATAGCTATCCATTTTCCTAGATGGGTTTTTTTTTTTAAATAGGTCCCTGTTATGTCAGTATTAAAGCTTATCATGTTTATATAGCAAATACTCTGTTTTGATGTTCAGGTAGAGTTAAGTGCAAGGCCACTTCCTTTGTTGTCACAGAGTACACAAGTTAATCAGCATTGCCTGTGTGCATGGAGGTTTCCTGCTGGTGAAGGGAATCTGCCAGGAGGAGAGGCAAGGTCCCTGAAGCAGAGGTGAGGAGAGCATGCCCAGGTCACATGGGAGAGGTGAGGAGAGCATGCCCAGGTTACATGGGAGAGGTGAGGAGAGCATGCCCAGGTCACATGGGAGAGGTGAGGAGAGCATGCCCAGGTCACATGGGAGAGGTGAGGAGAGCATGCCCAGGTCACATGGGAGAGGTGAGGAGAGCATGCCCAGGTCACGTGGGAGAGGTGAGGAGAGCATGCCCAGGTCACGTGGGAGAGGTGAGGAGAGCATGCCCAGGTCACATGGGAGCAGTTGCCTGGGAATGGAGGAATGGATGTGAGCACTACAGGACCGTGAATGGAGAGCAGATAGCCAGTTGGACTGGACTGAAAATATTTAATAGCTGAAGATATGCTCACTGGTCTTGACTTTGCCAGTATGCCAGGTGACACGCTAGAGTCACTTACCTCTTGTAAGATGGAGGGAGAAGACAGAAAGCTTAACACACAAGTATGTTATACTATTGTAAACTGTAAATAGCCCATGCTTTCTGGTTTGCAGGATCACAGGCTTGGCCTGATTAGCATGGTCATCAGCTGTGAGGCATTAAGTTGGTGTGTGTGATGATCTGAGCTCCATCATGGTCATGGAAGTATGGAACTAGCTGCCTTAAGGGCTGGGAAAGTAAGGGATCTGTTTCTGATTTTCACTAGTGGTCTCTTGCTAGAGATCTCACTTAGGTGACTATGTGCCACCCTGGCAAAATGTAGTATTTTGTTCTTTCTGCCCTCACTTGGGAAGTTCATAGATGGGGTAAGGAAAGGCATCAAGAGCTAAACTTGCACCCCTTCCATCAGACCAACCACATGTTGCTAGTGGCTTTAATTCTGTGAAATTAATATACATCAGATCTTACTGTATGCAGTAAAGTACAGTAGTGAGGATTAAGCTCACTTGAAGCTGGGTGTGATAGCACACACCTGTAACCTCAGCACTCAGGAGGCTAACACAGGACATCCTATTTTTCTTTTTGAAGTAGGAGCTTGCTATAATATGTATATAACCCTAGTACAGGCTAGCCTCTGACTCTCAGCACTTTTCCTGCCTTAGCCTCCCAAGTGTTGGGGTTACAAGTATGTGCCTGAGGAAGATCTTTAGTTTAATATTTGCCTGGGATACAAAGTGAGTTGCAGGCTAGCCTTGAACTATATATATAATGAGACTCTGTCTCAAAAGACCAAGCAGGTTAATTTTACTCAAATGAAATATTTCCTGGTCATGCAGCTCAATAAAAATTGAAATTATGGCTGATGGTATAGTGTTTTATTCCTTCCCTATTATACATTGGTATCATTGCCAAGTGAGATAACTGTACTGGGAAAATTTCAGGGCTGGAGCATAGCTAATTTGAGCAGGCAAACAGTGCTTAGGAACTTATGAAGACCATGCTGCACATATTAAAGTATTTGTATAAGCAGGTGTGTAACATTACAGAGAATCGCAGCAGGACATGGTGCACACCTGTAGTTCCATCACTAAGGAGGCAGGAGGTTCATACGCCAGTCTCAGGCTAGCCTGTCTACATAGAGAATTCCACGCCTGCAAGACTGACATAGCTAGACTGTGTCTCAAAAGGGGAAAACCGTTCTTTAGAGAAGGTGCAGTGGTTAGAGAAGGTGCAGTGGTTAGAGAAGGTACAGTGGTTAGAGAAGGTGCAGTGGTTAGAGAAGGTGCAGTGGTTAGAGAAGGTACAGTGGTTAGAGAAGGTACAGTGGTTAGAGAAGGTGCAGTGGTTAGAGAAGGTGCAGTGGTTAGAGAAGGTGCAGTGGTTAGAGAAGGTGCAGTGGTTAGAGAAGGTACAGTGGTTAGAGAAGGTACAGTGGTTAAGAGCACTAGCTACTCTTCCGGAGGATCCGTGTTTGATTTTCAGCACCTCCGTAATGACACACAACCATCTGTAACTCTAGTCCCAGGGGATCTAACACCCTTTTCTGGCTTCTGCAGGCATTGTTCACATGTGGTGCACTGACTTGTATGCAGGCAAACATACAAAAAGGAAAAAAATTCTTGAAAACTACTAATTTACAAATCATTCATTAACTTCCTGATTTACTTATGCAAGTGTGACAATTATAATTGTAATCCTCATTGCTCCATTTCTCATAACCTACTCTACAGCTGTGTAGATACCAGGTACTACCAACCTGAACAAAAGTTCCAAAGCATGTGTGCATATTTTCTATTCCAGAAAGGAAGGCAGCATGTGGACATGTTTTCATTGAATGCCTGTGTGGGAGCCCCTGTCATGTTTCCGAGCAGTGGTCCGGAGGCACTGTCCTGAGTGCTCAGGGAAGGGCTTGATGCTTCTGTCACCTCTGTCATCACCAGCATTTCTACCATTGCTCTTCAGATATACCTTCCATTAATTATACTTGGAAGTTCTGCTGGTGGTTGACAGTGACATGTTAATACTCTTGTTCGATCCTGTTCTTTATCTCACACAATGTTTCTTAAAACATTTGTCTCAGAACAAAACAAACAAACAAACAAACAAAAACATATTACTAAGGAGACAATAGCTAAAATTGAAAGAGGTGTAAATTAAGAAATATGTTCCATATATTACAGTATTAACATTTTTACACTGGCAATATACAGGGCAATTAGTCTTCTTTCTTTTGCCAAACTATTGACAAGAAATAGTAATTTCACAGAGAATTCTTTTTACATTGAGACTTATGATAGCCTTCCTTTATATACATTATATTCATTTATGAAGTTGAACTTGCTTTTTTGTTTCCTTGATCTGGTCTGGATCTCATTGTGTTGCCGGTGGGTGGGGCAGCAGTGGGAAATCATGCCTAGAGAGGACAACTGGAAGCCATCCTGGTTGGGAGCAGAATAGTCGGTGGGCAGAGCCCATCCTGCAGCTTGCTGTACTGTGAAGTCCCAAGTCCCTTTACCTTCCATTGGAGGCCTTGGAGTGGATCATCATCTGAGACTCTGTCATTTCCCGAGAATTCTCATCAGGGGCTGACCTCACTGCGCTGGAGATTGACACGCTCACTTGGCGTTTGAGCATCTTCATGACCTTTCTCTTGTACCCTTTGCATGCAAAGAAGTATATGAAAGGGTCCATGCAGCAGTTGAAGTTCATCAGGCACACTGTGAAGTGCAGAGAGATCTGGAAGGAATGTCTCGCCCCACACTCTAGGGGTCCAGGGGAACAGAGTATCTTTATCATGTGCTGAATGATGGCCACGTGGTAGGGCGTGAAGCACAGGATGAACACGACGATGATGAGGATAATTGTGTTGAGAGCCTTTTTGTTCACACCTGATTTCTCGGTGAGTGGGTTCTGCTTGGCAGTCCTGAAGAGTTTGCAGCAGATCTGAGAGTAGCACAGGAGGATGACTGTGATAGGCAGCACATAGCCCAGCAGACAGGCTCCGAGCAGAATCCATGGCAGAGACGCTGTCCCTTCAAAGTTTGGATATTCCATGCAAGTAGTCTTGTCTCCCTCCTCCTTAGACATAGGATTGAGGAGCAGTGGCAGTGTTTGAGCAAAGACCAGAATCCAGACAGACAGGCAAACACCCTTTGCATATTCGATTCTTTTAATCTTGTTGTAGCGCAGAGGGTGCACCACAGCGAAGAAGCGGTCTATGCTCAAGCAAGTCATGAAATTCACACCTGCGTATGTGTTGATGTAGAACACCAGAGCAGTTACCCTGCACAGGGCGTCACCTATCATCCAATCAAAGCCCAGCGCATAGTAGGCTATCCGAGTGGGTAAAGCTGTGGTAAACAGGATGTCAGAAATCACCAAGTTCATTGAATAGAGAGTGGTTGAGTTGATTTTTTTTCTGTTTTGAACAATGACAACCAAGGCCAGCAGGTTTCCCACCAGCCCAATGATGAAGACCAGGCTGTAATGCAGAGGCATTAATATCCTGGCTGTGCTGTGGTGTGCATAGAGATCACAGTTATTGCCATGAGATGTTGCCAGTGGGGTAGTAGAATTGTTAGCCATCTCTGTATCCAGCAGCGGCCACAGTCACTAGGAAGGAAACAAGGAAGGACTCTTTAGCTAAAACCACTTAGATCAGCAGTGCACTCATTTATACACCTACTTTAAAATTTTCAGTGTGCAAATTCCCTCTGGAATAAACTGAGAATAAAATTTATGTGTTTACTTTTACAGTTAGTGGCTTTGACAGAACTCGGGCAAAGGAAATGGAACCCTCTAAATAGGTCAAATGTGTTTTGTAACCTGGGGGAGGGGGGAAGCTCACTAACTTCAGACAGAAATCCCCCTTTTTCTGAATCATGGTGTGGTTAAGAATAAAATCGTGTAAAGTTCCCCACATTTTAGACAGGCATTAAACTTGGCTTTTAAATTGAATTTAGGTTGAGCTTTTTTTTTTTCTTCTTCCAAAATGCATATCACTGCCAGGAAATGAAATCAGTCAAACATGTAGTGAAGTATGAACTTACCATAGTATCTGATCTGTGTTAACCCAGAAAGTATGAGAAATAATCTTAGGTCATGTTAGGAACTGAAAGTTAAACTCTCTTACGAAAAAGAAATAGTATTCATAACTAAAATGAAAAAAGGAAAGAAATAAATGTAAGGTGTGTAACTAACACCAGCTGCTCCGTGGGCTGAGGCAGGGGCGTCACAAGTTTGAGGACAGCTTGGCCATCTCTCACTGAGACCCTTTCTCAAAATGGAAAAACAAAAGTAAGGTTCAAAGGGCCTTTGAGTCTACCTCAGCAGTGGCACACTTCTCTCTCTCTCCTGTGTGAGATTGAGTGTGTATGGTGGAGGGCCTTTGAGTCTACCTCAGCAGTGGCACACTTCTCTCTCTCTCTCTCTCTCTTTCTCTCTCTCTCTCTCTCTCTCTCTCTCTCTCTCTCTCTCTCGTGTGTGAGATTGAGTGTGTATGGTGGAGGGCCTTTGAGTCTACCTCAGCAGTGGCACACTTCTCTCTCTCTCTCGTGTGTGAGATTGAGTGTGTATGGTGGAGGGCCTTTGAGTCTACCTCAGCAGTAGCACATTTCTCTCTCGTGTGTGAGATTGAGTGTGTATGGTGGAGGGACTCAAGCTGCTTCTAATAAAATTTAAATTGGCCACCAGTGTGCGTTGAACCCAGTAAGTAGTGTAAAGTGGTGTTTTATGTCTTGCCTTAGTAGTAAGTTCGTCTCCATGGCAGTGTGTCTCTTACTGTCTGGATGTATTAGGCGTCTGATGGATGCTCCAGTGTTCCAGAGTGTTGAATCAGTATTTGGAGTGTTAATGCATAGTTTATGGAGATAGTCCCTGGGTGCACATTTGGATTATTTGAAGTTTTTTCTTGGTCATAAATAATGCTAAGACTAGTTTCATATCCTGAATTGGAAATCTAAAAATTCTGACAGTAAAATTCCATATAAGAAAGAGAGAGAATGGCAGTGAAAGTGGAGAAGCAAGCAATAAAGTCTGTGATTAAAGGGGAAAAGGCACTTCCGGGAGACTCTGTGCATCGCATGTGGCTGTCACTGATGGTAAGGGACTTCTTTTTAGTGTCTGTTGCTGCTGCTGTATCTTGAAGGGAAAGGACTCTATCAACGACGATTGGGAGCACTGACTCCAGACCTACCTGTGCCTGGTGCTAGATGACCGGGTCTCTGTCAACTTCTGACAGAGAAGGGGGATGCTCCCTGGCACTGGGCTCTCTGCCTGTGGTGTGTGTGTTAACAGACGAGTCCTCACAGTATACAAATAAAACCTAAAGCAAGACCAAACAAAGTAAGAGGAAGCATCTTGCTGTCTCAGAGAAGATCAGAAAGGAAATGGACAGGCAAAAGGACACGATGAGGATGAAAAATGGAAGATGCAGAAGAAGGTAGAAAGCATATCTGCACAGATTTAAACGGACCGGACTTCCTGGTTACAGGGAAGACTACCAGTTTGGAAGGTTTTTTGTTTGTTTATTTGTTTGTTTTGTTTGGGTTTTTGGTTTTGGGGTTGTTTTTTGTTTTTTGTTTTTAATTTCTTTTTTCCTTTTTTTCTTTTTTTAAAAAAAATCCAGTTGCTTGTTGCTTAAAGAAAATGTAATCCAAAGCAATTCAGAAAGGTTCAGAATAAAGCTGTGGGAGATATATACCACCTAAGTCCTGATGACAGGGTGGGCCTCAATCAGAAAAGAAGGAAGTAAAGGCAACTTTGATGCCAAAATCCAGAATAGTCAGCACACCTTTGATCTCAGCACTCGAGGGGCAAAGGCAGGCAGATCTCTAGGTTCAAAGTCATCCTGGTCTTCAGATGAGTTCCAGGACAGCCAAAGCTATACAGAGAGACCCTGTCTCAAAAAGCAACCCTTACCCTCCCCAAATCCACAAAAGACATAAAAATAATTATGAGATTATGTCTGTACTATCATAATCTGATATAGTTTACAGGAGAAAATCATAAGTCTATAATTGTAATGGGCAGTCATGTGTTTTTTAATATCCTAGATAAGAAAATAAAAGGTACTGAAGACTTGCTCAACATGATTCAAGAGTCAGTAGATATAAGCAGGTCTCAAACTCAGCCATCATAAGACATCCAGAAAGTCAGTATTGAGCAGACCACACAGCCCGAGGACAGCACAGCTAAACTACAAACCAATGACAAAGCAACAAAGAGTGGATTTGGAAATGAAAAATATATGTATAAGAAACCTTTGACTTAAAGAAGATACCACGTCAGAAATGTTTAAGATGCTTAAAATAAAAAGAAAGATTGAAAATAGAAGTTTGCTGTATCACTTAAGTCTAGGAGAAGCCTCATTTGTCAGCAAAGCCAGAAGTAAATAAAAAGTCAGCTGTGAAATTAATGAAATATAAAAGCACAGGGAAGCTGTCCATTCATGGAAGGCCTGCCTTTGCTGCTGTGTTCTGGAGGCAAGGTGTAGACACAGGCTGAGTACAGCTTCTAGACAAGCCTTGGTCCTGAGGAGCCAGCACCACCAACCATGACAGAGTTGATAGCAGTCTCTAACTTTTGTGAGAATTTTTCCTCCTGAAAATCTTACTTTCCACTTTTGAGGAGTTTTTTCATAGCAAGTTCATGAAATGTGATCTCAAATATTGGTGTGTGTTTGTGTGTGTGTGTGTGTGTGTGTGTGTTGGAGTTGCAGCATCTCCATGTTAACCACTACTGTAAAGATGAGGAGAGCCACCCCAACATAAGAGAGGGGAGGGCAGCTGTTGTGTGTCAGCCTGCAGATGATGCCCAGGTGAGCCTGTGAACTGTGTGCCTTAGCATCTGGTACAGCCAAATGGGAGTGGTTTCAAATAGTTCAGGTATGGGAGTATTCCACCCAGTGTTGGCTGTAACAGGAAGATGCCAGTGTGTGAACAGCTCAGATTCTTTCAGTAGATGACTTGTAGGCATTGAATGGTTCAGCCGTGCTGTGGCATGTGAAAGTGGCAAAGCAAGACTGTTTCTTGACTGGAAGTATGTTAAGGAAAGCTGATTGCATGACTTGGTACTCTGAGGGAGAATGCACACAACCACACAGAAAGATGCCTGCTTGGATATTATATGTGCCAACAGGTACTACTGTGTGAGTGATTGGGGACTTGTATCCATACAGCCTAAATTCGGTATACTGACCATAGATTGACTGAAGTAAGGTAATGCTTTTGTTAATTGGAAGAAGCAGTGTTAATTTGCTCTTCTTGTGAGAGCACCGTCACCCAGTGTGCTCTCTCTTACTCTACCTGCCTACTTTTAAGTCGTGTCTGGTAAGGACCTCGTATGGGTCTGAGGAGTTAAATATCATATTGGGTCCTCCTATGTGGTGCTCCCTTGAGTCCTTTGAGGAGCAGCTGTCTCATGAGCCCTTAAAGAACTGAGAGATTGTGGTTTCAGAGTACAGACCGCATGAAATATGTGGTTAGCTTCCCCAGGGTAGATGGGACAACCTTCCCAAGAGCAGGGCAAGCCAGTCCCAAGCAAGACTGGGACAGAGATCTTGACTGACCACTGTTGGGCCCGAGCCAGCCAAAGGCAGCACTTTTAGAGTATAAGCAGGATGGGTCAGAACGTGGCCTCAGTAAGCAGATGGAGATGGCTTGAAAACAGGCTCCTTTTGGATACTTAGCAGCTTCTGGGGGGTTGATTCTACGTTCCCTCAGTCCCTGTTTCTGTCTTCCCTGTGTCCTCAATGCTGTCTTTTTAGTACGCTTTATCATCTCCACATTAAGAGAAAAGTCCTTTCACATCCTTGGCTGCTGTTACCCAATTCCTAAGGCAACAAATCTCAATTTACTATATGCCCTCAGAGTTAGAATTTGTTCTTTCCTTTAATCATCTTCTGGATTACTCTTGTGAGGCTTAAGTTAGCTTCACACTTTTAGCAAACAATACTTTTAGTGCTTTTAGTCTACATATGCTGGATCCCGGGAATGCAGAACGAGAGGGTCTACAACTGAAGAGATAGAGAGACAGTGTGGGACGTGCCGTGTGACTCAGCCCTGCTGCTTGTCTTCCTCCTCGTGTACCCAGTGTCCGGTCTCCTTGTGCTCAGTGTGCCTGTCTGGGTCTCAGCTTCTCCTTTTCATCATTCAGAGTATAACTTACACTTTAACGCACTTTAATTATTTCTCATTTTAATTATTCTTAGGCAGTAGCTTCTGACATGTTTAGAATATGTATGTAAACACATACACAAAATATACCTACATACACATGTGTGCCTGAGTTAAACCTGAAAGTACTATAATATGTCAGTGAACACATTGGGGAAAGCCCACAGAGTGTGTCTTAAGTCTGTTTCCCTTAGAACACTAATATTTATAAGAATTATAGTTTCAGTGCAATGCTTTTGATGACATTGTACACTTGACTACATTCCACACACTAAGGGACAGAAATGAAGATGATGACCTCTTTTCCCAGGAGCACAGATAGTAACTAGGCTACATGAAATGGAATTAATTGTTCTTCAGGGCTGACCTTCCTGAAGAGTGAGGTATTCATGGCATTGTGTATCTATCCTTCAGTTCTAGACCCTCAAATATTAAAAAGGTATCATTTCTGTGTTCCCAAATCTAGCATATGTAGACTAAAGCCACTAAAAATATGAAAGTATAAAATGGTGTGGTCTACCCCCAAACCTCCACTCCCTTGGAAGCCATCTTGTCAATCTCTGATTTTCCTGCTAAGCTGCACAGACAGTCTGTTCTGTGTCTGTAATGTAACCTTTGATCCTTCAGCTTTCCTGTCATCCTAACTTTGTCTCCCCTTTTTACTTAAGGCATCAACAATTCTCAGAATAAATGTTAGATTCCTTCCAACGTCCTTCCCTGACATTCTTGAAAGTGGTATATGTGTATACATGCATGCGAGCACACACACACACACACACACACACACACACACACACACACACGTTTGAAAAATTTATTTCCTTGCACATAGAGTTGCCAAAATTTCTTGAGATGTTATCATTTCATCTTTGCATAACCAGACATGTTGACACGAAGTGACAGTTTTTCTCTAGTCACAAAAAGGAAAGGAAAAAAGTCCCCCTAAAACTTATTAATTAGTATTTAATAAAATTGCCTAAGCTCTGATATAGTTTATACTCAGAAAGAGCTTAGCAAAGAACCAAAGCAAAAGTCTTTGGGCTTTTAAGGTTTCTGAAGTGTCACCATTATCTCTAACATTTATTCTGAGAATTGTCAATGCCTTAAAGAAGGGAGACACTGTTGTCCTCAGGGTTAACAGTGTTTTGAGCTGGTCAGGTGTGACCTCAAGATGGGGTTGAGATCTGCCTTAGGCAGAGGGGTGACTTGCCTTGTGTGTGCCAAAAAGGAAGCTGTGCTTTGAAGAAGAGCCAGAAAAACAACTAAGAGCAAGGAAGCACAGAGAGATGCTCTAGGCGTGTTGTCCATTACAGTTAACCCAACTCTTCCTTTCAGCTATTTTCTTGAGGAAAGATAAGGTTGTGGAATGCTTAGAATTAATTAGGGGGGAATAAAATGAATGGAAAACAAAGGGAACAGCTCATGGCAGGGAGTGACTGAATACCAAGGACATTGACCTCTGAGGGAGGGGAGCAGCTCAGAGGTGGCTGAGGCTGTCTCAATGCCCTTGATAACAAACCTGAGGGAGAAGTCACCGTACTCTTTCTCTGACCATGGTCAGCCTTTTGGGGGAAGCTCACTTTCTCTGGATGTTGGAATGTCAAGGAGCCGCAGAGATGAGCTTTGTGGCACTGCTGCTGAGCCCGTGACATAGTCCACCTCCAGCCATCATTCAAGAAATCTGGGAAGACCCCAGACAGCACAGGGAACTCTTCACATAGCAGTCTGCAGTTCACTCTGCCCTCAGTACCTCTCAAGGCGCCTGACTCAGTGGTGCTCAGAGAAGATCAGTTGCGTTGGAAAGCTACCTTTCGGAGCTAATGGAAAGTGCTCAGCATCTGGGAGGGCGCCGGATGGGTGAGCATTCTCTCGCATTTGGAACTGGACATGTTCCAGATACTTTTCTGTCACTTTTCAGTGATTATTTATTCCTCGTGTGCCTTTATCAAAGGTAATGATGTCATGTGTAAGTTACTGTAAGAGTTAAAGGGAGGCTACTCACACTCGTTCCACACATGGAAGGCAGATGTGCGGGATCTTACACGCGGGATCGCTGGCTTCATAGCAGAAAAACCTTGTAGTGAAGGTGTGTGTGCCTGATATTCTTCCTCTTAGGGTGCTTCTAGAAATAGCCCACACTTTGTACCCTTCAGCTGAAGGGACTTTCAGGCTTTAAGTTAAGCCTCCTTATTTTGTGGCTGTGCTGAATTGAGAAAGAGTTGAGTCATTTTCTCAAAGTGCTTCAAGATTACATGGGAAGTCAGGGCTCTGTCCTTCCCCGGCCAATGGGTCTTTTCCTGCAGCCCCTAACTCTGCCCTGTGCCCTGCACCCCACCCCACAGCCATGTCCTTATCTGCCTGTGTGCCTGTCTGTGACGCTGCTGTCTGCAGTCCTTCCTCTCTTCTCTGTGCAGTGGCCTGATGGCCTTTTCCCTTGAGAGCCCAGAGCAAGGGAGGCCAAGAGCTCAGCAGTGCCTGTCCCTTAGGATAGGTTTCTTCTCTCTTCCTCTGGGTCGCTAGCCCTCTTCGTTGACCCAGCTCGTGGCTCCAGCCAGAGCAGTGGCTCTCTGTTGTGTGCCGGGTCTTTGATTTAGAAATCTGTGACTCTTCCTTCCCTGCATCACGGCTTTCACTAAAACCTCTTTAGGAAGCAGCTGTCCAGAGGAGCTTCCTGACCTCTACTCCTGCCTTCCTCTCTACTCCACCTCAGGAAGGCAGAGTATTGTTGAGGTTGTAGCTTTGTGTCTCACTCCTGTGAAGTTCTGAGAGGGAGGGTAGTTCTTACACCCCCAAAATTGAAAAGAATGACCAGATCTCAGCTCACGAGTCCCTTGCTCTCTGTCAGGAGACAGTGAGCATGGCAGATAGTAATGGCTCCTAGTCAGACCTCTGTCTTGGAGCGTTCACTGAAGCCAAGGCAGGATCCCCTCAGTAGCTAAAGTCACAACTGTAGCTGCTAAGTTTAAACTCGGCTCTTTGCCGCCAGAAAAATCACAGTCAATACAGGACGTAGTATCCCTGGTTCCTGTTTCCAAGACAGAGATAAATAGAAGTGGGTGGAAGGCAAGCACAAACAAGAAGGTATTTCAGAACTTTGGACATGCGCTTACTCACTTGTGTCTGAGAGAGATGAGGAAGATAGGTGGACTTAAATGAAGTGGTCATTAATGTATAGCATGTTTTAAGGTGAATACAGGAGAGTTGAATATTTTGGGGTTTGTTTTGTTTTTAAGATAGGGTCTCCTGTGCTCTTGGCTAGCCTCAAACTCACTACTATATGGGTGGAGGCTGGTCTTGAGCTCCTGATCTTCCTGTCTCTGCCTCCCAAGTCCTGGGCTGAAGGAGTGTAACACCATGTTCTCTAAGCAAAGATTTTATAAAGGAGTTTGCTATTTGGGGGGGTATTGAGGTAGGGTTTCTCTGTATAGCCCTGGCTGTCCTGGAACTCACTCTGTAGACCAGGCTGGCCTCGAACTCAGAAATCCACCTGCCTCTACCTCCCAGGTACTGGGATTAAAGGCATGCGCCACTACTGCCTGGCTGTGTTTGCTATTTTTAACAGTATTTCAGCAACAAAATATTTTTACTGCTATTTCAACTGAAGAAAATTCGGAGCCCAGCAAAGCTTTATGCTGCTGGTTTACCTTGTATGGTTTTTAGGACTATATGGATATCTGACAATATGCTTTCTACCCTTGTTGGACCACCAGAACACTGAGTCTCTGTACCTCGGCAGCATACAGAGGATTCTGCATGTGTGATCTAGTCTTGTAGCCATGGCCAAGACAGCACAAGCAGCCCAGGACAGACAGGAGGACATTGCCCACCTCCAAAACCTTAGCTCTTACTATGACAAAGAGAAGGGTCTCCCTATAAATGCTTTCATTTCTTGGTGACTGCAGGTCAGGATTAGGAACCTTGCATGTACATTTCACATCACAGACTGCTGTAGGCTGACCTACAGTAGCTCTCTAGTAAAAGTCTGCCATGCATGCTTGGAAGTCCTGGAGGGAGCTCAGTTGTCACAGAGTTTACTCTGCTAGGTGACTGATCACAACACTAATTAACTCTAGGAAGCCCGCCAAAAGCTTATAAAAGGACTTATTACCACAGCCACCCACGTATCATACAAGCCTGCGAGCAAGGCTGCTTTGTGGAACCGTGTGCCCTAGCAGTTCTAGGTTCACAGAGCACCATTAAGCCTCAGAGACAAACATTCAGAGATACTAGAAAGCACACCTCGAGTCTTTACATACACTGTTAACAGAAAGCAGACATCTTCAGACAAGCTCAAGAAAATAATTTGTACGTGTATCTTTCTGTGGGCTGATGGGTGGGGTGGGAGTGGTATGCAGTGTGCCGCCAGCACCTACTCTGAGAGTCCAAGAAGGACTTGGCAGAAACATTTCTCCCCACTTTCTGAATGAAGCGGCCAAAGCCAGAAACCTTCAGCAACTTGTATGGGGCTAAGCAGGTCTAAATGATGGAGCCTGGGTTTAAGGACTGAGTCCAAGCCCTCCCTTAACATTATACTCCTACACTCTGGGTGACACTCTTACAGAGAATGCCACTGCACCTTACAACCCCCAGTCTTCTTTAAAGGAAGTCCCTTTAAGACTTATATTCTGTTAGGCATTTCTCTTAACTTCTGCTCTTACCCTGGAAATTGAGTTTTTAAATCTCTACATATAATCTTTGTTTTACAGGTTTTTTTTCTTTAAAAATTTTAGACTATAAATGTGGAGGCTCATTTAGCATTACTGGTCACCTAATAATAGAAACCAAATAACAAATTTTATTTTTCACTTAAAATAGTTGATCTTTAGAATGGTTTTGCTTCTGAGGCAGGAGAGCCCAGGCTGATCAAACATCTTTGCTGGTGGGAGGATAAATTGATAAAATATTTTTGCAAACTAGAAAATACCATTCTATATCTGATGCTTTAGAAAATAAGCCCCTTACTCCGGGAAGTCTGCTGTTGATAGTCTATCATCAAAACTACTTGTCTGTACATAAATGCACGTCAGGTAGTCAAATGCAGTGAATTTTTTAAAATTAGGCTAAATGGTTATATTGTATATAAACTATATCCAAATTTAGGAATACTCTGCCTCAGCACCATTGTTCCTTTCTCTTTATAGTAAAGAATCCTGAAATGTTGAATTTTGAAATTCATAAAATAATGTTTCATTCATTGCTTCCATCTCAGGAGCTACTTTGAGCTGCCAGTAACCCCAAGGAAATTTAAACAGCCAGTTATTACAGCTGGTTATCTAATACATTATTTTTCCTTCATTTTTACTTTGAAACTTAGGTTTTTAAAGTATTCCTTAACTTAAAGAGAAGAATGTCAGGTACTTACATATCAGAAGGTGGCTAGGGCCTCCGTTGTGGCAGTCTGTGTCTGCTCAGACTGGAGTTAGCTAAGTTGGGCATGTTGCTTTAAGAGTGATCGAGCAGGCGTCCTTTTATGGTGGTGCCTTTTTCCTGTCATCCTGTGACTGAGCAGAGCTATGATCAGTTAACCTCACATATGCTGCGTGCTTTTTTCAAATGGGATGGGAAGTGAGATTTTTTTTTTCTGATACTGTTTTAAAAAGTGTTCAAAAGCCCCTTGGACTTTGTGAAATGCTCATATCTATGGAACTTTTAAAATTTTTCAATAAGGATTTAAGTCTTAAAAGTTTTTTTAAGCAATAAACTTTAAACAGAAAGAGGGAGGAGGGAAAGAGATAAGTATAATTACTGATGACTTTATGTTGATATTTTACATAAAGTTTAGGTTAAGGAAAAATGTCAAGTGTAATAGCGCTGTCTGCCAGCAGACATGGAGGTATCAGGAGTGTAGTGTAGAGTTTGAATCTGAACAGCTGTGTCAAAGATGCGTTTCTGTGGTGAGGGAGAAAGGCTTTCCTTGTGTGTAAGTTAGTTACATTTTCAGTGGAGAACAACTGACTGACTCAGTGGCAGTGGACACAGAAAGATCAAGGACAGTTGGCAGACACGTTACTGAGTCTGTGAATAGTGCTCTGAGCAAGCCAGAGAGGTGGCAGTCACCCATGATCACCTGTGATCTAGCCTGTCATACGTGAGTGCTGCTTTTGGAAGACACTTGTGCTGTGCCTGGTGTGGGGTGAGGGGAGCAGTGATTCCATGAACAGAGAGTGCTTAGGCCTCCCAGGACTGCAGAGTGGGGCTTTATACTGCGTCCTTATTCAGGGAAATAGAAGATGGGTCAGAGGATGGGGGTGCAGCAGATTTTCAAGCCAAACCTGCAGACAGCTCTACCTTGTTTAAAATGGAATGTGCTTTAAAAGAAAAAAACAAATCAAAAATGCTTTGGTAAACTGGTTGATTTTGAGGGATGCTATAGAGAGAATTGAGTCATTCTGATAGGAATTTATAGCTTTATGACCCCAGAGGCCTTAGAATTATTTCAAAATCACATTTTATTTATTTTGTATGTATGTGTTAGTGTGCTTACACATGTGCTATATATGTTTGTAGCATGTGTGCCAGGACATACATAGATCAGAGAACAACTTTTAGGGACAGATTCTCCTCTTCTGCCACCTGGATCCTAGGGATCGAAGGCTTGGTGACAAGTGACTATCTTGACAGCCTACCAGAAGTAGGCACCCTCTTGGCCTAGGCTTCTGTAAAAATGCCTTTCAGTTGTGCTGTTGAAGGTCTACAGAGGAAAACCAAAGAGCAAGCACCAAGTCAGTGGAATTCTTGGGCACCCACTTGGTTATGTATAAAATAAAGGCAGGTGAGAGCCAAGGCAAGTCAACCTTACGATGAGGATGTGGCTGAGTGCAGAGAGCATTAGCATGTGCCAGGCCCTGCATATAAGCAAAATGGAATTGGCACATACTAGGAATTTTCAGTTTGTTACAAGACCATCCTAGTGGGATACTTTTTGGAAGACCCAGCTAGTTAAAGCAAGTTTTATGGCAAGTAGGATCCATCATCTTTTTTTAAAAAACAAGATGGCTGGCCCAGGATTCATAGAGATCCACCTGCCTCTCCCTCCTGAGTACCAGGACTAAAGGCGTACACCACCAGGCCTGGTGGATCCACCCTTTTTTTTTTTTTGTATAAGAAATAATCTAAGAAGTGTATGAAGAAGAGCCAGAAGCCTGCAGATACTGCTGTAGCTGCATGGGAGAGAAAACACTCGCCTTGTTTAGTTGTTGAAAGTTGTTTAGCAGTGGCCATACTATACCAGTGAACTCAGTGTCCTATAGAAGTGAGGTAGACGTCTGTGTGAAGTGTTTTCTTTGTTTGCTCTCTGACGTATGGTCATGAGACGTATAGTAGGTACTCTGAAACTAGTAAGGATACTAAAGGAATAAATTATCTACTAACTAATTTTCTTGTGTGTTTCTAGCTCTTTGCTTAAGATAAGGAGGCTTCCAGAAGTTAGCTGTTGACACTATGTAAAAGGTCACTGTGAATGATTGTTGCCAGTGTAAAGAACAGATGTTGTCAGAAAATAAGGAAAAGGGAAAAACTGGTCAGTGACTAATAACATTATGGTATTTTGTGACGCCTTGTGTATATAGAAATAGCAACACAAAATTTCAGCAAAACAACCCAGAGAGTCCTGGTTTAATATGTGTGTCTTTGCACTGTTCCCACATGTGGTCTCCTATTTAGTCACCATTCAAAATGATACAGTGATTAGTGTCTAAGGACTTTTTACACTTCTCTTCTTGCTGGATAAGATACGAACTGTGGGCACTAAAGTTATTGCCATTTATTTCCTGGGAGGGTAGAGGTTATGTTAAACTGTGACCTCAAGCAAGAGCTGTGCTTCAGGCTACTTAATAACATCATTTTTACGTTGCATTTGTTGATAAGTGTAAAGAGAAAGAGCTCCTGTGAGTCCAGAAGCTGCAGCTATGGTTGGGGGAGGGGAGAGGGCAAGGGGGCCCTAGTGCAACTGTTTAACAAAGCAGGGATTTCTTTTTTTTAAGATTTATTTTAATTTATGTGTGTATGGCAGTGAATGCCATGTATGTGCACATGCTCATAGAATCCAAAAGAGGGTGTGTGATTGTTTGGAGTTGGAGTTACAAACAGTTGTGAGACATCTAATGTTAGTGCTGGGGACTGAACTCTGGTCCTGCCCTCTTGTCACAGAGTCTATCCCTAGGGTTTGGTATTTCAGAGAATACCAGGCTGTTGTCTTGGTATGTGCGTTAGATTGTTTGTTTGTTTTTGAAACAGGGTCTTAATATATAGCCCTGGCTGGTTTCCATCTTGCAGAGATCTTTCTGCTTCTGTCTCCCAAGTGCTGAGATAAGGTGGGCCATCACACCTAACCTTACCAAACCAATTCTGAGTACAGACACAAAACTTTGCTTTAATCCTATTGTGCAGCCCTTGGACATCAACATGGTCCCAGGAGGCAGCCCAGACCAGGGGTGTCCACGTGGTCTTTGGTGGTGACATGGACCGTGGACACACACATGGCCTCATTGGCAGCACAGGCTGGGACTCCACTGTGGCTGTATTTGTCAGTTCTGGCTACTCAGAACAGGCTGTTTCCCTCCACTCACACACACCCTCAAGTCTTCAGCTCCACCTCTCTTCATAATGCTCAAACCATTCCACTTCTCTTTCTGTCCCACCTCTCCACCACATACGTGCACATGGTGTGGCTCCCCTGTGAGCAGGCTACTACATGGGCAGGCTTCTGGGTGTCAGTCTGCCTGCCCATGCTACGTGACAGTAAGGGAAGATTCATTTGTTATACAAATATGTGTTGAGAATGATCAGCTCTGGAAAGTGAGAAAAAGGTACCAACAAAACAGCCAGAGTTAGGCAGGCAGTGAGATGTCTCAGCCCAGTAACCTGACTTCAATCGCGGAACCCACAGTAGAAAGAGAGCTCCCAGAGTTGTCTTCTGACACCCACATGTTCTGTGGCACACACTCTCCCTCCTCCACAATAGCATTTAAAGGCCAACATCCCTGTCTTGTCTTTGTGTTCTGACTGGGAAGAGAGGTGCTACGTGAGTGGACCCCACAGATTGGGAGGTATCAGGGGAAAAGCTGGGCTGCTAGGGAACACAGAGTAGGATGGAGTTGTGGTCTGGGAGGGTTGCTCTGTTCTGTGCAAATTGCTGCTGTCGGAGTTGAAGAACAGTGTAGTGGGAATGGGCACCATGGGGCCATGTTTGAATTTGGTCTTTACTGAGGTATGGTGCCATTGGAGGGTTTAAGGCTACAGGTGACTAATTTGTTCTCCTGAATGAAAAGAAAGCACAGCTGCCTAATCAACTGAGTTTAGGGCAGGGTTAGGCAGAATGTAGTTCTTTTGTATGGCATTTAGAAGTTGCTTTGCTTTTAATCCACCAAAGAGTCATAGATGCAGGAGATGTAAGTTAGATGTTCATCCATTGGTCCTGGGCTCCTCTGGGAAGATGGCTACATTGCAATACCCAGAATGATGTTCCTTCAGCTGAGTGGACAGCTGTTGTTTGTCACTTCTTGCACCTTTATGTGTATTTTGCCATGCAGGTAATTTATGGTTCATAGATATTGCAGCTGGATAGGACTGTTTAATTTCCCCTCCCCTTCCCCCAAGCTTGGCAGCTTGTGTAGTATTTTCTAGAACCACAGAAGTTAGACCACAAGAAAGAGGCTTTCAGGTCAGATCCAGCCCAAGTCACCAGTCCCAGTGTGTCCTGTGGTATCTTCAGCAGTAGAGGCTCAGTCTCACCTCTGAGAGGCAGCCCAGGGCTTTGTAGATAATCCCTGTTGTCCTGGGACTCACCCAGACTGCCCTGACCAATCCTTCTAAAGGAGGTTTCTTAGGTTTTATTAGTCTATGGTTCTTGTGGAAAGAAAGCGTTGTCAGCTCAAGTCGCTTACCTTCCTTTAAGATAAATGTGCCTGTGTGCTTGCGTGTGTATGTGTGTGTGTGTGTGTATATTGTGTGTATATATATCTATAAATACACTTTTGTATACGTTGTATATAATATTAGGTACATATGAAGTAGTATAATTTCTCAAGGCTTTATCAAACAGCCTTATTTTATTTGCCTCATCTCTTCTGCCATCCCTCCCTCTCCTGCAGTTAGAGATCTCCCAGCATTGTTAGTCCACACTCCGCGTCATGGCTCCTGTGTCCAGTGTGTTTGTTGTTGTTCCGATTGCTCTAGCTCTCTGAGGCTTTCTCGGGAGGCAGAGGCAGGCGGATTTCTGAGTTCGAGGCCAGCCTGGTCTACAAAGTGAGTTCCAGGACAGCCAGAGCTATACAGAGAAACCCTGTCTTGAAAAACCAAAAAAAAAAAAATCTTTTTTTCTATCTCTGTGAAAAATGTGGGTATTTTGAATGGGAATTGCATTGAGTCTATACATTGGTTTAGGTAGGATGGTCATTTTCATAATATTAATTCTGCTGATCCACAAACACACAAAGTCTTTTCATTCTCTGGTGTTTCTCTGAATCTCTTCCGAGATTTGATGTGTTTGTTGTGTAGGTCCTACACCTTCCTCAGGTCTGTCCCGAGGTGTTTTGTTGTCTTAGGTGCTCCTGAATAGGGAGTATGTCTGTGATGTCGTTTTCTGTGTATGGTTTTGGTGTATGCAAAAGCTGTTGGTGTTTTTACGTTGCTTTTGTAACCTGACACTTTGCATTTCATGTATGGTGTCATTTACAGATTGAGATGGCTTGACTTGTCCTTTTCCTGGCTGACCCTTTAATTCTCTCCTGCCTTATTGCTGCAGCTAGTGCTTATGGCACCCCATTGAGAAGGAGTGGGGCTGGTGGGCAGCCTCGCCTATCGCTTGACCTCAGTGGGATTGCTTCAAGTTCTTCTCTCAATTTAGGATGACATTGGCTGTGAGTTTGTCATTTTCAGCCATTAGTATTTTAACTCTCTGGGGACTTCTACCATGAAAGCATATTTGGTTTTGTCAAAGGCTTTTTCTGCATCTATTGAGATGTCATGTGATTTTTGCTTTTAAGTTTATTTATGATTTATTATATTTATTGTTATATATGCTGAACCATGATGGATGATCCTGATTTGTGCTGGTATTTGTTTTTCTAGCATTTTATTGAGGATTTTTGCATTTTTTATTTTGTGTGCGTGTATATGTGCATGTGTATGTGTGTTCC
>LR750669.1:95643-222299 GCA_902729485.2 Mus minutoides
CCCCTGCTCCTTGTTTGTGTCAGTGGTGGTTTTTTGATATTATAATTGAAAAGAGAGATTTGTATAATATAGTTGCTATCAGAATCAGAAAACGTACAAAAGACCAAGAGGGATACAGTGTTATGGGGGCAGGGGTGTACTGTGAGAATGTTTCCTTATACAAGTGAAAAATAGTTTTTGTATTTTCCTTGTTATCATGAAATAGTTTTTGTATCGATGCTGTTTCTAAAATTAGAAAATATTGACCAACCAAGTGTTTAATGAGTATGGTTACAAGGATATGCCCAAGCCATTCTGCTGTTACACATACATGTGGAGGTGGGGGGCAGCTCTGGGTGAAAGGATAACTTGTGTCCATGTGTACCACTCAGTGGGGCTTGTGTCCAGCAAGCAGCTGTCAGGCTGTGTAAGTGACTTAGGGAGAGGAGGGAAAGAGAAAGGGAGATAGCAAGAGCACTCTCAGGTGGTCCAGTGACTTAACAGACACCTGTCCTCTAGCATGGACCAGGACCTAGTGGGAATAACTCTTGTTTTCCCATGGGGTGTAGTTAGCAGTGTGACCCTATGATGGCAGAGAAGCATGGGTAGAGCACATGTGACTAATTCACATATCAAAGGCAAAGTGTCAAGTTGTGTTCCACAGCTCTGTGCTGCCACCATTAGGACTCACTGACCTCATTTCCCAAGTTGGAGCCACAGAGAGCAAGAAGAAATGAAACAAGAGAGCCCTTAGAGAGCTGTGGAGGGGTAGCGTGGTTCGAGGAGTGATTGAGAACCACTTAAGAAAAAGAGTTTAAGACAAAAAGAGGAAGAAGTGTGAGGTATGAAGAGCAGAAGTAGTGAAGTGCCTGGTGCCATGGTGCTAGATGACTGACTGGCCAGTGTCTGACATGACATGTGCTTGGCTGTTTGTGTGAACTGAACAGAGCATCCACTTCCAGTTTACTCATTGCGCCTTATATTTAATTAGGAGATGCTCAGCTGCTTACCAGTGAGTCAAAGTGAAAGATGGGATAGTTGCTGCCTTAACGTGTTATGCACACTTGACTGCTGTTTTGCCTATGGTGGATGTTTGAAAACCAACGTGTGTATCTCACACTGAAATGAATATGTGGTGTTGCTCAAGTATCTTTCTGACAGTGTTTGAATCCAATCTTACAGTAGTTTTTCTCTGTCTGTTTGCGTAGCTTGGCGCCCGTGTTCGCTCTCTTTGTACCATTTCACTGCTCCATCCCAAGAGTCCAGGTGGCGCAGATCCTGGGCCCGTTGTCCATCACAAACAAGACATTGATTTATATATTGGGACTACAGGTACGGTATTCATTTTATGTTCACATTTCTCTAACCAGATCTGGGTACTTTTGTTTTTTGTTTTATTTTGTTCTTTTTTTCTTTTGTCTTTTTCTCATTTGCTCTCCTTAAACCATTTTTTCCCATAAGTTTGGCTTCATGATCTGTATCAGGTGTTCAGAGGAAGTGTTACACAGTAAGAACATCAGAGAATGAAAGGTACTAGAATACACACATAGCCTTTAGAAATCTGATAAAAAGCTTTCACTATAATTTGTATCAGTGGAAAGGATACATTCATTTAATCTTGCAGTTGTAACTATATTTAAGAATCATAGTTTGAAATGGAAAAAAGTGAGGATAGTGGCAATGGAAAATCAGTGTCATTGTCAGTTATTCTGTGCCACCAGCCCATCCAAGCTGGGAGTATGCAAGGAGCACTAGCAAGCTGAGTCATAATACCAGCTCCAGAGTCTGGAGCAGGAAGATGTGAGGTTCAAGACCAGACTGGGCTAGAGAATACACTCAGGGCACCCTAGACAACTAAGACCATGTCTCAAAATTCTAAAAATACAGAAAAAAAAAAAACAGAACTAGGAACTGGAGAGGTGACTCAGTGGTTAAGGGTGTGTGCTGCTCTTAACAATGTGAGGACCCATGGAGTTCCCAGCACAGCTCACAGCTCCCATCCCCACTTGTCAGGCAGCTCGTAACTGCTTTTACTCCAGCTCCAGACCCGACATCCTCTTTTTCACATCTGCAGATACATACACTCACACAGAGGTACACAGACATGTAATTTAAAAGGACACAAATCATGTTTTAAGTGAGAACAGACCTAGGGACACCTCTCAGTGGTAATGTGTTTGCCTAGCGTGTCTAAGACCCCAGGTTCAATTTCCAACATGCTCCCCCTTCTGCAAAGAAGAGAAGGCAGAAGCTTCACTCGCTCTGGTGGGTCTGTGTAGCCTGCTTTGCCATGAAGGCCACTGGAGCCTTTGTCTGACTTAAAAACTCAAATTCCAAGGTCATCTCCCTAACACCCAGCCTGTGCCCACTGCTCCCTCAGCCTAAGGCTTACGCTAGAAGGTACATGTGCTCTCCATTTTTCTGAAACGTTTTTCTTTGAATTGAATTCTGTGTGCGATCCCTTGTCCCTCTCCCTCTGGTGCTGGTGTTATATTCATACATCACTGCATTGACCTTTTCTGTGTGCTGTGGGCTCTGGACTCAGGCTTTCATGCTTCCATGGCAGGCCCTTCATGCACTGAGCTGTCTATGCCTGCCCACCCCCACCCTGGTTCTTTCATACATATTTCTCTGGCTTTCTCTCTCCCCACTGTGGACACTTGAAACCAGGAATATTAGATAGACAGATGGATGGTGGGTGAGCAACTAACTTTAATCGTTGTAAGAGCCAGAATGCATGTTTGGAGACACATGTGGAGGTCATTGGAGGATGGCTTACAGAGTAAGTGTGAGGTGAGCACTTGCCCACACTGAGTTCAGCCCAGAGGCATACTCATACCCTTCCAGAATGCAAGCAGAAACTTGGAACTAAGACAAGGAGCATCAGAGACCAAAGAAATTATTATTTTTTTACTGACAAAATGACAGGTTGCTTTACTTGTGTATGAGAGGTGGGTGGGTGGTAAGCACAGAGCCATAGGGCAAGACACCACAGTCATACCTCCTGTTACTGCCCGACCTGGAGAAGCACTCAGGGTGCCCTCCTCATTGGCCAATGAGAAGCTTGGAGAGCAGTGACAGCTGGTTTTGGATTCCCCTCTCACAGGAGAGAATTATAAAGTCCTTGTCATCTTCATTCTTAACTGTGTTGTCATGAGAGGTGGGTGTTTGTAAAATGAATTCATAATCCTAGCTAGCCTGTATAAAAAACACATAATCCAGGTATTTTACTTATAAGCCATATGCCTTGATTGGGCAGGATTGGAGATATTCTGATTCCTCAGCTATAAGGTCCCTTGTCATTTGCTGTTTCTCCCAGCCACATGCTCATGGTCCATCTCCTCTCACAGTGGGCTCCTCCACCTCCCTTTCCTTTCTTCTTCTTCTCCCTCTACCTGCAAACCCCTTATTCGATCCTCAAGTCCCACCTTTCTCCCACCACAGCCCAATCACAAGCTCTAGCCTTTTATTGACTAGTTAAATTGGGGAGCAAGGTTCACATAGCAGCATCACTTGCTGTATGTGAGGATCTGCTTGTCTGGGGCAACCACATCTTGAGAGCCAGTATTTAGCATTAGAATACAAGCAGTATCAGACCAACCCACTACATTTTTCCCCTTTTGCCTAAATGTCCAGTCCATTTATATTTGGCAACTTAGATAAAGTATTCTATTATCTATCCTGTCTCTGTGAGTTCAGATTCTGCATCTAAGTCACTTTCTTTTCTTTTCTTTTCTTTTCTTTTCTTTTCTTTTCTTTTCTTTTCTTTTCTTTTCTTTCTTTCTTTCTTTCTTTCTTTCTTTCTTTCTTTCTTTCTTTCTTTCTTTCTTTCTTTCTTCTTTTCAAGACAGGGTTTTTCTGTATAGCCCTAGCTGTCCTAACTTGTATTGCCATCCTAAAATCATCTTCTTAGACCTAGACCATCTTTAATCCTAAACAACTTAAGCTTATAGTAAGGCTATGAGTATCTAGTCTTCAAACTGCGTCATCAGAGACCTGAGAAGGAATAAATGTTACCTGAGTAAGTAGGAAGTGCAGACAAGCAGCTTCTAAGACAGAATTGACCAGCTGGCTGCCTGGACAGCTACCCAGTAATTTCTGTAAAGTTGGAGCATCCATCTTTAGCCTTCTGGTCCAGTATATCTTGACAGGCCTTTTGAAAAGCAGGAATTATGAAGGACTTTCTCACCCTGTCTTGACAGAGCTTGGCAATTGACTTTCCTGCATTGTTTGTCCTTTCTGGACAGCATTTTGTCTGTAGTTGAAGCAAAGGCATTTCCTTTGCCCAGTGCCTAGCTTGCCACAATTGAAGCAATTCCATATGGAGGTTCTTTGATGTATTTCATCATACAAGTTGAATGGGGTACTACAAGGAGCTGATATGTCTCAATGTCAAAAAAGCCTTAAGTTAATAAAAGCATTGTTAAATGCCATATTTTGTGAGTCTCTGCCACTTTTGAAGACCATCTCTCTATTTATAGCATATTTGAACAAACAGATGTTGCCAGCTATTTATTATCTGTTCAACCTAGGATGTATATTTCTGTGATGATCTAGATTCGTATCTAACATCATCATCAGTTTGACTATTAGCTTATATTTCTTAACCATCTCTAATAGTTTGTACTGGCAGCTGTTAGAAGGACTGGAGCTTTATATTGTATCTTTAAAGATGATAGAGGAACAATATCTCATATAAAAACTGAAAAAAAATATAAAATGAATATCAAAACCTTAAATTTGTATCCATATACAATAATCTAAATCAGTGTAACCTTTAAATTTGTATCAGTATACTAATTTCTGTACCAGTATAACAAAACCTCAATTTTGCATCAAAATATAAAGATCTATACCAATGTTAGATTATGGCTATAAATTTTTTTTTGGTTTAAGAGTAGATTCAATAATCTACTCCCCCTGAATATTACTATATTCCCCCATTTTCTTCTTAGCCCCCTTTCCCTTATCTAAAGAAGAAAAGATAGAGAAAAGGAAAGGGAAAAGAAATCCCTGAGTCTAACCTCCCCATTTTGTTTCCCCCTTATCCAAGACCATAACTGTTTGTAACTATCCCCTTAAATGATGAAAGACATCCCACATCAAATGTATGGCCAAAATTCCTCTATGGAAACAGGCAGAGTTTTCTTTCTTAAAATTGCTTCCTGCTGATTTGGGGCATAGTTTTCTTTCGGGGGCCTAATGAAAATGAGACAACTGTTAAGTCTTAAGAAATCCAGCAATAGCATTTGTTGTCCAGTCTCTGTATGCTAAAAAAGTTTAGATTTAAGTGAAGTCCTGACTGGATCAGCCTTCAAGGCTGGACCTAAAGAGCTAGCTGTTAGTTGCCCGGGAGGCAGGTTTTTAGATGAAACAGCATTGATCAGTCTGAGGTAGGATCAGGCAGGATACTTGTTAACAACATCTCAGCATCCTGAGGGTGAATCTGGTCGGGGTTGTTTCTCTTTTTCTTTTTCTTTTTCTTTTTCTTTTTCTTTTTCTTTTTCTTTTTCTTTTTCTTTTTCTTTTTCTTTTTCTTTTTCTTTTTCTTTTTCTTTTCTTTTTCCTGTGAACATAAAGCTATCAGAGATAATACATATTACTGTATTAACATAATGTATGGAACATACAGTGTGTGTAGATCAGTGTGTGTCAATCAGTTAAAGATGATTTTTCTGCTCTTTAAACAGATGAAAGATATCTTTCTTAAGCTAGTTTGGATTATAACCAAAATTGCAATAAATCTCCATCTATGCCATATGAAAGGATGGCAGGATGTATCCTAAGAACGTTTGTAGCCAAAGATTTATTGACTGTGCATAGCTGAAGTTATGGCTGGAGACATTTTTATGACCCATGCAGTTTCAGACTTGTTTCATTTAAAGGGATCAGCATATACATTACCTATGCTGGTCCTTTTGATTTTTTTCCTTGTCTATAGCTGAGATCTTCAGGAGGTCTCCTCATCTCGTATCTGGTTTTTATCAATTTGGAGGAACCCAAAGCTTTTCTTTTCCTGTGAAATATAAGTATAACCTCTCCATCAGTGCAACACAGTTCCTGTTTTCCATTCTGAGGTTAGGACATCTTTAAAATAAACAGGCTGGTTTAGTTCAGCAGTCTTTTCCATTATCCAGTATCTCCAGCAGCTACCAGTATCAGCAGTTATCATTAGCATTGAAAAAATTTAAAGTTGATAAAGCACTATGTAATCTATCTCTGCAGGTCTTTATTACCCTCTTTATTTGTTAAGCATTTCTTTTAAAGTACAGTTGGATCTCTCCACCAATGATTTTACCTGCAGTATGTTTTACGTCATGATATGTAAAAACAAAATCACTTCGTATTACTAAAGACATATGCTGGAGCTTTGTCAGGCTCAATTTGTCTAGGTGTTCTTATGATGGCCATAACTTCTAATAAATTAATAAAAACAGAATTAGCCTTTTTAGAAACTAAAGTAGGCGCTCATTCACAAATCCTGAATCTGTGTCTACAATATACTGTTCATATTTAGTTTGCAAAACTCTGTAAAACGAAACACATCCATTTGCTGAATTTTATTCCTTTGGGTACCCTTAGGGTTAATTCCTGCAGGTAATGGAGTTTGGGTATATAATGAGCAAGTAGGATACGTCTTTACAATCTTCTTGACTTCTTGCCAGGTGATAGAGAAGTCTTTCTTTAAACTTTTGCTGTTGATAATGGTATTTTAAAGTGAAATTCTGAGTCCCTAGTGCACTCCCTATCAATAGATGATCAATTTGGCTATTAACTTGTGCCAGAGGACCTGGCAGACCTGTATGGGATCTGATGTGTGTTATATACAATGGATAATTACTATTTCTGATCACTTGTTGTAATTGAATAAACAGTGAAGCAAATTCAGAATCATCCTGAATAAGTTCAGCAGTTTCTATAGGTAAGACAACTCTGTTTGCATATTGAGAGTCAATTACTATGTTGAGATTCTTGAGAATCTAATAACACCATAAGGATTGCGTTTAATCCTGATTTTTTGACTGATTTGTCAGGATGCTGAACCACCTTACTTACATTTGTCTGAGCTATACCCTGCCTTTCCCTGTTTGTTTGCATCAGTATGGAATGTTGGGGGCTCCAGAAATTGGGGTCCTTTTTTTATGAGGGAGAATCTGATTAGCTCTTTTTATGAACTGAAGTTGCTTGCTTTTAGGGTATTTGTTGTTAATCTCTTCCTAAAAAATCACTGCAAGCTCTTTGCCAGTGTTCATCTCATACCCATAATGAAGCACTCTCAGCCTTAGTAAAAGGTACCACAATCTCAGCTGGATTCATTTCACCTAGTTGACGAAGTCTCATTTTTTCCTTTAGTATCAATTAAAAAACCTATATAGGTTTTTAATTTCTTCCTCTGTTTATGTGTTAAAAATATCCATTTTAAGATATGACCTTCCCTCTGCATGAGAATTCCTGTAGGGGAATGAGTAGAAGGCAAGGTAACTAAGGTGCAGGCCATCTTTGGATCAATACGATATAGATGTGTACCCTGTAATTTTCTTTCTATCAGAGCCAACTCCTTTTCAGCCTCAGCTGATCATTTTCCCAGTGTATTTAAATCTTTATTTTTTTTAAAGATTTATTTATCTATTTATTTATTTTATGTGTATGAGTACACACCATTGCTCTCTTCATACACACCAGAAGAGGGCATCAGATCCCATTACAGATGGTTGTGAGCCACCAAGTGGTTGCTGGGAATTGAACTCAGGACCTCTGGAAGAGCAGTTCATGCTCTTAACCGCTGAGCCATCTCTCCAGCCCAAATCTTTATCTTCTTGTAAGAATTGAAATAAATTGCTTAGCTCTAGAATAGCCAAAGCAGTTGTAGGCTGCAGCCAGTTAGTACCCCCTCTTAGTTTCTGGAATTATTAAGAGTCCTTGATTGGTCTCTCCTGATTTGTATCTTTTGTGGTCCAATCTTTTGTAGACTTATTTTATATCCTTGATAATTAATAGAATCTTCTCTTTTGTATTTTCTCAGGGGCAATTTGTAATCCCCAGCAAGGCAAGGTTTTCTTTATTTCATCAGATTTTCCAAGGTATCTGTATCTAGATCAGCCAATAAAATAACTTCCATAGAATGGTAAATTACTGATTAAGGAAATTGATTATGAATTACCTACAGTGGCTGTTGTAGGTACAACAAAAAATCAGCCTAGGTAGGACCGTCTCACATTCCCTGTGGTAGGACTGTCTCACATTCCCTGTGGTAGGACTGTCTCACATCCCCTGTGGTAGGACTGTCTCACATTCCCTGTGGTAGGACTGTCTCACATCCCCTGTGGTAGGACTGTCTCACATTCCCTGTGGTGGGACTGTCTCACATTCCCTGTGGTAGGACTGTCTCACATCCCCTGTGGTAGGACTGTCTCACGTTCCCTGTGGTAGGACTATCTCATATTCCCTGTGGTGCGACTGTCTTACATTCCCTGTGGTAGGACCGTCTCACATTCCCTGTGGCATGACTGTCTCACATTCCCTGTGGTAGGACTGTCTCACATCCCCTGTGGTAGGACTGTCTCACATCCCCTGTGGTGGGACTGTCTCACATTCCCTGTGGTGGGACTGTCTCACGTTCCCTGTGGCAGGGCTGTCTCACATTCCCTGTGGTAGGACTGTCTCACATTCCCTGTGGTAGGGCTGTCTCACATTCCCTGGGGTAGGACTGTCTCACATTCCCTGTGGTAGAACTGTCTCACGTTCCCTGTGGTAGGGCTTTCCAATGGTATTTCTTTATTAGACAACTTCTAGTAAGAGAAAGCAAACCTTTCCCTATCATGTTCATGTAGAGGAATTGTGAAAAAGCAATCTTTCAGATTAATCACTATGATGGGCCATTCCTTAGACAACAAGGAATGCAATGGGATTGCAGGCTGCAAGGAACCCATTGGCTGAATAATCTTATTAATTGCTCTGAGAAATGTCAGCATCCTCTATTTGCCAGACTTCTTTTTAATGACAAATATTGAAGAATTCTAAGGGCTGGTAGACTCTTTTATATGGTGAGCCTCCAACTGCTCCTGGACGAGCTATTCTAGTAGTTTTTCTTTTGTCATAGACCATTGTTCAGTCCAAAAGTAGTCAGTCAACCACCTTAGTGGTAAGGCTGTTGGTGTTTTGTCAGCGTTGGCTCCCAATTTAAAGTTGAAGTGTCAGCCTCTGCTCTATCTTGTTTATGGGCAGTCTGTAATGTCTTTTTAATTAATTTATTTTCTCATTAGGAGCATCAACTATTTTGTGGCTTGCCTCTAAAGTTGGAGTGATATTAATCTGTTTTCCATTGTTGTAACAGATCTCTTCCTCATAAGTTTATAGCTATATCAGCCACACATGGCCTTAATTTTCCTGACCTTCAGGCCCTGTACATTTCAGCCATCTAGTACTTTGTTGTATCTCAGATAACGTTCCAACTCCTTGCAATTGGCTGTCTACCTCTTGAAGTGACCAATCTGGGGAGAGAATGATGTCTGCTCCGTGTCAACCATTCCTTCGATTTCAATATTAGCACAATGTAAAATGAATTTATAATTCTAGTTAACTGATATAAAAGACACTCAATCCAGGTATTTTATGCATAAGCCATAAGCCTAAATTGGGCAGGTGTGGAGCTCTTCTGACTGATTCCTCAGCCATAAGGTCCCTTGTCACTTGCTTGCTGTTTCTCCCGGCCACGTGCTCATGGTCCATCTCCTCTCACGATGGCCTCCTCCACCTCCCTCTCCTTTCTTCTTCTCCCTCTACCTGCAAACCCCTCACTTGATCCTCAAGTCCCACCTTTCTCCCACTACAGCCCAATCACAAGCTCTAGCCTCTTATTGACTAGTTAAATTGGGGAGCAAGGTTCACATAGCAGCATCGCTTGGTGTATGTGAGGATCTGCTTGTCTGGGGCAATCACATCTTGAGAGCCAGTTTTTAGCACTAGAATATAAGCATCATCAGCCTAACCCAGTACAGGTGTGCGCTGACCTAGCTTCCATCAGACCAAAGGTTAAGTGACAGCGACAGCCACAGCTTCTTCCCTTTGTGTCAACACTGGAGCAAAGTCTGCAGCTTCCTTCCCTCTATGTCTGTCTGTGTTTTGTGTGCCTGGGTTACATATACAGAACCATGAGGTTTCTATCTAGCACATTGTTAGCAGTCAATCTGAGCTATGCTATTTCAGTCTTCTGTATCTTTCTCCATGATCCTGAAACTCCCAACCTAACCTTCCAAACTAAGCAAGAAGCCACAGGACATTTCAATCACATGGGGACACTTGGAGATGCCTGGTGATTTTTGTTTTGTTGTTGTTGTTGTTCTTGTTTTTTTTTTGTTTTTTTGTTTTTTTGTTTTTTTTTTTTTACCTTGAACACACATCTCTCAGATCAATCAAAAGAAGAAATTGTGGAAGTTGGGTTCAGTTCTTTCTCCTTACCCCATGTTCCCAGAAATAAGACTCAGACTCAAAATATATTTACAAATACCTTAGCCATATAGCTAGGCTCTTTTACTAGATCATAACTAAAATAACCCGTTTATTTTAACCTACATTCTGCCATGTGGCTGGTTACCTGTGCTCAGGTACCATGTGTGTATCTCCTCAGATATTCCCCAGGAGGATCTTTTCCACGTTTGACTCTATCCCAGAATCCTCTCTGCCTCCTGGACATCCCACCTTCCATTTCCTGCCTAACTGATAGGCCATCGGCTTTTTAATTGACAGGCGATGCATCCATACAACACACAAGATATTCTCTGTACAAGAACTTTCATGAGGTCTAATTCCAATGTCTTTCATACCTCTACATCAGTTAAAACTGTGTTCCCAGTAGCATACTCTTTTTTTCCCCAATTTTAATAACTTTAATTTTTTTTAGCAAAACATAATAAATAAAACAAAACCACCACAATGAAGCAACAGAGGGAAAAGAGCCCCAAGAGAAGTCATAGGAATTAGAGTCCTATTCATTTACACATTCAGAGTCCCATAAAAGTACTAAACTGGCAGCCATGATATATACAGAGAAGACCTGGTGCTGCCGCTTACCCTTGTCTTGGTGAAATAGAATGAGGGCTCTCACCCCTGAAGAAGGGTACTTACTGTTGGGTATGGACTTAGATGCTGGCAGGTTCTCCCGTCTAAGTATAGATAAAGCAATGATGAGAAATTAAAATGAAGTTATATGAAGAGTTATGATGGATCATTCATTACCTAGCACTGAGAATGGGCAGTGACTGTTCTACATTGGCAGTGCATTTATTTGTGATGTTTTCAGTAAGTCAGCTAAGGTATATACATAAGAATAAGCTTGAGATCCAAGTATTTTTCTTTGCACGGCCAGGGCCAGGTCCCACACATGTGTCATCAGCTACAGAAAGTCTGGAGTGTTCAATGAAAATATTCCTGTCTTATTTTCTTTTAAATAAAAAGAATTGCCTTCGCTTTTAAATTGCTTTCCAAAATTATGGCATGCATGGTTAATATCTAACCGCGGGTTCGCATGGAGTGTGTACAGTGAGTGCTATGGCTGGCGGTGCACTTCATTCATTTCAGTTGCTTTTGTTTTCTTTTGTAGCTTTTCACCTCTGGGTCCTACATCTGGATTGTAGCCATGAGTGGACTTGTAAGTGTCATTTTTTTTTAAACTTCCTTCCCCTGATTTCCTCTCTTTATTTTTTGAAAGGAAGAAAAATAGAAAAAAAAAATGTCATGCTTATAGATTGTGGGTAATACACACCCGTCTTCCTCCTTCCTTTGCCCAGGTCAGGCATAGTTCCACACTCCTTTCCTAGTGACTAAAATAGCACAACTACACGGAAAATCAAAGTCAAGACAAAGGAGGCCGGGCTGTCTCAGTTTCCAAAGTTACTTTGATGAAGGTTTTTAGATGAGGTTTTTGCTAGTGTTGGTTTTAAAGGGCATTAGTAGTCCAACTCATAGTAAGAGGGAGACGACAGATGGGGAGGAGGCTGAGTGGGCTAAGCAGGGGAGCTGCTCTGCCGCTCTCCACTGTGTGAGACACACTGTTGGGGAGGGAAGCAGGGGAAGGTGAGGTGACTTGCAGGTCAGGTGTGTGTGTGGCTAGAGAGGGAGGAAGGAAGCATGCTGGAGCGCTTATCTGTGGAGGATCTCCCTTCTCTCTCCTGTGTCCACAACAGTTCATTACACTTTAGGAGACATTTTGAAAGAAATTTAGAGCATGTGGCCAAGTTGGATGCTTCATGACTTGAATGTAAACCAAAAATTTATGAAAATTAATTTGTGACTAGTGTGTATAGAAAATAGTTTCAATCTCTTCCTTGAAAAAGGGTCTAAGAAAATTACATAATAGATTTATAGGACTATGCATGACATCAAAGGGGAACTCAGAAGTAACTATGCCACACACTGCAGACTCTGGCACCAGCCTGGCACCAGTCACCTTTGTTTTCTGAGGGAGTGATTAGGCCATCTTGAGTTGTCCTGAGCCCTCTTGTGGCTCTTTTCAAACCCATGTTAAAGACATTTCAGAGAGAACACAGTCATTCATTTCCCTCAGCTCCAGATTTTGATTCTGTGGATCAAGAAGAAAGACTGTCTTCTCTTTATTCCATTGTTTCCCTGCAGCCCCATAGTGAGTCGCAGAGCTCCCTCTCTCCTCTCTCCTGTCTCTGTCTCTCTCTCTCCTTTCCTCTCGTCTCTCTTCCCCCTTCCTCTCTTCCTCTCCCCTCCCTCCACCCTTGATACTGGGTTTTATTCTGACCTCTGGTTCTCCTGGAGCTCACAGCTGCCCCCACGCTGCCACCTGATGTTCTTGAGACCTGTGGTACTTTCCAGTCATTCTGGGACCAGTTTTGCCTCCAGGCCACGAGCCCTCCTCTCCCTAGTGTGGCTCACCCCACTGACAGCCTGGCAGTGAGCTCTGCACTCAGGCAGTGTTATCCATCCGAGGCCTTACTCCACCCTAAGTGGTGATGTTCTAAAGCATGCAGGAACACGAGAACCACCTTTTAATCAAGCAAGGTTTGCTTTTCTTTATTTAATAACACACTGTGATGCATTTGTGTGAGATGTTCCAATTACGTTCACTATTCTGCTGTTAGACTTCTGGTAATAAATTAAGTGCTCGCTGTCACCT
This sequence comes from Mus minutoides, assembly GCA_902729485.2. Taxonomy (NCBI): domain Eukaryota; kingdom Metazoa; phylum Chordata; class Mammalia; order Rodentia; family Muridae; genus Mus; species Mus minutoides. The sequence goes on from LR750669.1 coordinate 108,764, forward strand.
CAAAGTTTCACTGTGTGACAGCCAATGATCTAGAGTTGGAGGTTATGTCTCTCAACTGTTGGTCTTTCTGGACTCTAAAGTGTTTGTTCTGAAGTCACTGTCCTTTCCAGTCCAAATTTTATCAGAGGGTATAGGTACCAAAGGATTTTTAAAATAAGAAAATTATTTTTTTTCCAGAGGAATAAAAAAGTCCACACTGTGTTCAAAATAGAATTTCAAAGTGACTGGGCATTTTAAGGAATGTACTGTCATTAGTCATTCATGAGCCAATTGAATTTTCTTTCACAGTAATTATCTCAAAATTATATATATATATATATATATATATATATATATATATATATATATATATATATATATATATGTGTGTGTGTGTGTGTGTGTGTGTGTATGTATATATATATATATATATATATATATATATATATATATATATATATATATATATATATATATATATATATATATATATGTGTATGTGTGTGTGTGTGTGTGTGTGTGTGTGAATCTTCATATTAACCTCCGTTTTATTTTTCCAGCTTATAGATAATACACTGTTTATTTCTGATGACTGACTATGAGCTAACTATGTATGATAGAGCTCGTATCTGGCATTTGCAAAATCCCCCGCACCAATTAGTTAATCAAAATAAGATGACTGATAAGGGTGCTGATTGTAGCTAGTTTTCTTCATGCTACACTGCACACACTGGTGCTCGTTTCCAACTTACTGTGTCCTCTTTGGCTTTATCCAGAAAGCCTACACTCTTATGATATATGTCCTATATAATATAGTGAAAAGATAAAGATGATTATACAGGGATATTTAATTTATAAGCAGAATGTAGTGATGCACAACTCTCATCCCAGCACTCAAGAAGTAGAGACAGGAAGATTGTGAGTTCAAAGCAAGTCTAGGCTACAGAGTCTAGTCTCGTCTCCAGCAAACAAAACAAAGCAATAGTGTGTGTGAATGTCTGGCTTGTCAGCCACTATCTGTGAGGTCCCTGTCAGAACACAAAGCCACCATCTGTCCAGATGCCTCTTGCTCAATGTGACTTCCCTTTTCCCTACAGATCAGCTAACTTCCTTTTTCTTTTTCCTTTTGGTTTTAATGCTAACTAAAATACTTCAAAAGTCAAATTTCATGCTACCAGGAAGAAATGTGTACATAGTATTCATGGTTGTGAATTTATATTACAAAACCTATTACTGGGGTCACCACAGTGTCTTGGTAGATAAAGGTACTTGCTGCCAAGCCCAGTGATCTAAGAACTCACATTATGGAAAGAAAAGGGAGAACAGACTCACTCTTACAGAGTTGGTCACACACACACACACACACACACACACACACACACACACACACACTGTATTGTAGATATACTTTTAAACTTTTACCATTGGAAGCTATCATGTATCAAAAACACTGTGTTTAGGAACTTAACTCTGGCAATTAGTATTTGGTTTGTTTTATTTTGAGGACAAGTGAGCCGGGCTGAGGATGTAGCTCAGCGACAGAGTGCTTGCCTGACATGCTTGAGGTCCTAGCACCCGGAAGGAAAATGCGTGTGAAACATCAGTTCTTCTCAGACTGGGGTCACAACCCTGTTGGAGGGTCACAGACCAGATATCCTGCATATCCGGAAACTAAGTTACCATTCGTAAGAGTAGCAGTGGAATGGTTTTACGGTTGGAGGTCACTGCAACATGAAGAACTAACTGTATTGAAGGGTTGCAGCCTTAGGAAGGTTGATGAGAAGTGCTGGTATAAAATGGGGGTTATTTGTTATTTGCAGTCCTAGAAACCAGAGACTGCTTGTGCTTTCCTGGAAAGCTGCTAACTTTGTTCATTATACATTTATTTTATTTTTTAGTTTTTTAGTTTTAACAGTTTTTATCTCTTTTATGTTGTTTGTTCTTTCATGAATATCCATGTTTCTGAATACATAGTCCTAAAATATCCAGTGATTAGAAGGACAGGTTGACACCAGGATGCTCTCTTACCACCTGAGCACCGCCCTCTGTCGCTGGCTGATCATGGTAATAAGTGTGGATGGAGGGAAAGGCATTGCTACCTTTCCAGGAGCCAAGGGAAGTTGAGAAGAGCTCTTGTTTGGGTCCATTCGGTGGGCCATGAGGAGAACTCCTGCTGCCCAGAGGGGTTTGGCTGGGCCTCCTGCTTTGAACATTACTCCTGTTCCATTGGGTGTTTGTTTGTTTGTTTGTTTGGGTTTTGTTGGTGTTGGTTGGTGTTGGTTCTTTCCTCCTTTCATAGTTCTGTCTGAATAAGAGTTGCTATGAAGGATTGCAAGTGTGGCTTAGCATACGTGGGGTATTTCGGTTGTCTTTGGTATTTAAAATTGTCACGTGTGTACACATCTGCGTGTTTTTAATGTGTTTACGCTTACTTGTCGGGGTGCACACGTGTGTGGAGGCCCCAACTTCTAGTGGGAGTCTTCCTAGATTGCGCTCCTCACAAATGGAAGCAGGGTCTCTCAGTTACATCTAGGTCTTGCCACTTTGGCTACTCTGGCCAGCTAGCTTGCGCTTCAGATCGTCTCCACTGTTGTGTGCTGGTGTTACAGGCAGGCCTCCATGCCTACTTAGTGTTTATTTGGTGGCTGCTGGGGTCCCAGACTGCAGTCCCCATACTGGCATAGCAAACACATTACCTACCCACTGAGCCATCGCTCCAGCTCCATGGGCTTGGACATTTTTAGTGAACTCCTCTGGCTGTAGATTTCTGAATTACTTTTGTGGAAGACTGAAAAATTGAGGCCATTGTGTATATTCATAATTCTCCTAAAGCAAATGTTGCTTACACAAGTTCTTCTTGTGGTTCTGCTGAGAGCTTTGTGGCTGTCTCTGTCCCAGCACTTCTGCATTTCCTGCAGTTTCATGAATCACAGTAATGAGTCATCCACACTAGGATGAGCTGTGCTTCCCAAAACCCTGCTCCAACTCAGCCATGGTTCAAATCTTTATCATTAGTCCTTTTCCAAGCTATTTAAGAGCAAATTACCCAGTGCCTCCACTCACTCAGTGTGTGTGTGTGTGTGTGTGTGTGTGCGCGCGCACGTGTGCGCGCGCGTGCACTCAGTGTACTCCTCACTGTATCTGTTTTCTGCCTTTGTTACTTGCTATCTGCAACACAACAGACTTTATCTTGCAATCAAACAATCTTAGTGTGAAAAAGAATCTGTCTTACCCACTGTAGGGTAGAAATGTACATGGAAGCCAGATTATATCAAACTATGAATGTGGTTCGAGTTTGGTTTGTTTTCTGTGGACAGTTAGGCTCTTCAAAGCTTTTCAAACTAACACTTCAGATGGAACAAGATTGTAGCTCTCAGTGGGTGAACTTGACAGAGGAGAGGAAACGAGAAGAGGAGCTGCCTCAGAGGAGTCAGGTGTCTTCTTTGCAGGCTCTGATTTTCCTGTCTCTTCTTCACTCAATTTACCTTTGAGGACCAAAACCAACAATAATAAAACATTGTCTTGAAACTGTAGGATGAGCTGGGCGTGGTGGTGCACGCCTTTAACCCCAGCACTCGGGAGGCAGAGGCAGGTGGATTTCTGAGTTCGAGGCCACCCTGGTCTACAAAGTGAGTTCCAGGACAGCGAGAGCTACACAGAGAAACCCTGTCTTGCCAAACAAACAAACACCCATAGGATGGAAGTACGAGTGAATTCTGGGACTCTGACCCACGTCCTGTGGCAATAACGTCCTGGGTGACGATAACTGGCACTATGCAGGTGTTCCTTCCTCTGTTCTTCGAGTTTCCCTCTTTTTCCTGTGTAATCTTTTCCCACAGATATCTCCTGTAGACTGACCAAATGGGTGCAGGGTGGCAGGGCAAATAACTCATGTGTTGCTCAAGGCCTTTAGTTAAACTATGGGAATTTAGACTCCTATATTTAATTGCTTCTCGGCCTTTTGGCTAAGATCAAATGTAGACTCCCATATTTAGCAGGTCTTTGGAAACAAAGTGAGAGGCTCCAAGAGAAATCAAGACTGGCTAAATCTATAAGGCTGCTTAACCTTCAAAGGTCCATGTGGAGAATCAGGACCACCAAGGGCTCTGAGGAAACCCCCACAGGGGGCTTGCTGCATCCTGACCCTGCTGATCCCAGCTGACCCCAGATGCCTGAACCTACATTGAGAAACCACCTAATCTGTTTGGTAGTGGCAGCAGGTTCAGGTCACACAGGGAGGCAGGTCACAAGGAGGCTGGAGCAAGTGGACACATGCTGCTACTGCTTTGGTTTTAGGGATTTTTTATTTTTTTTTGGTTTTTTTTTTGAGACAGGGTTTCTCTGTATAGCCCTGGCTGTCCTGGAACTCACTTTGTAGACCAGGCTGGCCTCGAACTCAGAAATCCGCCTGCCTCTGCCTCCCGAGTGCTGGGATTAAAGGCGTGCACCACCACTGCCTGGCTTTTTTTTTTTTTGAAACAGGATCTCACTATGTTACTCAGACTAGCCTGAAACACATGCTTAGCCAAAGCTACCTTAAACATGCTCTCCTCCATGTGTCTACTTCCATTGACCCGTGAAGATCTTGTCTGCTGGATCTGGGATCTGAGAACCTGAAAGACAGTGACATGGCTGTGTGTGTCATGAAAACAGTGATCTTTTTTAACTTAGTCACATGACAGATAACTCTGAGGATCCCTGACTACAAACATATTCTTGAGATGCTCAGCCAACCTCTCATTGACTTCAATGTCTCACTGGCTCTCATTGGCTTCATAGCACGCAGGGACTAGGAGGCTCCATCAGGGCAGAAGTTTTCTGCATTCCTACCTACCGTGCTCCAGCATCTAGAGTCCAGGTCCAGGTTCATAAGAGTGGTCGGGACATATTTCGGATGAAGGAATGAGTCCTCTGTCCTCAGTAGTTCTGCTGTCTCAGAGCTTTTGTGCTGCAGCCCAGATGCAGGGACAAGTGTGTTCCTAGGCTTGTTGTGTCATATAGATGCTCTCCTGTTTTCCCGGGAAAGCAGCCTCTGTGACTGTTGTTCTTGTTGAAAAGTAAGGTTTCTGAATATAGGACTGTGGTCCATAGGGTCCCTGGGAGTGCTGCTTTCCTGGTGGGTCTCTTACTAATCTTTGTTGGCTGGAGAGAGGGCTCAGCACCTGGGTGTCATTGCCAGGTCATGGTTCCTTGCCTTTGCTTGTCAAGGTTTCAGGCATGCTGTAAGCAGGATCAGCGGGCAGGTGAGGTTAACTCTCACCAAGAGTGACCAGTGGGCAGGTGAGGTTAACTCTAACCAAGAGTGACCAGTGGCAGGTGAGGTTAACTCTCACCATGAGTGACCAGTGGCAGGTGAGGTTAACTCTCACCAAGAGAACTGATGTTGTTTCCCAGCCAGTAAATTAAATTCTTTGTTTGCCCTTGAGCCTTACTTTTTGACTCCCTTCCTAAAAGGGTTAATGGTATGAAGAACCTGTAAGTGTGCAGTTGATAGTCATGTTTTTAGTGGCCTTAAAGGAAACAATTTCCTGTTTTATATTCTCAGACTTTTGAAGAGATACCTTCCATTGTTATCCCATGAGGTCTCCCACCTATAATGTAGGGCCATACCCTGGATTCTTGGCCTAGATATTCCACAGATGTGGACCCAAGTGTCTCTGGTCATTTGTTCCCATGTCCTGTTTCCCAAACAGGGCTCCTGGCCTCCTAGCTGAGTGCTCCATCCTAGATCTGCCTGCCCCTGATGTGTGGGGTGTGTGCTCCCTTGTGCTTTATCTAGACATCCTTTGTCTAAGCAGTGACCTGTGCTGCTGGACCTCACCGTGCTGTTAGGACTTCCTACCTCAGAAGGCCTCATTGACCCTGGTTAGTTCTGGTCCTTATCGATGCAGATCCTAGGATATGGCCTTGATCCTAAGATTGTGTGTGTGTTTGGGTGCATGATGTTCAGGTGCATACACATGTGCACACAATTGCCTGTAGTGATCTGATGAGGGTGTCAGCCTTTGGAGTGGGGTTGCCAGGTGGCTTTGAGCAGCCCTGCGACAGTGCTGGGAGTTGAACTCAGGTCCTTAGGAAGACAACTCTTTTCATCCAGGGCTTTGTGGATGTCAGCTAGTGCTCTATATCCTAACTCTTCTTCCCTGCTCATACTCTAATTTTAAAATATTTTTTTTCCAACAAAACATGACATTCTAGAAAAAAACTGCCTCAGGCTGAGGATGTAACTCAATTGACAGTGTTGCTAGCATGCATGAAGCACATAGAAACTGGGCTTGGTAGAGCACATTTGTAGTGTTAGCACTTAGGAGACAGAGGCAGGGTGATTGGAACTTCAAGGTCATTCTATAGTGAGTTCAAACCACCTTGGCTTAGTGAACCCCTGACTCCAAAACACTAGGAGTATTATTAATATAGCATAAGTAATACTATGGAGACCTGGGTAACAAGTAGGTAAATTTTTAATGTATTTATTGGTATCATATCTTTTCATGGAATGGGCTGATGTGATTATCAAGTATAGGAAACTGAACTGCTCAGATAGATAGATTTTGAACAGAAACATTGCCAGTCTGTGTGGTGTGCTTAACAACTCGGGGTCATACAGAAGATCTAGAGACATGTGAACTCTCCTTTCCCATGCGTGCTCCTGCCCACATGCCCCTCATCTGTGGGATGGCTTTGCCAGCTCACCACTGGGTTGATCAGACAAGGTTGACATCATAAAGCATGTCATCATTCTTGCCCAGCATCATTTCCCACCACAGTGCTTAAAAATGTAAACCTTGGATAGTCCAGAGGACTCTGAGGGCTGGCAAACATCTTGTTAAGACTTTATTTTTTATTTTGCAGGGCTAGAGAGAGGATGGGTCAGTGGTTAAGAATACTTGTTGGTCTTGCAGTGGACCTGGGTTTGATTCCTTGATTCCCAGTACCCACATGGGGTGGTTCACAACCACTTGTAACTTCAGTCTCAGGACCTTAGCATGTTCTAGACACACATGGGGCACATACACACATGCAGCAAGATAGTCACTCCTGTAAACTGTGTGCCTGTGTGTGTGTGTGTGTGTGTGTGTGTGTGTGTGTGTGTGTGTGTCCGTCCCTCACACTGCTTTTGGTTTTCCCTCTCAGGGCTCCTGTTTTAACTGGGTTTATTCCTAATGGTTTATTACTAGCATGTGCTCATAGTATGTCAAGTTCTCCTTCAGGTTGCCTGTTGCCTTTAAGAATTTCCCTCTTGTACACTTCAGTGCATCTACAAGAAGATTGACGTCTTCTTATTTCTTGCAAACTCTAGTATATTCAAATTTTCACCGTTTGTTTATTGTGGGGTTGGTGATGGAGTGATGGGTGCTCAAGTTGGGCTTCCTTCCTTCCTTGAGTGAGTTCTCAGACCCACACTCAAGTTATCAGTCTTAGGGGCAGGCACCTTTACCCGCTAACCCTTTGACCTAACTTTGGATTATATTTTAGTTTTGTGTTGTTTATATTATATTTCAATCGCCCTGAAGAACTCTCAGCTGCGGTTTCCTTGTCTGTAATCCCACTGCCTCACACCCTTGCCTCTTCCTCTGCTTCCATGATGTGTGGTCATGGCGTTGTCCAGGCTCCCTGTATGTTCACTCTCCATCTCAGGTGGCACTGGGGGCATGGGGAAGAAGTGAGCGCTTCTTAAACAGACCTGGGTCATCAGCCACCTCACTGCTGCCTCCTGCAGCCATGGCTCTGGGCTCTGAGCTGAGTCTCAGAAACGCATCTGCAATGTGTGCATGTCCTGTCGTCACTGCACATGGAAATGTTTCATTTTCTCTCTTGTTTTGTACTGTTTTGATAGTGGAGCCACAGGAGTGACTTGAAACCACAAGTTCAAGTTCCTCACTGTGCCCTCTGGAGCCTGCTCCATTCTGTGCTTTGCTCCTGACTCTGCTCCAAATTTTCCTAGGTCAGAGGCCTCCATTCATGTCCTGAGGTCAGAGGCCTCCATGGCCCCATCCGTGATGCTTCCTCACTGCTTCTCAGCTGCTGCATTTGCTGTTGCTGCCTTCTCTCCTCTGGCCTTCTCCTTAAGGCTCCACTGACACCAGATTCCCTGGGGCTCACCTTCACCCCAAAGCCCTTGGGTTCCTTCATGTGCTTCCCTATGCTACCTACTCTCTCAACTTAAATTGTGCACACTGACCTATGTGCTCTCTCTCCCTAACTGTTCCCTTGGGCCCCAGACTGGTGCTCTATCCACTTACTGTCCATCCTCCATAGCACCTTCTCTACCGCTGGAATGTTTTGTCTTCAGTCTTCACTGGCACCCTTTCATCCTGAAATAGGGTCCTTACTGACTAGAGTAGGTCTTCATCTAAGACACTGTGACTTCCTTCACGGAGCGTGTCTGACGGTCACATGGCCTCTTGTGTTCACTGTCTTTCCTGTGCACTAAGTACTGACCTTGCTGTGTGTGCAGTTTTCTTCCTTTGTTCTCTACCGTGTTCTCAGAGCAGGTCCTTGAGATACTTTTGCCTGATTCACTGAAGCTCAGCATGGAAGTTGATGTATTAGAATAGCGGGTCACCAGGCAGTACACTAGGCCAAGGTGGTTCCACGTGAAGAGGTTTTATTGAGAGGGAGAGACAAGGGAGTGGCAGAGAGAGAGGAAGAGGAGAGAAGAGAAGAGAGTGAGGGGGATTGGTTCTCCCTATTTATATGGAGAATGATGTAACACAAGTAAGGGTGGGAGGTGAGCCAAGTGGGATAATGGTGGTCATTGGCTTGGCAGCTGGTCTGCAGTTCGCAGGTCACACTGTTAACTGTCCTGGTGCCAACAGTAGTGTGTTTGTAATCCCAGTACTCAGCAGGCTGAGGCAGGAATATTGCAGGCTCCAGACCAGCCTGGACTCCTTATAACATGACCCTGTCTCAGTAAGACAGCAAGAACAAACAAATAAATATTATGGTATACTTTTCTGGTACTACTAAAAAGGTAGTAGTCTAGTGTGAATACTCCCATCCTAAAAGTTAGAGTCAAAGTCTTTTTAAAATGTATTTAAAAGAATATTTATTCATGGTCATTTTTATCCAGAAAGCGATATTGAGGAGTTTTTCTTCCATATAAATGGCTTTAAAGATAAAAAAATTAGATTTGTTTGTAAAAAGAAAAATATTTTTACGGATGTATTAATTGCTTACTAATAGTAATACATAGCTAAATATTTAGGGAAATGTCCGTACTTGAACACTGTGTGAGTAAAGCCAGGGTTTGAGGTGGTTCCTCTCAGGACAGGTGTCTCTCTTGTGGCCCTCTGACAGTGATGGTACCACAGAGTTGGCACAGTGTGAGACTGTTTGGAAAATCAATCTGTTTGTGGATCTAATTTTTTTAATTTTAGGGGTGTGTGTATGTAAGCTTGAAGGTCAAAAGCCTTCCTTGGGGTGTGTCATCTACCTGGTTCCTTCAGATGGCTCGCACCTGCACCTGGTCCTAGCTGTCTCAGCCCCCAAAGCACTTGCAGCCATGCCTGGCTTTCACCTGGGTGCTGGATTGTTGAACTCAGGTCCACAAGCAGCCCAGAAAGCACCAGAGTACAGGCTATCTCCCAGCCTCTGGATATCTTTTAAAATCAAAACATTGATCCTTAAGTACCATACTTGTATTTGTAGTGTAAAATGGTCAGGATTTTGCTAACTCCAAATGAGTACGTTTGTTTTACCAAGTAGGTTGAATTTGTGTTGGATTGTTTGTACTGTTTGATGTCTGCCACGTGAAAAGACTTAGTGATACTGCTCAAACTAGAAGAATGTCCTCTGAGATTATTGATTCCCTGTTAATGCTCCATGTCAGTCTTGCTTGCATTTGAATAACCAATTGGATGTTTCCTTGTAGATCTCTGGCATGTGCTATGACCGCAAAGTGCTCCAGGTCCACCAGGTGCTCTGCATCCCTGGCAGAATGGCCCAGTTCTTCTCCTGGGCCCTTGAGCCCATCTTCTCATCTTCAGAACCCACCAGCGAGGCCAGGGTTGGGATGGGAGCCACCGTGGACATCCAGAGGCAGCAGAGGATGGAGCAGCTAGACCGGCAGCTGATGCTCTCCCAGTTTGCACAAGTGAGGCATCAAAGGCAACAGCAGGTAAGGCCTGCGTGACCAGAGGTCACGTGACCAGAGGTGTGTGCTTCCTCCCACTGTGATGAGTGAGACACACTGTGTGGTGGCCTCGGCTTCGCTCCTGTGCTTCACACTGATCTTTTGATGTGTTTGCTCGAGAAGGAGAGTGCAGGTCTGTCGGGTGGCTTTTGTTAGTGTCTGGGGTTTCTGTTGTTTTGTTTTCAAGGTAACAAAATTACAGCCCAACAGTTGGTCAGATTGGACATTCATATCCTTAGCATTATTTCTAAGAGAAACACCGACCTAGTTAGTGAGATAGGATATTTATCAGTGTTTGTATTCTTGTCAAAGCCACAATGTCTTCCTGTTTCAAGGGCTAGTCATGTGCCATGGATGGGGAACAGGGGAATAGTTGTATGATTGTCCTTGGTTAAAGTGAATGCCAAGATCAGAAAACCTTAAGGGAACAACCAGTGAATACATCACATAGACGCTGGGTTTTCATGGAGGAGCCCGTAGTAACCAGGAGCCATTACACAGTCACCTACAAATACTACTTTAGCCAAAATTCTGACATGACACTTGTCTTTCAAGGGAGACAGGGAAAGGGGAAGTTGCTCCGTGCTAAAATCTCCTGGTATGCTTTTCCTCGCACTCTATGACCAGCACATTGGACCCCTCACTTCCTGCTTCCTCCTTCATCTTTTGGGGTGGTGAGAGATGCAGGATTCTCCTGCCATCTTTCTTTCTCTTGCCTTTCCCAGGTAAAAGAGATGGGGCTTCAGGACTCACAGTGGCCTCGAGTATTAAAGTCCAGTCTGCCGTCCTTGGAATGTGGGCTTCAGGGTTTGTCTTTAGGGGAGTAAGTGATAGAAGACAGACCTAAGCTGTTCCTAATAGCCCTGCTGGACTTTGAAGCAACTGGAGCACATGACACAGATACCCATGACATGTTCCAGGATGGCTGGCATGTGCTCTTGTGGCAAGACCAGTGGTGGGGGTGGAGGTGACTTACAGACTCGCTCGTAGGTGTGAGAACCAAGAGTAGGGAGCTGTGTGGGAAGGCTTCCAGCTATAGTCAACAGAACTGAAGTGAAGCCTTGTGACTGACAGGACCCTTGAGGAGAGTGAGCGGATGGGTGTGATGTGGTAGCATAGAGAGCCCAGCAGAGCCTGTTTGTGCAGACTCTTGGCCTCTCTGTAGCTTCCTCCCCTCCTGGTAGCTGATAGGATCATCTGAGATAAGAGTGTTCAGAAAGAGGAAAGAATGCCTCTGTTGCTTCTGTGGTGTGCTTTGGGTGAGTGGGTTTCTAGTCTCTGTGACTTGCCCCAGGATGAGATGGTAGGAAAAGGCTAGAGAGGCCTTGCTTTTGAGGCTTCCAGGGTCCTTCAGTTCAAAGTACACAGCGTGACTTTGGGGTATTTTGCTCTGAGCCCTAATCCTCCTTTTTTAAGGAAACTGTTCCTTTTGGATTAGGGTCCACATAATGAGCTTACTTTGCCATAAAGACCCTATGTATAAATACAGTCATGGCTGACGCAAGTCTTCAACATACAGAGTCATAACTCCAGGTAGTCAGTGCCCAGTGTTGGCACTAAGTAGCCATCTTCTCGAAGGTGATAATGTATCCAGTTTATTGCTCTCTGCTGATAGCAGACTAGAAATTCCATGATGGCAGTAGCTAGATCGTCCTGGGTACACAGGGCCCATTTGTAACCTCCATCCATGTCATCATGGCTACTTTTCCTGTGCTGGTACTGAGATAGACACTAATAATGTTGCTGTCATTCTGTCTGTCTCCTGCTTGGTGCCTTTTCTGTGATGGATGTCCATGGTAGGAATTAGCCTGAAATAACAGCCACCACACTTCCAACATGTTCCTCTATCTGTGTGCACTAGCCTTCCCTCAGGTTTCCTGGGGCCCTGCCTTCCAGTCTCCTGGATGACCAGCCAAGTCATTGGCTATCCCAGTAGATCCGAACGCTGCATTTTATTACCCACAAGCCACTTCTCTTTATACTAAGTAGACGACTGAGGGCGTTAACCTGCTCTGCCCATGGGATGATCTCCCTTCTGTCTTCCAGGGAGTCCCCCTGCACAGTGTCAGAGAACTACGAACACTTTGAGTAGCCCACCCAGGAAACATATTTGGCCACTGTCATCTGATATTGATTATCACAGCTTGTGGCATCTGATATTGATTATCATACATATTATCACAGCTTGTGGCAGGTATAAGCTAGGGGAGGCTTTGGTGCTAGAGCAGCTGGCTGACATGGAGGCTGGTCTATCTGCCTTTGCAGCTCACTTGTGCCCTCTGGCACTTCCTGTGTTGACCCCAAGTGTGTCTTTTCAATCAGACAGTGGGCCTGGGATCTGAGGGCTCTCCACTGCACACACAGACCTTTCTTTGGCTCTTTCTGGCATGCCATAGGTTTTTGTGGGAATGTAGCTCCCTGCAGTTTATATATCCCTTGCCTGGTATCCCAGGAGCCACCATGTTCTTTTATGGCTTCAAATGCCATACTGTGTCTTTGTCCACCACAAGTACGTTAAGTACCACCCATGGTTTTCCAGTAAGTAAAACATCAAACCTTCGTCCTTCCTGAGCATGCACTCCCGCTGGGTCTCCACCTAGGCAGCAGCCTAAGCTCAGCCTAAGGTACTGGCTCTTCATCTGTGGCTCTTCCCACTGCTGCCAAATCTCCCCACTCCAAACACTGGCTGTCCCTTCCCAGGCCTGAAATCAGAGCAAGAAGCAGCCTTGAGCTCTGGGTGTGGCTTTTCTGAACAGCAGCGAGCCAGCCTCTGTTGAACCCTGAAGCTTTCTGGGTTTGTTTTCCTAAACTTCACTGCCAGAGTTGAACTTCCTGGTGGGGCTAAGTTTCACCCTTTGTCTATGCATGGCAAATCAGTACATGGTAATCCTCTGTCTGTTAAACCACCATGGACGAGACTACCTGTGCGTGCGTGCGTGCGTACGTACGTACGTACGTGCGTGCGTGCGTGCATGAGAACTTTGTATGACAGTTATGTTCATCTGGGGGAAGGGTTGATTTTCATGGAGGTTTCAACACATTTGTCCTTAGTACCTGTCATATGCTGAGTCCAGGGCTGCCACTGAGTGTGGAGCTGCAGAAGGACCAGCCAGCAGAGCTCAGTGTTGAGCTTGATCCGCCACACTTGCAGAGTAGCATGAGTTTCATGTATTACTAGCAAGAGTAGCATGTGCTGTGCCAGCCATTTGCCCTGGCATCAGCCTAAGATCAGTTCTGTGTTTAGAGCCTGTCAGACTGGAGTTCTGTCACTCACGTGGCCACTGATCCCCAGCTCAGGACTGCACTGCTAAAGTCCCTGGGTTCCAATTCATATCTATAGGAGAACCTACCTTCTCTGGCTCCAGATGTGCCTACCCCACCAGTTGTTTATGATGTTCTTGTGCCCTGGGATCTCCCCAGAGTGTCATTTCTGCTCTATTTGCTTCTCCTCCATCATCAAACCAAAGATGCTTCAGCAGATGCTTTTTTATTCTCCCCAGCCTCCTGTCTCTAGGAACACAACACTTCATTCTTCTGACCCATCCACACCTTGCCCCCTGCTCTAGTTTAGTGTCAGTGTCTCCTTTATGTAAGTTGGTTGTCCTGCTCCTGTGTCTCCATCACCTGGGTCCATGCCCACAGTCTCATCTGCCTGCTCCTACCTCAGCCTCTGTCTTGCTCCATCAGCGATCTCTGAACATAAGGATGATGTCCTCACTGCTCCCCTTATCTGTTAAGGCCCTACCTCCATTTAACTTCATCTCCTTCCTAGAGTTTATCACAAGCTCTACCGAGTCATGTGCAGTTCATCCCAGCTACACATTACCTCCCACAGCTGCCCAGCTCTACCACCCACAGAGAATTGTGGTGTTTGTGTATTTGTTTGTTTGTTTTTTAATCCTTATTCCCATTTGCTGGCAAACAAAGTGTCTGTGAGAAGCCTTTTCAGTCTCCCACTGAAGTCCTGAGTCTCTTTGCCTAGAACCTTAGCCCAGCTCTCACTAGGGACTGGCTTAACCTATCCCAGCCATTGTTTCAGGGTGACTACTTATCTGCTTCTCCAAAACACAAATAATACTGGCACTAATAGGAACTCAGCAAATACTTAGGGAACTAATGAGTAGATGTGTATAATGAATATTGACAGGGTTGCTTCTAATTCTGATGCCAGCTAGATATAGCTGAGCATTCAGAGCTGGAAAGACACACAGATGGCCTGCACGGTCAAGCTGAAAACAAGTCAGGACAGACAGACAAAGCCTGTGATTAGGCTGACAAAAAGGATAAAAAGAAACTGAAGCAGCTGGGAAGAAAGCAGGAAGTTCAGGATCAGGGTAGCCAGGAAAGGAGCTGTTGCAGGAAGAGCAGATGCTTATCAGGAGCAGTGGGGCCTCCTCCTGTCATGGGGCTACTGGCAAAGGCACTTCAATAGATGGAGGCCAAGACTGCCTCTCTGGCAGGATGCTGAGAGGGTCTGCATTAGCTGGGAAGCTCTTGCATGCTTTGCAGCCTGGAGAGCAGTGGCCAGTGTGATGCCTCTTGGGGCTTCACTCATCTAGACAGAGTCAGTCTACGAGGAACTTCATGAGGCCAGAGAAGTGGTAGTGTGCCAGCTGTGCACTGGCCTTTCACAAGTCTTCTTCAAGTGGTTATGACCCAGAAATGCTTGCGTGCTTGACTCCGCTAGTTGACTTGAAAACGGGCTTCAGTACTTAATGTGTCCTTCTGTAGCATGTGCCTGTCATCTGTACATTCAGTCAGGGCAGCATTGAGGGCAGCGGGTCAGACACGGTACCTGCTCCCCCAGCCTTGTGTCTCTGTGTGGGCACCGTTGCTGGCTCCATGGGTCACAGTCACTTTAATATTGGTTCTGCCTTGTTGCTACCAGGGCCAGTATCTGACATTTCATAGGCTCATGGGCTTTGTGGGGATTTGTTTGTTTGTTTTTATTTTTGTTTTGGATATTTGAGACCAGGATATCATTGTGTATGTAGCTCTGGCTATCCTGGAACTCCCTTGTAGTCCAGGCTGTCCACGGACTCACAGAGCTCCAGCTGCCTCTGCCCCACCAGGGTTTAGGTTAAAGTCTTATGTCACCACACCCAGCCATGGGTTCTTGCTTTATTAGACCCAACTAATTCAAGAGGCACGAGGGTTTTTTTTTGTTTTTGTTTTTGTGTTTTTTGAGACAGGGTTTCTCTGTGTAGCCCTGGCTGTCCTGGAACTCACTCTGTAGACCAGGCTGCCCTCTAACTCAGAAATCCACCTGCCTCTGCCTGTCCCAAGTGCTGGGATTAAAGGCGTGCACCACCACTGCCCGGCCAAGGCATGAGCTCTTGAAAAGACAGAACTATGGGAACTTCACTCACTTGTGCCCTTTTGGACACTAATGCAGCATACTGCCTCGTGCGTGTGCAAGAAGCTGCCTGAGCTGCTTCCAGAGGTAAAGCAGTGGTGGGGTGGTGTCCCTGCTAGACCCTGTGCAGCTCTGGGGCATGGCACCTCTGCACAGTGTAGTGTGTGTGGAGGAATCTAGAAAAGGCCATCAGGTGGGGTTGGAAAGCCCAGGGGAGGGGAGGAAGACTAGAGTCCCCAAACAGCTGTGGGACAGCAGGGGATTGCATTTGCTTAAGAACTGAGCTCTATAAGGAGTGACAGTGACAGATGAGGCGTGGCCACCCATGCTGGTAATCCAGAGGCAGGACAGTCATAAGTCATAGGCCCTGGAGTGGCCTGGGCTCCTGAAAGCTTACCCCTGGGCTGTGGGTAGAGAACCTGTTTAAAACAAAAACAGAAAGAAAAAGAAAAAGAAAAAGAAAAGAAAAGAAAAGAAAAGAAAAGAAAAGAAAAGAGAAAAAACACACTCCCTGGTGACCATAGCCTCTCAGCCAGGGGAACCAGCTTTGAGATAAGAGACCAGAACTTTCCGTTAACCCCTAACATTTCCATGGGCAAAAAGGCTGAAGGGTGGGCTAAACACCAGTGGCCGTTGATTTCATCAGTTGCCTTTATAACATTTCCTCCCTAAGAACTCACAAGGACAAGATTGACATAGTGTCTACATAACTGAACACATGAAGGTTCTTGGAGGCTGGGGCCCAGAGAGGGCTAGGCCTCCCATTGCTGTGCTCTTCAGTGGTGAAGTGTAAGTGTGTGCCAAGTTCCCTGAGGCTGTTTGCTGGGCAGACAGTTGGAAATGCAGGTAAAACTGGGCAGGTGAGAGCAGCCTGTGTAACTGCTGGGTTTGTGTTTAGTTTTGTTGTTTTTCCAGACAGGGTTTCTCTATGAGGTCCTGGCATTTGCTTTGTAGACCAGGCTGGCCTCAAACTCAGATCCACCTGCCTCTGCCTCCTGAGTGCTGAGATTAAAGGCATGCATCACCACGCCCTGGCTGAGGGTTTTTGTTGTTGTTGTTTTATTTGTTTGTTTTTGAATTCTGTGAATAATATTTGAATTAAGTTTCAAGACTTTGAGTGCTCTCTCCTGGAGAATGGCTTTGTGTGTTAGGAAGTTCCCTCCCCCAACCCATCCCCAATGCATTAAAAGTGTTGTGTTGCCTGGTGTGTGAACATGTTAAGGCCAAAACAGTTTTAGTTTTTCTTAGTAACACCCACATGCTCACAGTATGAAGCATAATCACAAATAAAATTTGCTTTTAGGGAGACAGCTCTGAGTTACATATGATCTACACACAATCCAGTGATTGTCATGGGAACAAAAGATAGGCTAAGAGTTGGGTACCAGGAGATCTCTGGAGCTTTACTACTATCATGCCATGGGCAGCAAGTGTTTGCCTCTTAGAAAGTAGGGGCATAGTCCAGATTGGGAGCTAGCCTGTTAGTCAGTACTCCTAAAACCTTCAACTTCTAGAACAAAGCTCACCGCCATCTGACTTGTTGGACACCCACCTGTCTTCTGTACAGTCCAGAGGTTTTTGGTTTTTTTTTAAATTAATCTTACTATTAGGTCCTTATATGATAGCTTCAGTTTCCCCACCTGCTTCTCAGAGCCTTAAATACTTATTACATGGCCTTTACCATTTAAAATGTGTAATGCCTGCCCTAGAGGTATGTAGCCAGCACTTTCCAGCTCAGATTTTTATAGGAGACCCGAATTCTCTGCTTTGTTCACTCACTCAGATGGACTCACTTGTTCTCTGTTCACTGTCGGTCCCTTGTGCCAGCACTCGCGCCTGAGAACAAGCCTTACCCTCAGCTACTCTGTCTTAGGGTCAGGATTAAGGCGAAGCCTGCCATGGTTCCTATAAGCCTGCTGGGAGACTTGCCAACACAACAGTGGAGTTGTTGGTGTCAGCGTGCTCCATGCTCTGTGTACTGGGCCTCCTGGTACTTCCTGGTTGCCTGCCACCTGTTTTGGTAATAAGTAGTCTTTATCCAAACAAGGACAGGTGTTAATGCTACCGAAAGTGCATAACCATCCTTCACATTTGCAGTTCAATGATTTCCTCTGAAAGGGGTTGAACAGCATTAGCTACATTCTC
Organism: Mus minutoides; assembly: GCA_902729485.2. Classification (NCBI taxonomy): domain Eukaryota; kingdom Metazoa; phylum Chordata; class Mammalia; order Rodentia; family Muridae; genus Mus; species Mus minutoides. The sequence goes on from LR750669.1 coordinate 126,379, forward strand.
TCACCCACTCTTAGTAAAACTCTGTGGCTGTGAAAATTGTTTCTCTCCTCATCTCCCCTCAGCAAGAGTTGTCAGGTACCATCCACCCTGCCTTGCTCGGTGTGACAGTTATTTTCATTACTCAATATTTGTTAATAAATATTTCTAGTGGATCCACAGTAGTCTGTTGAGTATTTTCCCACTTGAAGTATATAGGCCACTAATTCTTAGTCACAGAATTGTGCATCATTACCACAATCATGTAGGACATTTTTGGCATCCAAATAAAAACTCTGTGTCCAGAGCAGTGGATACATGTGATGAGAAAACAAAAGGAGGTAGCAGTTGTGGGGAGGAAGGAAGCCAGAGATGGGTGGCAGAGGATGGGAAAGGGGCAAATAAGAACCAACTGTGGTGGTATGTGTAGATGAAGAAATCCATATGAAACCATTACTTTGTATGCCAACTTTAAAAGTTAATTTAAATGTTTTTTAAAAAGAAGTTTGATTTCTGTTGATAATCACTCCCGAGCCTTCCCATCTTCCCAGCCCACTCTCTGTCTCTGTAAATTTGCCTCATGAGACGGTCTAGGTGAGTGGAGCCTGCACCAGCCGTTATTGGACTGGCTTCTTCCACCTGCCTTCATGCTTTCAGAGTTCCCGAGTGTTGCGGCATGTGCTTGAGTTTCCCATGTTTTAGAGAACAAGGCTACCTAGTACAGATGTATGTTGGCAGGCGCCATCCTCTGTTCTTTCTGCTGCCTGGCTACTGACTTTGCTTTTTATCAGAAGCTTCTGTCAGCTCTTGGCCTCTCTGGCACAGCTATTTTCATTGGCATCTTTTCCACACAACATACAGAGCCAGTCTCTGTGGATAGCTGTGAACCAGGCAGTGTGTCACCTCCTGACCTTGATGTGGCAGGAGAAAGAGGTGGTCACAATAAAGTATCAGGATCAGGCAGAGGTGACGGGGATTCCTTTACCTGTGTGGACATCTCAAGGCGACCCTTGGACCTGATGGGAACAGGCCCACACAGGTCTGCCTCAGGTGCCGCTATGCAGGACAGCGCTATGTGGGACAGCGTGCAGGCATTGCTCTTTCACTTTTTGATGTGATTTGATTTGAGAACAATTCTCATTAAATTGCTGTGCTTCTTTGTCAACAAGGTCCAACCAGCTAGAGCTGGTTCCTTTATGACTCTTCTCCCATGAGTATGTAAGTGTGCAGTGTCAGATGTGGGTCGATAAAAATCTGCAGTGAAATGAAAATGAGATGCAGGTCTCTGTTTTCAAGTGAAGCCAAAGCTAAAAGCTGCTGATTTGGATCCGCGCCTCCTATAGAGGTGGCTGCCGGGCCTCGCGGGCTTGTCAGTGTTCTTACTGACCTTTTTGATGAAATTCAGCCCAGAATGATAGGATCAATCAAAATTCTAACACTTTTCCAAGCCTGACTCATTAGGTGACATTCATGAAAATCATTTCTATTTTCCGTTCTGTTTTGGTGTCTTCATGAGAAAGAAGAGCACTGTAGAGTCTCATGAATTTAAGAAGACAGGTAAATGATGACACTTCTCTTTGAAGGTATAAAAGTGACAAGCAACTCTAATTCTCTGCTGCATTTTCTCCTTGACTCATTTTCTAGTTACTTTTAGACCATAAGTGAGTTTGTAGGTGAGACACAAAGCATCTAGTCTACTCCCCATAGACTAGAGAGACCATCCCTTCTCTTCCCGCCAAAGCCCATCTCCATCGGTTCTCAGAGACAGAGCATACTTGTACACCCCTCAATTGAGAAGCCTGGAATTTCATGGACCCCCACTATTACCCCAGCATTCAGAGCCCTCTACTATGCAGAGGGTATTAGATAGCCAGAAGCCCAGAATTTCCAGAGTGGTAAGCCATGAATCTCTCTTCAGAGATTGTAAAACGGATTTTCCAAGCAAGGTATGCTGCAGTGTTCCTGATAAAGTGATGCTCTGCGTGTGCCCACATCACGCCTCTTTCATGTGTGCCCACGTCACGCTGCTTCCATGTGTGCCCACATCACGCTGCTTCCATGTGTGGCCATGCTTTGTGCTTCAGCTCATCACTGAGATGAGAGAGACCACTTGCTTCTCCACATGCCTTCCTTGAGTGGACACTACCCATTGCTCTGATCTCATCGGATAGTCACCCAAGGAGCTCATGTTTCCTTGCAGACTGTCCTGGGTTCAGTAATGCTCACAAAGGAGCTTGAGAGTGGGAGACATAGGGGACATGTCCTCTATGTGCCTGGAAGCCCCATCCACAGCTACTGTGCAAGGGTGTGAGGCTCCTGTTCTAACAGAAAAAGCTCTTCCCAAAAGAAACTGCTCTGCATCCAAGATGCTCACTGGTGCCTAATGAAGAAGCACCCAGTCCACTTCAGAACCAACTAGTTTGGTTTGCTGCTGTCCACGTGTGGAAACCCAGACCCCAGGTTTTATTCTATATGGAATCAGCTCCTTGACTCTGTCCCATAGAACCTGGGCAGAGATGGGGAGGAAGGAGGACTTTGATGAGTGAAACTGATATGGATGTGAAAGAAGAATTGGGCCTGCAGAGAAGGGGAAAGCCCCCAGGAAATGCGGGAGCACAATGCAAGGAATCAGACCATTTGAGTAAACTTAGGTCTGCTTAAAGGGGTACTCAGTAAGGAAAGTTCTGGGAAGAGGGAAGACATGGTTTAGGATGGGACTACCATGGACCTCTAAAACAGGACAGACACTGTGTCTCAGACAGACACTGTGCTGCCGGCTTTCCGTTGTTACTGTTGGTGGTGTCACTGTGGGAGGCTTGAGAGCAAGCCGCCCACACGGCTGTGCAGATTAGATTGGAGAAAGTGTGAATAGCATCCGTGTCATCAAGAAGCCACCAGAGTGGGACAACAAAGACGTAAGTAGTGGCAGGCCCACAAAGGAAGGGGGGCTGGGGGAGAGATACAGCAGAGAACTGAGTCCAGAAGAGCCCCCAGGATTGCAGGAGAGCTTGGTTGTCAGTGAATTGGGAAGCTAAAACTCACCCTGGTCAGGGGCTTACCAGGTTCAGGAGTGAGAGCTGAGGACAGAAGATAGGAAAATGGACACATCTCGGGGAGGAGAGACATGGGTAATCTTAACTCACTGGATCTCATTTTTGACAGTGTTACATCTTTTTCTGTCAAAATATGTGCAGCTACAAGTAGCAGAGATAATTCTAGTTTTGACTTAACACTCAATAATTTTTGTGTAGAACTAAAGTTAGGCAGGGAAAAAAAGAAAAAAAAACAAAAAACAAACCAAAAAAACCATGTCCCAAAAGCTTGGCAAAGGATGGAATGAAAGGACTGAGGGGCTGGGACAGACACTGCCAGCCGACCTGCCCCCTGTTAAGCGCTGGACTAGGAGTACCATGCTAGCTAGTTACCATCACAGTCGCAGTCTCCAGCAGACAGGATGCATGTGGTCTCAGGCAGAAGCAGGCTCTGTCCGTGCTGAACGACACGCTCTTGTGCTCTCGTTCTGAGTTTTTCTGGAAAGTATGCGGGAGACCTTACCTTGTACACTCTGCACTTGTGTGTGGTGTTTATGAGTACTGAAGTCAAATCAAGACAGTAATGATGCCCTTAATCTGGGAAGCAGTATGATCTGCCTGTGCAAGAGGTTCCCCAGTCAACGCTGGGGCTTTGAAGCTCCTCACGCGCATGCTCGTACATGCACTCGAGTACACACACACACACACACACACACACACACACACACACTGCACTACACCACTTCCTTGGTAGCCAGACAAGTGAGAAAAGTTATGTTTGCCATGTGGCATGGTGCATGGATACTCAGTAGTAGCCTCAGTTATCACAACTTTCTAAAACAGAGGCTTGGGCTGTGTTCACAGGAGCTCACAGACAAGTGTCCAAAGCCTGTGGCCAAGGTGACCAGGGACACTGAAATTGAGTCCTACCAATTTTCTCCCATGGTGCCTGTGTCACCCTTGTGGATCCCCACGGGGGATTTATCAGGTAGCCTGCTTACTGAATCAGATACAAAATATTTATGACTGAGTTTGCAGAGACATTGAAGCTGATATAATCCATTGTTAACCCATCGTGAAAGTAGTTCCATTATCTCAGGCGAGAAAGCCATGATGGGTGTCGCAGCCCTCTCAGGAGAAAAGGTATCAGTGAAAACAAGCAGACCTGGGTACCTGTCTGCAGGTGCAGTGTTGGTTAAAGAGTCCTTGGCAAGGGCTGCCGAGCTCCATTCTGCACTCTCTATAACATAGCTTTCCCAAACCTCTACCCTCCTCAGTGTACTCTAGTTCAGTGTCTGAAACACTGCCGTGGCCCTGGCCCAGCCAGTGCAAAGAAACAGGCAAGACCTATAACAGACCACGAGAAGCAAGAGGCAGTTAAGGATGGTGATGTTGCCAGAACTGCTTCCCCCTGAGCCAAACTCCAAGCCTGAGCAGCAGGACATGGAGTTCCTATCCAGCCACCACAGAGCTTGCTGGGAACACTGGGCAGTTTGAAAGCCCTCAGCCCAAAACTAGTGAGCAAGATAAACCATACCAAACCTGAAGCTAAGAGCCATCACAGCTGTGCAGGGTTCCTCCTAGGTCACCCTAACACCTGCCAAGCCCACCTACTTTTCAAAAAATAAATGAATTGCTAGTTAGTGTGTGTGGTGATAGAGGTGGGGTGTGAGAGTCAGGCAGAGTGCTGACTTAGTACAGTGAGACCCTAGTCCCACTTAGGGGATCACAGGCTCCCTACTGTGAGCCATTGGGAAACATGTTGATTGTCCTGAGCACTGTGGACCTGCTGACAGTGTCAGAGTGTGGTTTTTAGTATTTGGGAAGACTGTGTATGTGTGTGCTGCCCTTTAATTCTTCATTTGTTTTAAAACCAAATAGAGCAGGTGTGATGCCCAAGCAGATGCAAGTGTAGCTCCCTTCTTTCTACTCAGTCAAATCTTTAATGTTAGCAGCCAGGGCCTGTGAGGAGCTTAGCAGGGACAGGCACTTGCCACTAAGCCTGATAACCCAGAGAAGAAAACCAACCCCTGTATGTTCTCTGACCTCCACATTCATGCTATTGTGTATGTGCCCAAATGCTTGTACACACAAGTAAAATGAAAAATAATCTTTAAAATATTAGGAATTAATGTATGCTGTTCATTTGCAAGGGTGTTTTGTATTATATTGTTTTTTGATTTTTAGGGTTTTTTGTTTTTTGGATTTTTTTTTTTTGGTGTGATTTGTTTTGTTTGGTTTTTTGGTTTTTTGAGACAGGGATTCTCTGTGTAGCCCTGGCTGTTCTGAACTTGATTTGTAGACCAGCCTGACCATGAATTCAGAGATCTGCCTGCCTTCTGGGATGCTGTGTGCTGGTATCAAAGGTGTGTGCCGCCATACATAGCCACAGTGTTTCTTAATGAGAAGTTGAAAGATTTATTTATTTATTTATTTAGTGTTTTTTTTTTTTTCGAGACAGGGTTTCTCTGTATAGCCCTGGCTGTCCTGGAACTCACTTTGTAGACCAGGCTGGCCTCGAACTCAGAAATCCGCCTGCCTCTGCCTCCCGAGTGCTAGGATTAAAGTCATGCGCCACCACGCCCGGCAAGATTTTTTAAATAGAGGAGGGGCACATTAAAAGTTGTATCCCTATCCTGGCCTACAGAGTGGTCTAGCACAGAGCAATAGAAAGAGACAGAGCTTCAGATACTGCTTATGCTGTGAGCAGGTATAGACATCACTCCCTGGTTGGGACATGGGAGGGAAATGGGATTAAAGGTAGGTTTGGGACATGCTGCATTGGATGCCTCTGGAACAGTTAGGTGCATGTATGTGCAGGGCAGTTGGTTCTTTAGCTGTGGGGTGCAGCATCTAAACTTAAAAATCCTCACCACAGGCATGGTGCTTAAAGCCCTGCTAGTAGGTGGGAGCTTGCCAACAGAACATGGAAGGAGAAAAGAAACTCCTTAGGGATACTGTCTGACGGATCACAGGACTGGAAAGACAAAAGCACGATGTCACCAGAGCCCAGAGAAAAGGTTGCCAAGGAGTGGCCGGTGCATCCCAGCACTGCCAAAGGTCTGATGGGACACAGCAAGGGAGGGTCCACTGGGCAGAAGGGAAGTGCGTTTGATGGCTTGCATTCTAGACTGTGAGCTTCTACAGGGCATGAACATTGTCTTAATTCTCTTTCTAGATTCATTAAGATATTAGTAGACATTGGTAAACACTTGGTAATTCTGTGTATTGTACTTCAGCTGATGTAAATAAAGCAATCTGGTCACCTTCTGTTCTTGAACACCATGGCAGTGGTACCCACTATAAGATGCTCCTGCTATGTCTAGGCATTCCCTGGTAGGGAGTAGAGCGTTTCCATCCTGTGTCATGGTCAGAAGTGTCCTGGGATACTGATCTCCTTGGTCCTCAGGGAATCTGAATGCCAAGCTACTGTGAGCAGCTCCTGCTCTTCTCCATGCTGTGCAAGCCTGTATTTTCTGTATGTGCCAAGAGGTAAAGCACTGGAAAGCCTTGCTCTGTAGCAGGGGCATGAAGTCTTTATAGAACCTAGCCTTTCCCCTCTGCCCCAGTATAGGGTCCCTGAACAGTCATATCCATTTTAAGATTTATTTTCATTTTGATTTATATCTGTGTATGTATGAATGTATGTATGTCATTCTCTGTCTTTGTCTCTCTCACCCCTTCTCATGAGTGTGTGTGTGTGTGAGTGTGTGTTATATGTTGTGAATATGTTTTGTTTTGTTTTGTTTTTTGAGACAAGGTTTCTCTTCGTAGCTTTGGCTGTCCTGGAACTCTTTCTGTAGACCAGGCTGTCCTTGTACTCACAGAGACCCACATGAATGCTGGGATTAAAGGTGTGCACCACTGGAATTATGTTTGTGTGGATATCTTCTTTTAGGTTTGTTGAAAGAAGATTACTTTCTTGCTTTTTCTAGGGTGTAGTTTCCCTCCTTGTGTTGGTGTTTTCTCTCTATTATCCTCTGTGGGGCTGAATTTGTAGAAAGATATTGGGTAAATTTGGTTTTGTCATGGAATACTTTGGTTTCTCCATCTATGGTAATTGAGAGTTTTGCTGGGTATAGTAGTCTGTGCTGGCATTTGTGTTCTTTAAGGCTCTGCATGACATCTGCCCAGGATCTTCTAGCTTTCATAGTCTCTAGTAAGAAATCTGGTGTAATTCTGATAGGTCTGCCTTTATATGTTACTTGGCCTTTTTCCCTTACTGCTTTTAGTATTTTTTCTTTTGTACATTTGACTATTATGTGACAGGAGGAATTTCTTTTCTGGTCCAGTCTATTTGGAGTAACTTGGTCAAGTAAGAAATAAGAAAGGCATTTAAAACTTTTTAAAATTTAATGAAAATGAAGGCACAACATACCCAAACTTATGGGACACAATGAAAGCAGTGCTTAGAGGAAAACTCATAGCTCTGGGTGCCTCCAAAAAGAAACTAGAGAGAGCATACACTAGCAGCTTAACAGCACACCTAAAAGCTCTAGAACAAAAAGAATTAAATTCACCCAAGAGGAGTTGACAGCGGGAAATAATCAAACTCAGGGCTAAAATCAACCAAGTGGAAACAAAAAGAACTATATGAAGAATCAACAATTTTCTTTGAGAAAATCTCTCTCTCTCTCTTGTTCTCTCTCTTTATCTCTTTATCTCTCTCCCTCATTCTTTCTTTTGTTCTTTCTTTGTTTTTTTTTATCAAATATAGTCTAACAGGTATCAAACTGAAAAAGAAAACTTCAGTTGAAAAGATGTCTCCATTAGATCGTCTAGAAGGCAAAAGATCATTGAGTATTTCCTTAACTGATGATTTACTATTGCAAGTGCCGTCCCTGAACAGCTGGAATAAGAAATCAGTCTGCACAAGATAGTAAATTCTATTCCTTCATGACATCTTCTTCAGTGCCGGCCTCCAAGTTTATGTTTGACTTCCTGTCCTGATTACCATTCATAACATACTATAAGATATAATATGAAATAAACTCTTTCCTCTTAAAAAAAAAAAAAAAGTGTACATGCACCACCATGCCTGGCTCATGGACATTTTCTTTCACTATTAGTTTGTCTATATTAACTTTGTCATTTTGTTTTAGTCGACAACAGCACAACTTTTAATAAAATTTCTACTGGTGTTAAATCATTTTAGCAATCTTTTTTATATTTTTGTTTGATAAATCTTTTCCTATCATAATGATGTGGAAGTATCCTCTAAAGGCTCTAACAATCTAGCTTCCAGTGTCCTAGTCTAATCTGTGGAACATATTTCACATGTGGTCAGAAACAGAAATCTAACCTTATCATTTTCATGGTTTTGCTATCATCCCAGTCCTGTGCATGAGATGGCCTGGCTCCCTCTGTGCTTGGGTTTGCCTCTGGTTTCTTGACCTTTCTGTTTGGTTGGCTGGCTAAGTCTCAGCTTGCTTCTGCTGTTGTTCCCAGTGTCTACTTGTTTCTGGTATATTAGGATTTCCATTTTTTTTTCCTTTTGTATTCAGCCATGGACGTGTGTGTGTGTCTGTGTCTACGTGTGTGTGTGTGTATATACATGTGTGTATGTGTGTGTGTGTGTGTGTGTGTGTGTGTGTGTGTGTTTTAAGTATGTTTCTTGAATGTTTTAGGTCTCCATAAGGAGGAAAGTTTTCAGACTGTTACATTCTATATATTTGCAGCAACTCTAAGACATTTAGAAATAGACCTTTTAAAGTTAATAAATTCAGAGATCTGCACACAGCAAAAACAGGCATTTTTAGAAAGCACCATGTCATGTATTTTTCTTCAGATTTGAAACCAACAGTGGATTTATCTTTCACCTTTGGTACCCACAGAAGCTAGACTCAATAAGTTATTGACCTTCACTTGTGAACCTTTTGCCCTTTGCTTTTCATTGGGTATAGGCTTCATTATAACCTTTGGTCTTCTTGTACCACAGATGCTCAGAAATGAATACATAGAGCATGGGCGGGTAGTATCTGAAACAGTGGCTTTCTTCTTCCTTATCCGTCGTGTCTGTGTCTCCATCACACCCTGTAGAACCTTGAACTCTTAAGATATGGCTGTGGCCATGGCCAGTGTTGGGCCAGGGTCTATAAAGCTGAGCTGTTGAGGAGGTCTAGTCTGCCTTTTGCCACCTTGTGCCAGTCACACAAAACACTTCACACGACCTGGAGCCTTTTCTCTCCTGTGCCTGTGGCAGGGGCTGGCTTTATCCTCTTTGTTGAGGGTGGTTTCATTTCCCAGCTGGGGCTCTGACTGCCTCTAGGGAGGCTCCCTGGGCACTGCAGATGCCTGCTGCTTTCCTAATTGACCTGTGTTGCTCTCTTTGTAGGGAGGAATGATCAATTGGAACCGGCTTTTCCCCCCTTTACGTCAACAACGAAATATCAACTATCAAGATGGACCTCCGTCTGAGCGGCGAGCATCTCCTCCCCTGGAAGTTTCTGAAGAGCAGGTAACAGTGACACCCATACTCAGTCTAATCCCCGCTGCAGGCTTGAAGCAGTTTTAGGGGACTGTAGAGATGATAAAGTGCCTGCCATGCAAGCTTGAGGACCAGAGCTGGACCTCCAGAACCCATTCATTGCAGCGCGCCTCCCTGCCTCCGTCGACCAGCAAGAAAGTCATGCCGCCACCGGGATCTTCTCAGTCAGCTTTATTCTGGAGCACCTTGATAGTTGATTCCCAGGACCCAGAACAGCAGCAGAGCTGCTGCTTTTATAGTCTCCCAGGGAGGGGGAGGGGGTGTCGTAGTGGATGCGGATTGGTGCACCAAGCCACACCTCATTTGCATGTGGCCCTTTCATTGGTGCCACAAGCCACACCCATTAGCATATTTTCCCTTCATTGGTACCACAAGCAGTGCCTCATTAGCATATTTTCCCTTCATTGGAACCACAAGCAGTGCCTCATTAGCATATTTTCCCTTCGGGAGGGGCTACTGCTTGAGGAGGGCCTGAGGAGAGAGCTGAGCATGCGCACTAGGCTCTCCTCCCTGGCAGCCTGCCGGTCCTGCGCCATCCCGGAGCTTGGGCGGCTTTGTGCCGCCGCGGCCCCGTGCCGCCGCGGCCCCTCGCCAGTCAGAGCGCCGCCGCGGCCCCTCGCCGCTCAGAGCGCCGCCGGCTTCCTACATCTCCCCCTTCTTTATTAATTAAAAATGAAGTCCTGCAAATCTGGTCAGCGAACACCCCGGCCTGAGGGAGCAGCCTTTGACAAGTGACTGATAGGAAATCGGGCTACCATCAGACACGACCACCAGTCTGTCTCTGCATCTCTGCAGAGATCTGGAGTAGGAGGAGATACCACCAGCATGTTGCTGGCAGACTTGGCTGTAACAGAGGTCAAATTGTTTATCAATTGTGAGACATTGTACCCGTCTCCATATCTTTTTATCAGGGGGAGGATAGGTCAAGATGACACAAAACCTCCATGCAATTTGACATGCTTTTGAGGAATCTATCCTGTATGGAACATCCCCTGCACTGTATTGTAACACTCTGTCAGCAAAATTGAGTTTCCTTACTCCGTCATCCTTTGAGGTGGTATAGTGGGAGTCATTAGGTCTGTCCCTAAACCAGGGAAGTATCGGAAAACCAGTCTGCTAGGAAATCATTACAGACTTTTTAAGAGGGGCCAACCAGAACTCGGGCAAAATGCTCTCATCTATGGCCATCAGGGCTCGAACAACGACAGCCTTTTGTCGAGCCTGAGTGCGTCTCATACAACATAACAACCAGAGGCAAAGTACACAACCCGCAAACATCGGGACACCCCAAAGTAGCATCCCAGTCCATTCTTTAGAAAAGCAAAAGGCATTGGACAACCAAGAGGTGACGTCTCTCAAGGTGACAGGGTCGACTCTGGTGCCATTCGGGATGAAAATCTGGATAAGGAGCTTCGGGAACAGTCGTTCTGCCTCCGCAGTCCAATTCCCTTGAAGATACTCCGACAACTCCCTGCTATTCTCTGCAACGTCTTCCAAGGGAGGGGGCACTCTTCGTATCAGTTTCTCGGGTATCCAAATTGGTTCTTTGTCCCTAGGAAAAAAAACAAAAACCGCTCCCCGGGACTGTGAAATAACAGGGTCTGGACCTAGCCGTGACCGGATTAAACAGAGATAGTAATGGAAAGGTTTTAATTAATAATTTGGCATCTTCAGGTAACATCGAACCCAATTAATGTCACCTAATAATATTTGGAAATCATTTAAAGTCTTCAAATTATCCTTCCTAAACTCTACCTTTTGTGGCATTATCTGTTTTGTTCCTACTTTGTCTCCTAAATAATCTCAAAAAGCTATAGATATTAATCTTAGATATTAATCTTAACATCCTGTCCAGGTGAACAACCACTCTCTTTCAGCTCTGCATCGAGCTGTCCACCTAGGTTAAGGAGGTGCTGCTTTACTTGTGGGATGCCCATATTTGGAATAAGCCACAAGACTCCATCCTGATACCAAAGAAACCATCTTATGCATCCCACATGGGCTCTTTTTATGGGAGAACAAAAGCTACCCTTCAGAGACACATTAAACAAAACATTCCTTTTCCATGACTGTGGATGGCAATTGCAAAAATTTACTGGTTCCAAAAATCCTAAGAAAAACCATAGCATCCACTCTAGTTTCACACTTGCTTTCAGTGTGCCCTGATTCCAGGCAAAATCGAGGTCTCTGCCAAGTTTGTCCCAGTAGAGAACAGTAAGATTCCCCAATACTGCAAACCAAGAGGCCACGGTATCACACTCCTTCAAAAACCTCTCAAGGATGGATTGTTTGATTTTTAAAATTTTTGATATAAGCAGCTCCTGAACAGCCAAAAAAAATTGGGTGCGAATGAGAAGTGCCCATGGTTACTTACTCCTTTTCTAACTGCACTCCTTTTCTTTATTGTCTCTTACCTGAGAACTTTCTCTTGTCCCATTTACCTGGGAACTTTATCCTTTTCTTTATTGTCTCTTACCTGAGAACTTTCTCTTTTCCCATTTACCTGGGAACTTTATACTTACTCTGCCTCGTCCCTTACTGGGAACCTTATTGTCTCTTACTCAAGAACCTTATTGTCTCTTACCCGAGAACCTTATTGTCTCTTATCCGAGAACCTTATTGTCTCTTACCCGAGAACTTTCTCTTGTCCCATTTACCTGGGAACTTTACTGAGGTTTATCTTCTTCTGACCTTTTCTTTCTTTACTTTTGAGCTGATACCCTTTATCATCTAGGTGCTATTGCTCCCTCTCATTTTTAACAGCCTCCTCATCCACCTCTTCTTCCAAAGAGGAGTCAAGGTTGGAAACCTGCAATTCCTTGAGAGGGGTAAATCCCCTTTTCTTGTTCCCCCTTAATATTTAAGAATAGGTTCTAGCCTCTCTTTTGCTTTCAACAATATAGGGAAGCATAACCTCTCTAAAATATTCCCTGAAGTTTACCGGTACTGCCACTCCGTAGCTGATGAGTTCTGATCCCACGAAGATAATCTTCAGTTCAGATCCCACGAAGATTTTCTTCAGTTCAGATCCCACGAAGATCTTCTTCAGTTCAGATCCCACGAAGATCTTCTTCAGTTCAGATCCCACAAAGATCTTCTTCAGATCATCTTCGGTTCCCGGTTTCTCGGCACCACTTGCAGCGCACCTCCCTGCCTCCGTCGACCAGCAAGAAAGTCACGCCACCACCGGGATCTTCTCAGTCAGCTTTATTCAGGAGCGCCTTGCTAGTTGATTCCCGGGGCCCAGAACAGCAGCAGAACTGCTGCTTTTATAGTCTCCCAGGGAGGGGGAGGGGATGTCGTAGTGGATGCGGATTGGTGCACCAAGCCACACCTCATTTGCATGTGGCCCGTTCATTGGTGCCACAAGCCACATCCATTAGCATATTTTCCCTTCGGGAGGGGCTACTGCTTGAGGAGGGCCTGAGGAGAGAGCTGCGCATGCGCACTAGGCTCTCCTCCCTGGCAGCCTGCCGGTCCTGCGCCATCTTGTAATGGGGCGGAGCCGCAGGCCTTCCCGGAGCTGCAGGCCTTCCCGGAGCTCAGGCGGCTTTGCCGGTCAGAGCGCTGCCGCGGCCCCTTGCCGGTCAGAGCGCCGCCAGCTTCCTACAATTCATAATGCCAATATTGTAGCCCCAGTTCTGGGACAACAGAGATAGGATGTCTTAGGGCTTGCTTAGGCAATCCAGGCTTGCCTAATTGGCAAAACTGGGGTCTCAGCAAAAGATGGTCTTGTCTCAAAAAACTAGGTGGTCAGTAGCCCAGGACACACAGAAGGTTGACCTGTACAGGGGCATGCCCGTGAGGACACGCACACAGGAGCATGTGCTCTTTCTGCCTCAGCTCCCTATACACACCTGTCATCCTGGTGTGTAGAAGGCTAAGGCCTAAGGGTCTGGAGTTCCAGGGTTGAGAGAAGGTAGGAAGAGAGCAGCACCTTTGTGAGGTTTTTACTTTTATGATTTTAAAACAAATCTTAAGATTTTTCTTTGGGTTAATTTTCAGTGGTTCAGGAACTGTAATTCTGCCACTGAGGGCATAATGAACTTAGCATAGCATGGGGTCTTTCTGTGTGTTTGTGTGTGTATGTGTACATGTGCTCATGGTTCCACCGTGGTAAGCGTCTTGCTGTTGGGGAGGTCTAGCAGCTGTGGAAAGCAAGGCAGCAGAAACAGGAAGTTGGCGTTTCACGTGTTCAGACATAGGCACAAAGCACAGAGAACAAACTGGAAGCAGAGTGAGGCTTTCAATTCCAGCTCCCGCCCTCAGTGACATACTTCCTCCAGCAAGACTTCACTGCCTAAACCTCTGCAAACAGTGTTACTAACAGGGACCAGGGTGCTCATGTAACTGAGACTATGAGAGACTCTTCTCATTCAGACCACAGTGCTGATAGTGATAGATAAATATTACAGAAATATGTAGAAGAAAGCAAGCAAGCTTCCACATAGTAGAAAGGACAGTGTTTTCTTAGAAACCACAGCTTTACAACCAAAATAAACATTAATTCAAGGAAAAGTCTTTAATATGTAAAAAATCTGGCTGTTTCTATATTCTCAAACTATCTCCTCATCGATAAGATACTTCCTTGTTACACAAGGAAAATTATATCCACGTAGTAAAGAAATTGGGTGCCACCCAATTATCAAAACTAACATTACCAATAATGGAACAAAGAAGCACTGTATTTATGCAATGAAAGGGACTTTACTCAGCCTGAGGGGCCTGCGTAAAGCATTCTTTATTCTTTATGGCCTGATTTCTTCATACATTAGAATGTCAGACAGAGCTACAGGTAAAGAGATGATGAGGCTGCTCCAGAGCTGACGAAAAGTCTGCAGTGAAAGCTTTCTGTCAGTCGGCTGATGGTGTGAACTGTGGGTGGATGAGATTATTAGTGTCGGACTCCAGCTTTTCCAACTGCACTAACAGTGGCTCAGGAGATGATGAATCGACTCCTGAAGCTTCACGTTTGAAATTATTTCAAATGAGAAAAGCATTTTAAATTTTGTTGAAGTCCAAAACATTGCTGTGATAACACTTGAATATCCCTCTGCCTGTGCAGCTTGCTTCCACAGCTGGTGCCACAGCTGGCTGCACCACCAGGCCAGCCTCAGATCAAACCGTCTGCTGTCCTCGAATGCTCTGCCCCCAGCCCTGCCATAGTCCTGGGCAGGTGCTTTTGGGAGAGCGCTGTCGCCTGGCCACCTTGGGCTAACAGTCGGTCAGGCGGCCCTTTTGCCTGGCAGTCTCTTTTCTCAGGCTTGTGTTTCACTAACTCTTTAGGTTTGGGCAACAGAGGAACAGATGTGCAGCCAGAGTTCTTTTTTATTTGCTTATTATATTTTCAGACAGGGCCTCACTTTAAGTACAGGCTCCTCTCAGTGCTTCTGCCTCTTTCTGGGACTAAAGGTATGTAGTGCATCTGGCCAGCCAGAGACTCAGAAGAAAAGCCTAAATAATTCGGTATTTTTTAGATCCTTGTAATGACAGATTTGAGAATACAATAATATTCCTCCTTCTTGGTGCAAAGAAACACCAAGACTCTGTCATGTGACTCTTCACCTGTGCAGCCCTGAGTCACGTTCTTCAGGCTCCTTTACTCGTAGGCTGCATTTACAGGTGAGACCTTGGTTTGGGCAGTTTGAGGAGAGGGGAATGTGAAAACGAGTTGTCTGGTCTGTAGGCTTTTTCTCTTAGTGAGTCATTTTTCCCTGGTCCTCCCAGAATGACAGGGGTCAGGTTAACCTGCTGACAGTCTCACTTTAAGGGAGCTATAGCTCTTCCCCTCTCTGCTGTGATATGACATGACCTTGTGAGGCCTGCCTGCCTTTCTCCACCCTCCCCCATCCTCTTCTCTTGCTAACCCATTTCCCAAATCTTGTGTTTCAACATTGCTGATTAGGTGCAGAACATCAGGGTCTCACGGGCTGTATTTGTAATGCACACGCTTGGCATGTTACTGTAGAAAAATGAGACAGTCTTGGTTGGGCGTGGTGGTGCACACCTTTAATCTCAGCACTGATAGATCTCTGTGAGTCTGAATCTCATGACTTCATAAGCCACACGTTCAAAGAAAATGTACATATGTGAAAGCATCCTGTCACACAGCCACAGATGGTAACACCATCTAGGCTAGAGCCACACATCAGGGTCTCTAAAGGTAACCCCAAGAAGCCAAGGAACAAGGTGTCTCCACCTGCCTTCTTTAGGCAGACATGCAGAGAAGAGGGTAAGACAATCTGGACAGCGAGTCCTGCTCTGTTTCCCAGAATGTCTGAAGAAGCTCCCTGAGATGTTAGTAACAGCATGTAGGAAGAGATAAAGTGTACCACAAGGAAGTGTAGGATTCTAGAGCATCTCCGGGAGGAAAGAAGGGCAAACATGCCTCTAGACGGTCTAGCTCCTTCCTGTTCTGATAAGAACTGCACCCCAAGTCAAGTCCACAGGCACTGGCTTGTCTATTGCAGGCAAGCTGTGGGGTATGTGATAGTGAGAAGCAGCCCTGTTGTAGCAAGACACATGCTAGAGAAGAGTGGTGGACATCAGCTGCAAACTGAACGATGGATAGATCAGAGAGGATCCCCATAGCTGTCCGGAGGGGCTCCCCATAGCCTGGAGAGTGGTGGAAAGGGAAGTTGAACTAAGGAAAACATGGTCTTGTATACATATATGAGAATTTATCAAAGCATAAATAAAGCCTATCAAATAATGTCCTTTTTGTAACCAAATGTACTAAAGTGTCTATCTCAAGAACTGCTTCCTCTTCCCTCTGCCTCCCCCATATTTTCTTCTTTTTAATACTTTTTATTTATTCTTTAACAATTTTATAAAAGTACATAAACTATTGGATCATCCCAGCCCCATCTTCCTTCTCTTACCCTCTCCCACTTTCATGTGTTTTTTTCCCAGTGATCCATTGAGTTTAATGAAGGCTGTACGCATAAGCATGTGGGGGGTGGGGTTCTGGAGCATGGGCACTGGACTCCTGCTTACACCACTGCAGAAGAATTACTTTCTTCCCTCAAAGCTGTGAACGGCCGGTATTTCTCAGCTAGGGCTGGGTTTGTGAGCCCCTTCCCTGGTGCCCTGGAATGTTGAGGGGACCCTGGCTGCAGTAAGCCATGAGTGCCGTGACCAGCACTCATGAGTGCCATGGCCAACATGTCTTTCCTTGACAAGGTATTTTTGATACCACACTCATGCTAAAAATCAGCAAATCGGTGTATGCTAAAGGAGTTTGTCACCTTTCCTGATGACCTGAGTGAGAGTCATGTGGTGGAAGGAGAAAACTGACTCCCACAAATTGTCTTCTAACTCCCGTGCAAGGTTATAAGAGGGGTGCTGTGAAGGCAAGGTACATAATCTTGGACCATAAATAAGATTTTAATTAGCAAATAATGAAATGGGGGGGGGGGTTAAACTAGATTCTTTAGCCCTTCCTAAAGTTAGAAAACACCTCTCAGGTGACAGTTCACAAATGGCTTACCCATGCTAAAACTGAAGGGAATAAGAGGTGAATTTATACTTTATTCCTGTTCACTTCTAACTTTATTTTAGTCAACCCAGTTACCACTGGGCTGGACCGCCCAACCCTAATGGTGCTAGAAGAGTAGGCAGGGGAGGTGGCCCTTTCCTGAGGACCTGCCGCAGCATGTAAACAGCAGAGCCCCCGTTAACCAGGAGGTAAGAGGAGATCAGATCAGGAAGACAAGAGCTGCTCTTCCCACAAGGGGCCTGTCCAGCAGCAGCACTGGGGGAGGGGAGCCCACAGGAACAGCTAACCATCCTGCTCACGCTCACAATAGAGAGGCAGAGCATCCCTGGCCCTGCCATTCACATCCAAGTGTGCATGTGACCTAGCACAGGAGGGCAGCCCAGCTGTGGACGGGGTGGGGCCACCATCTCTGTGAGATGGGGTGGGCACCTCCATCTATGAACATCAGAATTCGGGAAGTAAAAAACCCAAAACACCATTTGTTTTTGACACTCATAACTAGAGGGAAGTTAAAGAAACCACAGTCTTTGTTGAACAAAGAAGCAGTTGTCACTGAAGGTGCCGCTGCAGATCCTTGGGATGAGGGTCTGCCTTTGATGTGTAGCACAGAGGAGGTGAATCAGGGGTGGAAAACAAAGGCGCCATTTTGCCAACTCCTTGGAGTGAAAGTTACCCCAAGATAGGTAGAAGTAGACAGGTCATCAGAGATACTTGAAAAAAAGTATTTAAAAACAAGGAAAACAAGGAAAGAACTGTGTGTCTGTGTGTCGGTTTCCTCCCTCGAGGTGTGGTCTGTATTTTGAAGAACACGTGGGAAGGAAAAGTACAGTCCACCTGTTGTCAGCTGACAGTGACCGTGCCTCGTTCCATCCATGTTCCCTTCCTCGGGTCAGCCAGCCACAAGGCTTCACCATGTCACAGGAGGCTGAGTAAGGCTCCCGAGGCCTGTGGGGGGCCCGTGATGAAAGGCAGCTGACTGAGTTAGTCGGCTCCCATGGTGGGAGAGGACTGGACACGAGCACAAATGCACACCCAACCCAGGGAGGAAGAAACAGGGAGGCTCCCCCTGGTGCCCTGTAGATTCTATGGTCTTAGGCCTTCACCTCAGCCACAGAACAGAACCATTGGATATTCCACTTGGGGAACTTTAATGACTGAACAAATAGTTGTGAAAGACTACAAAGGAGCTGGTGTTTTCTTTGGTACCCGTAACCCCAGAACTCAGGAGGCTGAGGTACAAGGATTGCTATAAGTTTGAAGCCAGCTTGGACTACGTAGTTTAATATGGCCAGGCTATGTTATGAAACCTTGTCTCAGAATTAGACAGAAAGACAGAGCAGTGCAAGCAGAACAGTCTGGCTGAACAGTAATCACCCATGGTTGGATTCTAAACAAACCTGAGCAAAAGATGGGTTAGACATTGGACTAGACGTCTCACTGTGAACTAAGATGACACTTCACAGTGGTTTAGACAGTTCCTTCTATGGATCAGGAGGAAGGTACCCAGTGGGCTAAGGGGCAGCAAGAATTAAAGAACTTTAATTAAAGCTTTTTAGAAAACTCCATGGGGCATTTTATAAGTTTCCCATACAAATTGCTGTCAACCTGGCATCTGGTAATGATGGGATGCAGTTGTGTGGCCTGCTGGTGGCTCTGCCTTAGCTGGGAAACTGCTCTACTTCCTTAAGGAGCTCACATCACTGAGCCTTACCACCTCACCTCAGTCCTGGCTACTGTGTATGTCAGGCTCTCTTTTAGATGGGGAGAAATTGACCCAGACATTGTCCTTGTGCCGCACACAAGGTCATCAGCTATGTGGAAAATGCGAGCTGGTGGATTGCCTTTACCCTAACTCCATAGGGCAGGTCCTTCACAAGCCAGTCAGCAGTAAACATACACTTGTCTTCTCAGCCCTGAAAAATACATAAATATAGAATAGAAGCCAGCTCTGACCCGTGGCACTGGGTGGCTGAAGCGCCAGGCCTGCTGCTCTCTTTCAGCAATAGAAGACCCTTCAGAGAAGACCTGTGAAAACCTGACTCGTCAACCCAGCAGTGGTGGACATGTGGTCATTCATGTCTGAGAAGGAGTGATCATAGCGATTGCACACAAAGAAGGTGTTCATTCTCCTGGCAGACACTGCTTACAGGGCAGCCCGGCCATTCCAAACCCGAGGGCCCCGGTGCAGCCTGTGCCACCTGTCCTTGTGCAGCAGTGTCTTCTGGATTGCACGTGTGTCATCAGTGCATGGAAAGGTCATGGACCATGTTGCAGCGGTAGCCAGACATCTCTGCTTGTCTCTGTCAGCTCCAGCTATGACTCACCAGCCCCTGAGACTACTGCCTGTCAATAGCATATAGACCTGCTCCTGGTCAGGTTCAAAATGGAAGTGAGCTACAGCTCTGCGTGAAGTGGGCAGGGTGGCAGCAAGCATAGGAAGGGACAGACTGGCTGGAGGCCTTGAAACATGCTCACACCAACACTTAGCAGGAAATGGACCCATCCAGCTACTGACCGGCCCAGAGACAGTGCTCCTCAGCCAGGATAACTGCAGAGAGCCACCTTACAATGTCATTGGAACCCAAGGTGAAAATAACTACTAGTCAGACTGCTTACATCAGGCAGATTTTTCCCTCCTTATGATTTGTGTCCAGCAAACCTCCCAACCCCTTGACACTTCGGCTGATGGGAGCTTGAAAGGGTAAGGGTAATGCTCACTGTAAAATGGTCCCAAAGGAAAAGAGAAAATCAATTCGAAAAAATTAGACGGCAAGTGTGGTATTTTAGTATCTGACAATGTAAACCAGATTAGCACCACATGACTTGTAGATGTCAGAAAAACCTTTGCAGTTGGAGAAAACCAAAATAAACCTGTTGATACAAGATGTCACTGTGGAGATAGAACACCAGCCTGTGGAGTAGATAATAGTACTGAGGTGATCTGGACTTTTAACTGGGTAAGCTGATTAACACAGAGAACTTCCTCATGGGCTCAGAGCTCTATCTTTGATCTGGTGTGTCTAAAAACTGTCATCAGTAATGATTCAAATGAAGTTTTCAGGTTTGCTAAGCATACTTAGGGAAGATAGAAGTTTGAGAGGGATGGTTGATGACATTTAGAACTCCTTTGAGTTGGCTGGAAAACAGGCAGAGATATGTGCCATCCTTTTACCTACAAGATCACTGTAGGATTTGAGAACGCCCCTGAGTATGGCAGGTGAAAATTCAAGTTTTTAGCAGGCTCCCGCTAACCTAGTCAACCAGTTCACACGTCATAGCTCTCTCCATAAGTGTGTGTATATACATATCCATGTGCGCTGGTGTAACACACCTACCAGCACACACCCATGGAGTTGCACACTGCTTTGGGTACCATGTTTTCAGATGACACAAACTGAGAAAGGATTGGGGTCCTGAGACACAGTGTTAACAGTTTAAGGTGAAATTCTAGTACAAGCTCATCATTAAAGCTTTAGTTACCTAGCTGATGGCACTCTTTGTAGGCTCTAGAAACTTTAGGAAGTGGGATCTAATTGGAAGGAGCAGGTCACTGGGAGAGCAGGTCCTAGGGTGTCTTATCCCTGGGGGAGAGCAGGCCCTAGGGTATCTTGTTCTAAGGGAGAGCTGGCCCTTGGGTGTCTTGTCCCTGGTCCCTCCGGGTGTCATTCTCTGCCTCCTGCCTGCCACACAGCACTACCATGATGTCCTGTCCAGACACGTGTGGGCACAGTAACCATGGGCTGAACCTTTTAAGCCATGAGCCACAGTAAACCTGTCCTCCTCTAAGCTCTTTCTGTTGGGTGATCTGGCCACAGTTGTAGAAAGCTAGCTAACTTGGTACTAAAAATAGTGTCGCTGCTGTGACTAAATCCTAAGTGTATGGAGCTGGTTTATGGGATGAGTTTGGAGAATGAGCTGGAGAAAGCTTTAGATTCTGTAAATAGAGCTTCCAGGGTGATTCTGGAGGAGAAAAGAAGGTCAGAATATCAGTAGGGATGCAGTGAAGGCCAGGCTGTGAGGTTACTCTTGAATTGGCCAGAAGGAATTGGTTACATTTTGGCAAAGAATTTGTATTTGTCCCAGTCCTGGGAGTGTTGAAGCTAAGTGTAAAGTAACTAGTTAATCTGGTGGAGATATTTCAATACAACATGACACCCAAGCTGGAGCACAGCCTCTCCTGCCTGCTTCTCACCATATTTTCAGTGAGAATAGGGAGTGCAGAGCTGAGCAGGATTTGAAAACTCTCCTGTCAGGCCTAAAATGTAATGCAGAAAGTTGTAGACATAAAGGGTGTGGTTGTTAAAGTAACCAGTGGTATTTCCAAAGAAGCTGAGCACTTTTATACTGGGACAGCGAAAAACATGCCCTAAGAGCATATGTATTCTTCAGGGTTCTAGTGGGGCAGAACTCATAAAATGTATGTATGTATGTATGTATGTATGTATGTATGTATGTATGTATGTATACACACATGTGAATATGTACATACATACACACATACTTATAAATTATGTAAAAAGGAAAATTTATTAATAGGCTGTGGTCCAGCTAATCCAACAATGGCTGTCTCCAACAGAATGTCCAAGAATCCAGTAGTTGCTCAGTCCACAAGGCTGGATATCTCTCTCATCTTCAGTGAAGACCAGTATAGACATCAATACCGAAGAAGTGAAAAAAATAGGCTAATGCTAGTGAAAAGTAGACTAGGCTGCAAGTCTTCTTCTCAAACAAGCAGGCAAAGAGAACCAGCTTCCTTCTCCCACATCCTTTGCATGGGCTGCCAGCAGAAGAGTGGTTCAGATCAAAGGTGGATCTTCCCCTTTCAAATTATTTCAGTAAGAAAAGTCCCTCACAGGTGTGCCCAGCCATCTGAGTTTTAGTTAATTCCAGATGTAGTGAAGTTGCCAGCCAAGAGTATTCATCACAGAAACTGACCATACCCAACCATACCCAACCCACAGCTGTGTAGGATGTAAAATTGTACACTCATTTGGAAGACTTTCCCTTGAAAACAGCCTCAAGGCTCTCTGCTTACATGGGGATGCCTGAGAAGCTATCTCCCAGGTCACTGATGCTGTGGTCCGTGGAGGTCCAGCTACTTCTTGAGTTGGCAGCAGAGCTTGGCATCGTCCCTGTGGCGCTTCACTACAGGCAGGCAGGACTCTGGCTAAGTCACAGTGTCATCACCTGAGCAGGTAGTGTGTTCAGCAATGCCTGGAACAGGGAACTTATGTCATCTATGCTAGGCAAGCACTTTACCAACTGAAACATATCCCTAGCCGGAGGAGTAGAATGTTGTAGCTTGAATACAAAATGTCCACCACAGTCTCCTGTGTTAATGCCTAGCTAGCAGTATTGGAGCACCACAGTCTCCTGTGTTAATGCCTAGCTAGCAGTATTGGAGATGTTCTGTAAACCTTGGGAGGTGAGGCTTACCCGGAGGATGTCGGTCCATAGGACCAGATCCCTGGGATGCCGGTCTCTGGCGCCTAACTGACCTTTTCTCTGTTTCCTTTCTACAATGATAAAAACTATTTTCCTGCTTCACAACGCTGTCCCTACCATAATAGGCCAAAGTAAACCTTTGTAAGTTGCTCTTTCAGGAATCAGACCTGTAGGACCCCAGGGACTTCTGGACTGGGATCCTACTAGCCAAAGAGAGAGGGGATGGGCCAGTGTCTAAAAGTCACATGAGTGAGGAAGAGTCAGCAGGCCAGCAGCAATGGGAAGAGTGTCCCCCACCCCAGAGATAGCAGAGCAAAGGGGAGCTACAGACCCAGCAGGAGATGGGAGCCAGAAGAGAGGGGTGAAGAGAAATAATGGAGTCAAGGGCCTCACAGAGCTGCTTACATGAGTGGCACTCCTGTCCTGAGGAGCAGCCCCTCCCCACCATCCTGAGGAGCGGCCCCCCTGTCCTAAGGAGCACACACGCGCGCGCGCGCACACACATCCAGTCCTGCGAAGCCGCCCTCACGCCAGGAGCTGAACTGTATCCAGATCAGCTTGAGGATCAGCCCACCATAGCGCCAGCTTTACAGAATCTACTCTGGGTCATTCAGAGAGAAATGCAGCCTGTACGTATGTCTTGGAAAACACCAACTGTGATCCAAAATTGCACTCATCTCCACTATGTGCTCAGGACTGAGGTAAACGGTACACAAGCTGAAACTCTAGCTTCAGATCAGTATGCACGTGCTTCTCTGCCCCCTCAGCTCTTGCCTCTTTGGGAGAAAGGAGCTGTGGATCACTTGTGGTCCCATGTCCTGTAACCTCTTGTAGTACTGCATCACAAAGGCACTGCCCCATCAGCCTCTCTTTCAGCCACTCTCAGGCTGGCGCTGAACAGGAGAGCAGTTCTGAGCCCGGTCTTCCCATGTATAGTGTCCAGCACATGATCTTCAACCAGAAAGAAAGCTAAACGGCAACTGGGACCTCAGATTTACCCCTGTGTGGCAGCAAAAGGCTTAATATTTATGAGTATTATTTCCTATTCATTATTGCAAGTGTCCTGTGTTTTATTATAGATACAGAAAGTAATAGATTCCTGTAGGTAATCCGATCAATAAATATTTCTGTAATTTGTTGTGAGTTTTTTTCTGTTTGTTTTTGAGACAGAGGGCTGGAGTTTATATAGCCTGGGCTAGCTTTTAACTGACTGTAATAGGAGCTAGATTTGAATTACTGCCTGTCTCCTAAGGGCTGTAACTATGCCCAGCCTTTCTTGGGAAAGCAGATTATTGCCAGGAGCCTCCCAGCCTGGAGATGAGACTCGGAGTAGGACTCTGGTGTGGCTTTAAAGACTGAGGGTCTCAGATGTTCTAGCTCTCTAATGAATTCTAAAAAGTCCTAAGAACTTTCTTGCTCATTCTGAGGATTAAAAGCGGTTGGCTTAGGTGATTAACATCTGTAGCCCAGCAGCAAGGGAGTAAGTAAAGGATTACTTGCTAGAGCCTTTTCCCTATTGTCCAGATGCCTCTTGATTGTTAGGTGAGGGGGAAGTTTGGAGCAATAAACTTCTATTGAACCAGGAGAAGAGAATCACGCTTACAAAAAGAAAAACCTTTACATAAACAAATATGCATAAACTCATATCAATTTATATACAGATTCACACATGCACACTTACACATTTCCATTCTCGACCAGTTGGGCCCAGCTTACATACATTCTCATAATTACTTATACACATGCATCTATACTTGCATATGCATTTGGAACAAAAGACCAAGCACCAGTGCAGAAAGAGCTCACTCATTTTGGATGAAAAATGAGCTCTAATCTTTATTGCATAGAGAAAGAGAAAGCTTCTACCCTTTTATTTCTAAATGAATTAAACCCAAGTCTGTCGGAAGAAAGCTTTGTTCTTTTCTCTTGCTGTTAAGGAAAGACCTGTCCCATGGTAAGGAGGAGCCTGCCTGCTCCTGCTGCTCTTTGCAGCTTTATTTTTCTCTTTCCTTCTGCATTCTGCACATTGCTCTCTAAAAAAGTTCTCAGCCCAGTTATCATTCTTCTCTTTGTCCTCAGCACTTAAGCATCTTTCAGAATACATGATCACATGGTAAAAAGTTCATCACAATTTCACACATAAAATGAAATCATAAATTGAAATAGAAGTTTACAAAAGAGAATTTTGCATGCATATCCATTAGGAGTAATTATCTAGATGAATTAAACATTCATCACCTGTCATGGCTCCACAGATTCATAGAAAGTTAAAAACCATAAGTTATTGGTGAAATTTTTTATAAATAAACCCAGTCAGCATTTTATCTTCTGTCCTAGCACCTATAATAAATCATTTGTTCCCTTTCTACCACCTTTGGTTAATGGTTTTACAACCTCATGAATGTGCTCTGAGTAGTAGAAAGTCTGGTTACTATCTAAGAGGCAACTAACTGATGACAGTTGAAGACACTAGTGCACTTGCTGGCCTGGATGTGCACACCTGATGTCCCATCTCCTCCCCACAGGATCCCATGAGTCAGAGTGGCCTCTGATGAGCTCAGGCTGTTACTCTGGAGTTCTAACAACCCGGCCCAGTGCGTCCCACTGCATCAGGGCCCCTGAAGCCCTGTCTTCTCATGTGTTTTATGTAGCAGCTACCTCTCCCATAAGTCACTTTCTGTCAGAGCACCTAGAAATGGAACTAAGATGGCAAAGATCACATGAGATTTCCTAGTGGTGTACAGAAAGCACTGGAAAGGTTTACTACTAGTAAACCTGCTGTTTGGAGGAAGTGGATTTTTGTTGATTTTTTTTTTTCCCAGAGAACAGAAAGGGAAGAGAGAGGAGTCAGCCAGAGGATAACCTCAGACATCATCCTTGTAATATAGTCCACTGTACCTGGCATTTTATACAGGTGCTGGGGAATTAACCCAGGCTCTCCCTTGCGAGGCAAATGACTTTATCAGCTAAGCCTCGTCTCCCCCTCTTCTTTTTTTTTTTTTATTTTGAGATAGGGTCTCATGTAGCCCAGGCTAGACTCAAAGTCCCTCTGTTGCCCAGGATAATCTTATAGGCTTGTGCTACCAGGTCTAAACTTAATCTTTTTTTTTTTGGTTTTTTGAGACAGGGTTTCTCTGTATAGCCCTGGCTGTCCTGGAACTCACTTTGTAGACCAGGCTAGCCTCGAACTCAGAAATCCGCCTGCCTCTGCCTCCCGAGTGCTGGGATTAAAGGCGTACACCACCACGCCCACCTAGACTTAATCTTTTAATACAGACTTGACTTGGGAGTAGAAGTGAACTGACTTGGGTTGTTTTAGAAGCTTGAGCTTTCCCACAAAGCCACGTCAGACATGTGTGGTGCTAAGGATGCGCTTTGTGTTGTGAGCCTCCATTTTCTGCTCTCTTTGCAGGTTGCCCGCCTCATGGAGATGGGATTTTCCAGAGGGGACGCCTTGGAGGCCCTGAGGGCCTCAAACAATGACCTCAATGTGGCCACCAATTTCCTGCTGCAGCACTGACATCCAGCCGCTGAGTGACAGTGCTGTGTCTGCCACCACATCAGCCTGAGGACCAAGCAGACCCCAGCACAGGTGTCCTCATGAGGAGACGGTGGTTCCCACCATACACTGTCCTTAAATCCAAGATGGTTGCCGTGTAGCATCAAATAAGTTTGCCATTAAATTAGCATGTATTTTCTATCTTTATTTTTTTACTGGGCATTTCTCAGTTTGGAGAGCCGTCATTCTTACGTGTTCAAATGCATGACAGTTACAGGTTTCGGTGGCTGTTTTATAGCACTGCAGAGAGATACAACTGTCCTGAAGGTCGTGTGCAGTCTGCTCGTCCTCACCTCAGTGAAGGGCAACAGGTCGTGACCTCAGAAAGGATGTGTCACACTACTCTTTATGGACTGGTTTTTTTCTCTTCAGTTTGTATTCACATCTCAGTGGTTACTCTGCACATACTGCCTAGACACTGGGCAGTGTCCTTGAGGCCTCAGTGACAGAGGGAGCTGGAGATTAACCTCCTCCAGCCTAGGGAGTCTGTCCCAACTCCTGATTTCAGTACAAATAATCCAGTGCTGATGTGTGGTTCTAGAATGCCCCCGTGATACCTACCTGGGGTCATTTTGCTCAGAATGCATTACAGTGGACACTTGGGCAAAGGAGTGAATTGGAATAAAGAAAAAAGTTGCTTTAGAGACTTACTGGGGCTGTGCAGAGAGCAGGCGCTGGCCAGCATGGCTCAGCCCCGGCCTGCCCACCCTGGGCCAGCCTGCAGCCCTCCACACACCACCAGCTCTTGTGGCAGCACACCCTCCCTGGCCCCATCCTTGCCCCTTGTAGTGGGTGAGGCAGTGCCCACTGTGCAGACAGTTGGGGAGGTGTAGGCAGGAGGCAGCCCCTGTGAGCAAGAACAGCTGTAGGAATTGACGACTGTCCCGTAAGCAAACCGCACCAGGTGTGTTCTGCACAGTGAGCAGCAATGTGTCAAATTGATGCAAATCTAGGTGTGTGATACTTACAATAAAGTTTTTATGTGTTTTACTTTTCTTTAAGTCTTTATGATACTTATCTAAATAAAACTTTAGTCTAGGCAATTCCGCCAAAAAGAAAAATGAACCCAGACAACTTGTTGAGAAGGCCGAGGCCTGCACAGTGTTGCTGCAATGCGGTCACCGTGGGTGGTGCTGACTGGGGCCCTGCTGCTCAGAACAGGCCCAGTGTGAGCACAGTGACCAGCTTGGGACACCGCTCCTGGAGGTAGGAGTGTAAAGTGAGACCCTCCAAGGCCCACCCAGCACCACTGTATGGACTCCTTGTCAGACACTGGGTTCAGGAGGGCAAGGGCTCCCTGTAAGTGTGATTGCTTGATAGGGTGTAGACAAGCTTCAAAGCTGTGGGCTTTGTGCAGATGCTGACAGATTAGCCTTGGTTTTCAGACCAGCAGAATGGGAAAGGAGTGGAGAAAAGTTGTCCATAGTGAATGAATTTGTCCTTCTGTGGCTGGGTTAACTTGTTGCTGTTGACAAAATAACCTGTCCAAAACCAGCTCACAATGGGAGGAATGGGGGACGTGGCTACAGGAGCATGAGGTGGCTGGTCAAGCTTTCTGCCATTGGATGAGTGCTGGTTCTCACGGTCTCCCTTCCCCAGCTCATAGGATGGTACAGCCTAAAGTATCAGTTGAAATACTCAAAGGTGCACCCAGTCAGAGGTGTTTCCATGATTCTAAATACACAGAGTCAACAATGAAAATGAACTGTCACCATACCTAAGGACTTCCTGTCCCTGAGATGCAGTTGAATCAGACAGCATAGGGTTAGCAAACAGCCACTTGAGGCAAACTGAACACAGACTGACAATGCCTCCCAGGGGCACTGAGAATGTCATCCAGGTCCCTGGGTTATGTTCTTACACATTTCACACAGCTAGCAAACGGTGTGTCATTTGTAAGATTAT
The DNA here is from genome assembly GCA_902729485.2 of Mus minutoides. NCBI lineage: Eukaryota > Metazoa > Chordata > Mammalia > Rodentia > Muridae > Mus > Mus minutoides. The sequence goes on from LR750669.1 coordinate 154,281, forward strand.
TTTCAGTTCAGGTCCCCTAACTTTAGTAGTGCTTTATCAGAGAATGGACCTAGAATGTTGGGGGGCAGAATCACTTGACTATGGAAGTCCTTAATATAGCTGTGTCCAGCAGAGAACCAGTCCGTGGCTAAATTTTGATGGTACCCATGCTCCTTAGCGCTGGGGATCAAGGCAGAGAAGGGCAGAGGCTGGTCTGGGCTACAGAGTTGCATATCTAGGAGAAAATGCCCCCGAGATGCAGATTGTCAGCCTGGGAAGAGATGAGGTTGGAGAGCTAGGCTGGATGATATGGGGAAGCATCCCAGCACTAGGAGCTCTCAGGAGGCTGGAGTCAGCAGAGGGCCAAAGGAAGGACACAAGCAAGGTAGGGCTGCATGTGAAGAAAGCCAGGAAGTGGGGGTTACAGAATAGGATCATCTCAGAACTGGGAGGAAGAGAAGATCCAGCCCTGGCCTTAAGGTCAGGGCCCAGAACAGGTGAGAAGAGAAACGGAAGTACTCATTTGCCAGAGAGACCAGGAAGGAGCCCTGTGTCTCCAGAGGTATCAAAGAATGTTAGCAAATTATCCTCCCCACCCATCACCACCACTCTTTGGAAAGATTTTCCTGTATTAGAAGCTCTCACAACTCAGGCTGTGCACTGGTGGTGAATTTATATTTAGTATTGTAGAAGTATATACTATTTGCATCTTTAAAACCCCATTTCTTTACTTATTGGTACAGGTTTGGGTGGGTATTTTATTTTGGCTTGTTTGGTTGGGCCTCAAGTAGCCCAGACTGGCCTCAAATTCATTATATAGCCAAGAATAACCTTGAACTTCTGCCTCCACCTCCCTAGTGATTGATTGGGTTACAGTTGTGCACCACCACATTGTGTTTATTTGGTTCCAGAGATCAATCCCAGAGCTGTGTGCACTGCGCAAGCTCTCCCCCAACTGAGCTGCTTCCCCACCCCTGAGTCATCCTGTTTTCCTCTAAAGACAGGGCCTTGCTATGTAACCCAAGCTGGCCTCGAAATCCCAGCAATTCTTTTGCTTCAGCCTCTTGAGCAATGGGCTGTGGGGTAAGCATTCAGTCTACACCACAGCTCACCACTGAGATGCAGCTGGGATTTCATTATCAAAACCTGAGGGCTGAATGCAGCCATTGGGTTTGGGTGTAATCCTTGTAGTTTCCCACCCCACTCCACCAAGCCCTTCTGGCTGTTACACTCCTGTTCTGATAACAGCTTTGGTTTGGGGAGTCATTTGCCAACACATTTAGCTCAGTTCTTAGAGAAAGCACCTTCCTTCCCCTCTTTCTTTCTTTCTTTTTTTTTGTTTTGTTTTGTTTTGTTTTGTTTTGTTTTGTTTTGTTTTGTTTTGTTTTCAGTGCCCGGTATCAAACACATAGCATCACACATGCTAAGCAAGCTGTATTTCCCACCTTCTTCATTCTTTATCCACCGACTTTCATAATAACCAAATTATTTCATTTCAAAGCCATAGGCACTTGTGAGTCCATAAGGCTTGGGCACAGTCCCAGCCATCTCTTGGTGAGACCTGACATACAGAGAACCAACTGCCTGGACCAGCTCAGAAGCCACAGGCCACTATCAGGCCTTATCAGTTCTTCATATTGGCAAGTGAGGATACCTGAGAGAATTCTCACGGGAGTTACAATGGCCAAGAAAGTGGAAACGTTGCCCAGGCTGAGACAGTCAGGAGAGACATCTCCAGTGAGAGTTGTTCAGGCAAAGCACCAGCTCTGAGTGTCAAAGCTGCTCCAAGCTCCTAACACTACATGTGCTAAGGAGCCAGGAAGAGTCCCCACCCAGAGAGTACAAGATGTTTGATCCTAGCAACTGAACAGGACACTATCCAAGGCCATACTCCCTGACTGGATCTTCCTTCCCTCTCTGGGTTTAGTGTTTAACACGTTGTGGCCCCTAGTCCCACCACTAGCCTCTGTCTGTATTCCTACATGAGTTTCCCTAGAGGAATACCAGTAGCTGACTTCATAGGTGACTGGCCAGTTTACCCACACAGCATCAAAAAGAAAGCCATCGAAGATATAGAAAGCCAGATGAACAGCTTCACGGGGAAACTGATCTCTGACACACTTACGGCTCTTCCACTCCCAGTTCTCCCAGTTCTTGAGCTGAGAGGGATGTCAAAGATGATATTGACTAATGTCCTCGTTGTACAGATGAAGGCTGCATCCAAAGCTACCAGTGGCTTGCTGAGGGTACCTTGACTCCATCTTTTGATGTCCCATCCAGAGAAGAAGGCCCCTTCAGCCCTCCTGCCTGGTAGAGATCAGAACCTCTTCACAAGGGAGCTGTTTTCAAGAACTTGACCCCAGTCCCTTGTGCCTCTGCAAACTGTCTGAGTTACGGCCTCTGCCACAACAGGCATGCATGTGAGTCTGTGGAAAGGACTGTGGTTACCACTGGTTTTGTCATATCCCCACATGTACCCAAATTAAGAGAATACCAGCAATGAGAGAAAGAATAAAACAAGATAAGGGTGACAGACTTCTGCAGAACAGCACTGATGAGCAAGCATAAAATCAGCTCAAGGCTCCAGAAGCAACTCAATCTGGAAATGTAGGGCATAGACTCAGCCTGGAGGCCCCAAACTCTAAAGCACTGGAGAACAGATTCTCTGCAGCTCTGGGTGCAGCTAGCCTTGCATTTTGGGTACCTATAGGGCACCAAAAGTTCAGTCTCCAGTACACATGTCACCGCTACTCAGTTACACATTTGCATACATGTGTGCCTCCACGTGACTCCACATCCACATATGCATAGCACACATGTGCACACATGCACACACAATGCAGAAGGAGTGGGGATGGATTGAGGTCAGTGGCAGAGTACTGACTTAACATGCACAAGGCCTGGGTTTAACACCCACCACAGGAAAGGAAAATGTGAAGTATTTGCAAAGGCAATCTGTCTTGTCTCTGTCTCTCTCTCTCTGCCTGTGTATCAGGATATAGTTTTCAACTACTTCTCCTGCACCAAGACTGCCATGCCTGTTACCCTGCTCCCCACCATGATGATACTGGATTACACCTCTGAAATCCAGTAACTGTGAACCAGCTCCCAATTAAATGCTTTCTTTTACAAGAGTTGCCTTGATCATGGTGTCTCTTCAAAGCAGTAGAGCACTGACTCAGACAAGTTCTCACCCACAAGCTACTTCCTTTCCCCTTTATTTTACAGATGTTTGGTTTTGAAAGGCTTGCTTCACAGGCAAGGGCTCCTTGGCACAAAAGAGCCCATCTCCTGTACATTCAGCTTGCTCACAGACTCCATCCCTATGGCTGTGAGCCAGGGCAGTTTCTCTATAGATCAGGCATGCAGAAGTTCCATGGGGGGAGGGGCATGTGTGGTGGGGGGCATCATATTCCCACTTGAGATTGCAGTTACTCCCAGCTTTCTGTGGCCTCTGTAGGAACAACCTAACTAAAAGGGCAGTCTCCTATGCAGCTTTCGGGAGGTTACCACCAAGGTCTGAGTGGGGCTTCTGTGATGTTGTGAATAAGCCAAATAAATTCCCTGGTTCACCAGGCTAGACTTGGGTGGAATCATGTCTTTGTTCTGTCACTGGTGTCCTTGATGGGGTTTGTAGACATCTGCTCACCTCTCTCTGGGTAAGAGTTAGTAGAAAACCAGGGTTTCCTGCACTTCCTTCCACCCACTGACTTATCAGTCATACTGCCCATGATACCTGCAGTAATTGGATCCTGACACATACATACTGTGTTGTCTCTGGTGGCTCTGAAATGGGATAGACAACATAAAGTGGCTGGCCCTAGGGAATAGTGAGCCCTCTGGGAAGGGGTGTGTGTGTGTGTGTGTGTGTGTGTGTGTGTGTCCCTAGGGAATGGTGAGCCCTTCCCTAGACATCTGCTCACCTCATCAATATGTGCTGCCAATCCAGAGAAGTCACATCAGCGTACATGTGGGTGCACACAGAGCATGTGTATGCATACATGCGCGTGCACATGTGCACACACACACACACACACATATACACACACCATCCTAAAGGGCTCACCATTCCCTAGGGACACCACACACATACACACACACACACACACACACACACACACACACACACCTTCCCAGAGGGCTCACCATTCCCTAGGGACACATACACACACACACCCTTCCCAGAGGGCTCACCATTCCCTAGGGCCAGCCACTTTATGTTGTCTATTCCATTTCAGAGCCACCAGAAACAACACAGTATGTATGTGTCAGGATCCAAGTACTGCAGGTATCATGGGCCTTATACATTTAAAAATGCAATTGTGGGCAGTTGGAGAGAGATCTCAGTGGTTAAGAACATTTGCTGCTCTTGCAGAGGACACAGGTTTGGTTCCCAGGCCCACACAGTAGTTCACACTCTGTAACTCCAGTTCCAGGGCTTATGCTTTCTTCGTCTTCTCATTAGGCATGCACATGGTGTACATTCATGCATGCAAGCAAAACACTCATAATTAAATCTTTTAAAATTTGGGGGCTGGTGAGATGGCTCAGTGAGTAAGAGCACCTGACTGCTCTTCTGAAGGTGATGAGTTCAAATCCCAGCAACCACATGGTAGCTTACAACCACCCGTAATGAGATCTGATGCCCTCCTTTGGTGCGTCTGAAGTCAGCTACATCGTACTTATGAAGAATAATAATAAACAAATCCTTGGACCAGAGAGACGGACCGGAGCGAGCGGGGCTGTCCGGAGTGAATGGGGCCTAACAGGACAGCCGGAGCGAGCGGGGACGGCCAGAGCGAGCGGGGTCGACCTGAGCAAGCAGGGTTGACAGAACAAGGAAAAAAAATTAGTTAACTACAAAAGATAAAACACTTTTCTAGGCTCTCACAGACTGGGAAGAACAGAGGCACCCACCCACACCTTGAAGCATGGAACTGACATGTTACCTTAATACAAATGGCCAAGAGATGCTTGGGCAGCTAGCAGACAGACCACTTCATGACTTTACGTTCCAGCTCCTAGAAATATGGAAGTGTAAGTGCCTGATGTCTTAGGCCACCCAATTCATGGTGCTTCGTGTAGCAGCTGCAGGAGACCTACAGAGTGGGAGCCACAGTCAGACCACCGAGGTCTTGCAGGCTCCCGGGGCCTGCTACACTGCCTCTTAGCAACTACTTCTACAGGCTGGGCAAGAATGTGATGGGACCAGTTCTTAAAACAAAACCTGGACTGTGGCAGCCTAGCAGGTCTCCTATTCCAACATATCACTTCAACATACAGTGAAGGAGGGAGCCATCTTGGGTCCAGGGTCCCTCAGGGACTAGTCTGCACAGGTGAGAGTGCGGACTACAGAAGTGACACAGCTTCTGGGACAGGCAGAAGCAACACAGCTTCTGGGAGAGACCCCGTTTTGGGCTCCAGACATCCAAGCACCTTCCCTGCCAGAGGAGAGGTGCCTGCCCGGGAGGGCTCTGACTGCCTGAACAGGTGAGGGAGCCATCTTGTGTCCCGCATCCTTTGGAGACCAGTCTGTGCAGGTGCACATGCAGACTTCATAGGCAGGGACAGGCCCTGTTTCAGGCCTTCATCTTCAGCCAGGAGGCAGTTCTGAACGCCAGACCTCTGTGCACCTTCCCTGCAAGAGGAGAGTTTGCCTGCAGAGAGTACTCTGACCACTGAGATTCAGGAGAGAGCTGGACTCCCAAGACTGCTGACAGAGGCTAACAGAATCACAGAAGGAATGAGCTCCAGCTAGAAACAACTATAACAACTAACTCCAGAGATTACCAGATGGTGAAAGGCAATCGTAAGAATCTTTCTAACAGAAACCAAGACCACTCACCATCATCAGAACCCAGCACTCCCACTTCAGCCAGTCCTAGATACCCCAACACACCTGAAAAGCAAGACTCAGATTTAAAATCATATCTCATGATGCTAGTAGAAGACATCAAGAAGGGCATTAATAACTCACTTAAAGAAATACAGGAGAACAGGGCTAAAGAGGTAGAAACCCTTAAAGAGGAAACACAAAAATCCCTTAAAGAGCTACAGGAAAACACAACCAAACAGGTGATGGAATTGAACAAAACCATCCAAGACCTAAAAAGGGAAGTAGAAACAATAAAGGAAACCCAAAGTGAGACAACTCTGGAGATAGAAACCCTAGGACAGAAATCAGGAACCATAGATTCGAGCATCAGCAACAGACTACAAGAGATGGAAGAGAGAATCTCAGGTGCAGAAGATTCTATAGAGAACATGGGCACAACAATCAAAGAAAATGCAAAATGCAAAAAGATTTTAACTCAAAACATCCAGGAAATCCAGGACACAATGAGAAGACCAAACCTATGGATAATAGGAGTAGATGAGAATGAAGATTTCAACTTAAAGGGCCAGCAAATATCTTCAACAAAATAATAGAAGGAAATTTCCCAACCTAAAGAAAGAGATGCCCATGAACATACAAGAAGACTACAGAACTCCAAATAGACTGGACCAGAAAAGAAATTCCTTCAGACACATAATAATCAGAACAACAAATGTACTAAATAAAGATAGAATATTAAAAGCAGTAAGAGAAAAAGGCCAAGTAACATATAAAGGCAGTACTATTAGAATTACACCAGACTTCTCACCAGAGACTATGAAAGCCAGAAGATCCTGGACAGATATTATGCAGACCCTAAGAGAACACAAATGACAGCCTCAAAAACAGAATCACAACTTTAACAACAAAAATAACAGGAAGCAACAATTACTTTTCTTTCATTTCTCTTAACATCAATGGACTCAATTCTCCAATAAAAAGACATAGATTAATAGACTGGCTACACAAACAGGACCCAACCTTTTGCTGCTTACAGAAAACCCACCTCAGGAAAAAAGACAGACACTACCTAAGAGTGAAAGGCTAGAAAACAATTTTCTAAGCAAATGATCCTAAAAAACAAGCTGGAGTAGCCATTCTAATATAGAATAAAATTGACTTCCAACCCAAAGTTATCAAAAAAGACAAGAAGGGACACTTCATACTCATCAAAGGTAAAATCAACCAAGATGAACTCTCAATTCTGAATATCTATCCTCCAAATACAAGGGCAGCCACATTCATTAAAGAAACTGTAGTAAAGCTCAAAGCACACAATAATAGTGGGAGACTTCAACACCCCACTGTCACCAATGGACTGATCCTGGAAACAGAAACTAAACAGAGACACATGGACACTAACAGAAGTTATGAAACAAATGGATTTAATAGATATCTACAGAACATTTTATCCTAAAACAAAAGGGTATACCTTCTCAGCGCCACATGCTACATCCTCCAAAATTGACCATATAATTGGTCATAAAACAGGCCTCCACAGATACAAAAATATTGAAATTATCCCATGCATCCTGTCTGATCACCATGGACTAAGGCTGATCTTCAATAACAACATAAATAATAGAAAGCCAACATTCATATGGAAACTGAACAACACTCTATTCAATGATTCCTTGGTCAAGGATGAAATAAAGAAAGAGATTAAAGACTTTTTAGAGCTTGATGAAAATGAAGCCACAACTTAACCAAACTTACGGGACACAATGAAGGCAGTCCTAAGAGGAAAACTCATAGCCCTGAGTGCCTCCAAAAAGAAACTAGAGAGAGCATACACTAGCAGCCTGACAGCACACCTAGAAGCTCTAGAATTAAAGGAAGCAAATTCACCCAAAAGGAGTAGACAGGAGGAAATAATCAAACCAGGGCTGAAATCAACCAAGTAGAAACAAAAAGAATTATTCAAAGAATCAACCAAACCAGGAGCTGGTTCTTTGAGAAAATCAACAAGATAGATAAATCCTTAGCCAGACTCACTAGAGGGCACAGGGACAATATCCTAATTAACAAAATCAGAAATGAAAAAGGAAACATAACAACAGAACCTGAGGAAATCCAAAACATCATCAGATCCTACTACAAAAGGCTATACTCAACAAAACTAGAAAACCTGGATGAAATGGACAACTTCCTAGACAGATACCAGGTACCAAAGTTAAATCAGGATCAGATTAACGATCTAAACAGTCCCATTTCCCCTAAAGAAATAGAAGCAGTCATCAATAGTCTCCCAACCAAAAAAAGCCCAGGACCAGATGGGTTTAGTGCAGAGTTCTATCAGACCTTCAAAGAAGACCTAATTTCAACTCTCCTCAAACTATTCCACAAAATAGAAACAGAAGGTACTCTACCCAATTCATTCTATGAAGCCACAATTACTCGGGTATCTAAACCACACAAAGACCCAACAAAGAAGGAGACCTTCAGACCAATTCCCTTATGAATATCTGTCTTAGTCAGGGTTTCTATTCCTGCACAAACATCATGACCAAGAAGCAAGTTGGGGAGGAAAGGGTTTATTCGGCTTACACTCCCATACTGCTGTTCATCACCAAAGGAAGTCAGGACTGGAACTCAAGCAGGAGCTGATGCAGAAGCCATGGAAGGATGTTCTTTACTGGCTTGCTTCCCCTGGCTTGCTCAGCCTGCTCTCTTATAGAATCCAAGACTACCAGCCCAGAGATGGTTCCACCCACAAGGGGTCTTTCCCCCTTGATCACTAATTGAGAAAATAACCCACAGCTAGATCTCATGGAGGTACATCCACAACTGAAGCTCCTTTCTTTGTGATAACCCCAGCTATGTCAAGTTGACACAAAACAAGCCAGTACAATATCAATGCAAAAATACCCAATAAAATTCTCGCAAACTGATCCCAAGAACACATCAAAGCAATCATCCATCATGACCAAGTAGGCTTCATCCCAGGGATGCAGGGATGGTCTAATATACGGAAATCCATCAATGTAATCCTCTATATAAACAAACTCAAAGACAAAAACCACATGATCATCTCCTTAAATGCTGAGAAAGCATTTGACAAAATCCAATACCCCTTCATGATAAACGTCTTGGAAAGATCAGGAACTCAAGGGCCATACCTAAACATAATAATAGCAATATACAACAAACCAGTAGCCAACAGCAAACTAAATGGAGAGAAACTCGAAGCAATCCCACTAATATCAGGAACTAGACAAGGCTGCCCACTTTTCCCCTACCTATTCAATATAGTACTTGAAGTCCTAGCCAGAGCAATTTGTCAACAAAAGGAGATCAAGGGGATACAAACTGGAAAGGAAGAAGTCAAAATATCACTATTTGCAGATGATACAATAGCATATGTAAGTGACCCCAAAAATTTCACCAGAGAACTCCTAAACCTGATAAACAGCTTCAGTGCAGTAGCTGGATATAAAATTAACTCAAACAAATCAATGGCCTTTCTCTACACAAAGGAAAAACAGACTGAGAAAGAAATTAGGGAAACAACACCCTTCACAATAGTCACAAATTATATAAAATACCTTTGTGTGACTCTAAGGAAGTGAAAGGTCTGTATGATAAGAACTTCAAGTCTCTGAAGAAAGAACTTCAAGATGATCTCAGAAGATGGAAAGATCTCCCATGCTCATGGATTGGCAGGATTAATATAGTAAAAATGGCCATCTTGCCGAAAGCAATCTACAGATTCAATGCAATCCCCATCAAAATTCCAACTCAATTCTTCACTGAGTTAGAAAGGGCAATTTGCAAATTCATCTGGAATAATAAAAAAAGCTAGGATAGCAAAAACTATTATTAACAATAAAAGAACCTCTGGTGGAATCACCATGCCTGACATTAAACTGTACTACAGAGCAATTGTAATAAAAACTACATGGTACTGGTACAGTGACAAGCAGGTAGATCAATAGAATAGAATTGAAGACCCAGAAATGAATCCACACACCTATGGTCACTTGATCTTTGACAAGGGAGCTAAAACCATCCAGTGGAAAAAAGATAGCATTTTCAACAAATGGTGCTGGCACAACTGGCGGTTATCATGTAGAAGAATGAGAATTGATTCATTCTTATCTCCTTGTACAAAGCTCAAGTCTAAGTGGATCAAAGACCTCCACATAAAACTAGAGACACTGAAATTAATAGAGGAGAAAATGGGGAAAACCCTCGAAGATATGGGCACAGGGGAAAAGTTCCTAAGCAGAACAGCAATGGCTTGTGCTGTAAGATCAAGAATTGACAAATGGGACTTCATAAAATTGCAAAGCTTCTGTAAGGCAAAAGACACTGTCAATAAGACAAAAAGGCCACCAACAGGTTGGGAAAGGATTTTTACCAATGCTAAATCTGATAGGGGACTAATATCCAATATATACAAAGAGCTCAAGAAGCTGGACTCCAGAAACTCAAATAACCCCATTAAAAAATGGGGTGCAGAGCTAAACAAAGAATTCTCAACTGAGGAATACCTAATGACTGAGAAGCACCTAAAAAAAAAATTCAACACCCTTAATCATCAGGGAAATGCAAATCAAAACAACCCTGAGATTCCACCTCACACCAGTCAGAATGGCTAAGATCAAAAATTCACGTGACAGCAGATTCTGGTGAGGATGTGGAGAAAGAAGAACACTCTTCCATTGCTGGTAGGATTGCAAGCTTGTACAAACACTCTGGAAATCAGACTGGAGGTTCCTCAGACAATTGGACATAGTACTACTGGAAGATACAGCAATACCTCTCCTGGGCATATACCCAGAAGATGTTCCAACTGGTAATAAGAACTTATGCTATGTTCATAGCAGCCTTATTTATAATAGCCAGAAGCTGGAAAGAGCTCATATGTTCATCAACAGAGGAATGGATACAGAAAATGTGGTACATTTATACAATGGAGTACTACTCAGCTATTAAAAACAATGAATTTATGAAATTCTTAGGCAAAATGGATGTATTTGGAGTATATCATCCTGAGTGAGGTAACCCAATCACAAAAGAAGTCATTAGATTTGCACTCACTGATAAGTGGATATTAGCCCAGAAACTTAGAATACCCAAGATAAAATTTGCAAAACACCAGAAAATCAAGAAGAAAGAAGACCAAAGTATTGATACTTCATTCCTCCTTAGAATAGGGAACAAAACACCCATGGAAGGAGTTACAGAGACAAAGTTTGAAGCTAAGACAAAACGATGGACTATCCAGAGACTACCCCAACCAGGGATCCATCCCATAATCAGCCACCAAACGCAGACACTATTGTATATGCCAGCAAGATTTTGTAGAAAGAACCCTGATATAGCTGTCTCTTGTGAGGCTATGCTAGTGCCTGTCCAATACAGAAGTAGATGCTCACAGTCATCTATAGGATGGAACACAGGGCCCCCAATGGAGGAGCTAGAGAAAGTACCCAAGGAGCTGAAGGGGCCTGCAACCCTATAGGTGGACCAACAATATGAACTAACCAGAACCCCCAGAGCTCATGTCTCTAGCTGCATATGCAGCAGAAGATGGCCTAGTCAGCCATCATTGGGAAGAGAGGCCCCTTGGTCTTGCAAACTTTATATGCCCCAGTACAGGGGAATGCCAGGGCCAAGAAGTGGGAGTGGGCGGGTAGGGGAACAGGGCTGGGGGAGTATATAAGGAACTTTTGGGGTAGCATTTGAAATGTAAATAAAGAAAAAATCTAATAAAAAAATGAAAAAAAAAATACAGTGAATTGATTGATTCACTGAGGTCATGTGGGGAAGGGGACATAAGAACAGGGTCTGGTGACCTTGAAAAAGATTCTTGGCAGCTGCTTTAAAAACCTGTGGTGCAGTTTGGAGGCCTGGCATCTCTGCCTTTGTCCGTGTGTCTGTCTCCTTTACTTGATCACCTCTGCAGGGTGACGTGCTAATTTAATCACTGGAGGAGGGCCTGTCTAATATCCCTTCAAAGCTGGAGGCCTGGGACTGAGTCATCTTGTTCTGAGTGAACTGCAGGAAGTACAGTTGGACACGTTTGTTGTTTAAAAACGTCAAGATTCACTGACTCGTTATAAATTCACGAGCTCTTTCAGTCTCCTTGGAGTCTAAGGAGAACAAGGCCAGACACCCCATCCCCACCCTAGATGAGGGCAGTTACCCACAATGGTCACACTGGAGCAGAAGTGATCCTTTAGAGCATAAGCTACCTCGCAGGGCTGGAGTTAAGGTGCTGGTGGGCAGGACCACTCTCCTCAGGACTGTTCAATTACACATCCTCCTCTCCCTCATCTGACCAAAGTCATCCTCTGTTTGAACCTGAAGCTCATGTCAGTACCCCACAGACAGACCCCCCCCCCCGGTAATATCTGTCTGATTACCCTCAATATGTGGTCAGATTCTTCACTTCCATGTCTGAGCCCATTTGTCCACCTTCAGCAGGAATCCTATCAAGGTGAAGTAGGAAGAACTCCTGACTCCATGTTTTAGTTCTGGTGAGTTTCTCTGTGCCTTCCATATGCCTGCTCTTTGTCAATAGACCTCCACTTGTCCTTGGTGTATCATAACAGAGTCTAGCTCCACAGACAGCAAGGACTGTGGATACGGCTTAGTGGTATAGTGTAAGACCCCAACTCAGTGCTTCCCAGACCTGTTTCTCCTACCTGGAAGCCTGAGAAGCAGATGACCACTGGGTGACTCACCCAGGCGCCTGAAGGGACCAGGGATGTTTGCTAAAGATAGCCTGAAACTCTTAAGTTAAAGATAAACTGAAACTCATCATCCCCTTCAGATGTTTGCTCAGCTTCCCCATTTCTTGTGGAATGTTTCCCAAGGATAGCCTATGACCCCACCAGAGATGAGCTATAGATTGTTTACAAGCTCCTCCATCCCCTGTGAAATGTTTATCAAAGACAGCTCCACCAGAGACAAGCTGTAATTTGTCATCCCCATTCTAATGACTCAGCCTCCCCCTTCTTTGCAGTTTCTTCCCCTAAATACCCCCTCCCAGCTACTCAGGGCGCCAAAGTCCGCTGCTTGACTGTGGGCCTGAGAGCTCTTGAAATAAAAATCCTCTTGCTGTTTGCATCAAGACTGTTTCTTGTGAGTGATTTGGGGGTGTCACCTCTCCTGAGTCAGAACGTGGGGGAGTCCTCATGTTGGGGGTCTTTCGGTAGCACTTGCCTAGTTTGCGCAAAGCTATGTTCAATCTTGACACTGAAATAGAAATCTGTGGCAAAGCCCTGCTTCTCCTATTACAACAGTTCCTGCCCAAAACCTGCCTTCTCCACTCTACCCTTCAGTTCTGTCTTTGTTTAAAAATACTTGCACACACACCCACACACCCACACACCCACAAACACAAATGTCATTTGCTCACTTCTCACAACCCACCCCTGCTTCCAGGTAGAAAACAGGATCCCACCGGCATACAGTCTGACTCTAGACCTCAAGGAAAGGAAGACACTTTGTAGTAAACCTGTCTACAGAACATACCAGTATCTATCCTGGGTTTTGCCAGCTGTGACTGGGAGGGTGGCTCTTCTTCCTCTAGCCTTCCTTCCCTTAATAATTTGTTCTCAAACCGCGCTGAGTTTCGGTACAGAGTGTGGCGAGGAGGCATGAGCAGACCTGGTGCGGGAAGGGGAACTGTTCAAACGCCAAGTTCAGCTCAGGAGGATCTAAGCCACAAATCGGTTCACCTTCTAGAATCCACCTCAGCACACACAGTATGCTCTCTCAAGGCCACTGGATAATTTGTTCCCATTTCCTGAGTTGGTTTGGGCTCATTTTGGCTGAGCTTCCCGCTCAAGTGCCTGGTCCCCCTTTTTGGTTTCTCCTATGGTTCCACCTCAGGACTTACCACCTCCTCTGTTCACTTCCTCAACATGACATCCTGGGCCCCTTCTCACTGTCCACAGACTATTCTTCCCTGGAGGTTTTGCCGCTGGTTCCCTCCTCTGAAGCCTCCCACCTCTTGCAGAACCTGCACCCCCTTGGCCCTCCTTGCTTGTTCGCCCCTGGATAGGAGGAACTCCCTGAACTCATGTATGCTGCTTCTCCCTCTAACAGACCAAGTCTGAGGGAATCCTAGGCACGAGACACTGCTCAGGACACCATGCTTTGCTGGAAGACACAGAAGAGTCACACCCAGGGAGAGCTGCCTCAACAGCTGTGTGTCTAGGGAAGTTGGCATGGGTTGAATAGTCAGAGATCCAAAGCAGGAGCCACTAAGCCACCAAGCTTGTGGGATCTGAAACCTCAGACCGAGGCCACCTAAATCTTAATTGGAGTCTTCTGCTCTTGTGCTTCTTGGTGTTGGTACAAACCTTAGAAAAGAGAGCACTACATGACCAGTTCTAGGACCAGCCATCAGATTGGTGTGCTGTAAGCTCTTGCCCCTTGCCTGCCAAAGGTGTGTTGTTCCTCAGCCCTACTTTGCACCCAGCTTGTCTCATGGTTCTTCCTCAGTAACGCAAAAGTTTCTGCTCTCCCTGTATAGCCTTCTGCTCTTGGGAAGCACTGCTCGCTGAAGCCTTACTATGAAATTGCTCTCTCCTCATTTCCTTCCCACAAAAAGTACCTGTCTTTTCAGGAGAGCCACAGGTGTGCAACTGGGAAAGGTAAAGTACAGTTCTCTTCAGAGGCAATCATGTGTGGGAAGAACTATCAAAAGGGCTTTCAGAAGTCCTCTCAAGTGTCCTCCAAATAACCACCCAGAGAGCCATTCTGGACATATCAGCAGGTTTTACTCTATGGCGTGAGGTGGACGCTGACCTGTGCTTCCAGAGGGAACAGCATGGTTTACTGAGTGGAGGGAGGATAGGAGATTTGCACAGTAGTAGCAGAGAGGGCTGGAACCAAGAGCAGGGTAATGGAAGGACATCTGCAAGCTGACCAAAGGCCTTACTGGTACCTAAAGAAGTCCCTGCTAGCTCACCTCACTCACCAAGGGTGTTGAACCCACAAGGATATCAACAAAGACCTGCTGAGCAGCCAGCCACTCTCCTACCTGCAAAGCATGGAAGGGCACCCATGTGCATGTCATTCTGTGAAGATAAACCAGTCCACGAAGCCGGGCGTGGTGGCGCACGCCTTTGATCCCAGCACTCTGGAGGCAGAGGCAGGCGGATTTCTGAGTTCGAGGCCAGCCTGGTCTACAAAGTGAGTTCCAGGACAGCCAGGGCTATACAGAGAAAACCTGTCTGGGGGCAGCGGGGGGGGGGGGGGGGACCAGTTCACGGTGCTAGACTCTACAGCTTCCTCCTTTTACAGCCCTGCTAAAACCCAAACCAAACAAACAACAGGGGGCCAGGCAAGGTGAACTCCCTGCCACAGGATGCTGCCTTCCAGTACAGGCTCTGTAGGTGACAGGGAGCAAAGTCAGGAGCCTGCTGCGTTTCAGTTCCATTTCTGAGCCCCCCACAGGCTAAGATTTAGACTGTATATGTAACAACCAAGCCATCGGTGCCAAGAAACTTAAGAGCAGCCACTGTTCTGCTCTGACTGGGAACAGGGAGCCAGGTAAGGCAGGAAGAGCTGCCTGGGGGCTCACATGGAAAGTAGAGGGTGGTGGCCCTGGCTCCAGACTCCCTGGGCTGGAAAGACACATTTGCAACCCAGATGGGCTGGGTTTACTCCTAAGAGCTGAGGTTTACAGGGGCTGGCTGGCACTCTAGTGCAAATTAAATGGTCTCTGCACCAGCAGGGAAAGGCAAAAGAGGCTGGGCTGCCCCATGGCCACTGCTGCTCTCCTCTTTCCATTTCACAGAAAATGGTTTTCCCTACTAGAGCGCTGGCTAACAAGGGAAGAGTTCACACATCCCTTGATTGAGACTGTGCTTCAGTATCACTGGAACAGGGCTGTTTCTGTTTCTTCAGAGGCCTACCCTGAACCCCGAATGAGGCCCAATTCTGTCAGCAGCCAGTTCTATGACCTGGTCGGAGGAGCATAGTTCCCTGTGACTGGGCTCACGTGTTCTGCTTTCCCACAGGCTACAATGTGTCAGCATACCCCAAACTCTCCCCTACAAACAGAGACCATTACACATGATTTTTTCCCATGTGTAAATTGAGGCCCCAAATGATGCCTTCCAAATTCCAAGTCTGTCAAAGATAACTTAGATTATAACTTTTTAAAGTCCCAAATAATCATAAATTTCCTTCCCTACTGCCCACATAAGGAAGAGCTGAAACAAGTTTTACAGATAAATGATTGACACACAGATCACAAGCTCCCTTAAGTGATGCCTTTCATGGCCTCAAGCCATTTAGAGTCCCCTTGTTAAACAGTGCCACCTAGGAAGTCCAATAAAAGCAAGATATTATGAGATGCCCCCTCATACTGTGTATATGCATTATTCATCTTGTAAACATTAGCATTCTGTCTAAACTCCACCCCACAGTTACCTGGTAACAGCCAGGTAGGCCTGAACAACTATAACAGGGCTGCTTGGCCCCTCCTCCCTCTCTTACTCTTGCTTCCCTCTTGCTTCTCTCTTGCTCTTCTTCTCCCTTTCCCCCAACTCTCCACACACTTGTGGCCATAGCTGGCCTCTACTTCTCTGCTCTTTCTGCCTTTCTCTGGCTCTACTACCCTCTTAACTCGTGTGGCTGGTCCCTCAGGGGTAAGGGATGCCTTAGCATAGGTCCACCAACACACCCTCTTCCCCACACACCTCACTATACCCCCCATAGAACATATCTTATACTTCTTTATCTTGTTATAACCATATCAGTAATCACTTACTGAGGAGCCACTGTGAGCAAGGCATGCACTAAGTTCACGTGTGTGAATGTGATTGCCAAGTGCCTGTGTCTGTGCATATGCATAAGTAGCAACCTGAGAAGGCCAGCCAAGGCACACCTTGTGGGAGAACAAAAACAAACAAACAAACAAACAAACAAACAAAGTTTGCCCCAGCCAAAATGTTTCACTGGAGAGAAAACAAGAATTCTAATTGCCCAGAGGAAGTTCCCAAATGATACCCAAAAGTTATTGGTTTTACAGTTTTACAGTTGTAAATAGAAGAAAGGGTTGGTCATGTGGCTCAAATGCTGGTGTGCTTGTGTAGCATGCAGGAGCCCTGGATTCAGTCACCAGCACTGCTGCAAAAATTAAAAGTAGGGTCTCTTGTTCACTGACAAGTGGTGGCGCTTACCTGTAACCCCAGCACTGGAGGGGACAGAAGTGGGGGATTAAGTGTAGGGTAATGCTAGGGAGGGAGGACAGGCGTGGGTGGGTGGGTGGATGGTGGAGCACCCTCATAGAGGCAGGGGTAGGGGGGGACAGGTGGTTTCCAAAGGGGAGACCTGGAAAGGGGAAAACATTTGAAATGTAAATAAAGAAAATATCCAATCAACAACAACAACAACAACAACAAAGAGTTTGGTACCAACCTAGGCTGCCTATCAAGTTCAGGGCCAGTCTTTGATCTATAGAGTTTGTTTGTTTAACTAACTTACATTTAAAGGAGCAAGAAGGAACATACAGCTGGTGAGGAGCAGCCTGAGAGATTCACTGGTAATTAATTACTTACACGTCCCAGCCAATGGTAGAAGCCAATGGTAGAAGCCAATGGTAGAAGCCAAGGGTAGAGCAGAGGCTTTGAATGGTTGTATTCCTTTCCTTTATGGCATCCAAGTCTCCAGAAACCTGCCTAACTGGGTCCCTTGCATTTCCACAGATTGAAGAATTTGTGGCTTTTTTCTTGTGACATTTTCTTCAAAAATTTAAAAATGTATTCCATTGCTTTCCTGCATGTATGTCTGTGTACCACCTGCATGCCTGGTGTCCACAGAGGTCAGAAGATGGTGTCAGATCCCCTGGAACTAGAATACAGACAGTTGTGAGCTGCCATGTGGTCGCTGGGAACTAAATCGGGTCCCCTGGGAGAACTTCAATTGTTTTCAACACCTGAACCATCTCCAACCTTCTAGCTGTGGGGTTCAGGGTGGAGGCCAAGAAAACCCGCTTCAGATACGGAAGTTTACAAGTAAATGAAAGCTTTACTTTCCGAGTGCTCACCAAGACAGCCAGCTCTGGATCTGAACTGCATCCCAGAAGGGAGATTGTACAACATTTCTAAAAGATGGGAACATAAATCAAGGGGTTAAGCAAGTCTCCCATTGGAGGCTGGGCTGTATCCAGGGCACCTGGCTTCAAGGTCCTTAAGGCATTCTCCTAGACATTAAGTTCTGAGCTTAGAGTGATAAGGGGGTAAAGGAGCGGGCCAGCTGCATATAGTTAATTAGGGTGTAACAGGGAATTGGTTCTATATTTTTAAAACTTATGTACCTTGGTTTAGATAACATCAATTTCTATAATCTTTACCAGTGAAAAGATAGTTAAGAAAATATTTGGAGAAGTAGGATAGGTGTTTGTTCCTAGGCCTGGGAATATGAACTTGTTTGACCCTGCCAGCAAGATGGAGTTGTCCTTGAGATAACTGGACTCAGACAGTAGTCTCCTTACAAGTTGTATCTGAGATATCTGGACTCAGACAACTATTCCAACAAAAGTGGTTCAGCTATAGAGAAGTCCCAGCTCCCCTAGGGCCCAGGACCTTGAATTTAGTTTCTCCCTGTACTTAAATGGAGTTTGGAAATGAAATGGTACTACTTGGAATAAGTTTCTTTTGCTTGTTCCCAACATTGTGACATTTTCAATCCTTCTTTATTTCCCATTTTTGACCAAAATCTTCTTAAAGGTTAAAGAACTGAAGATCTCACATCCCTAAAAAGGCTTATTTTCAGTGGTTATGCCCCACAGGAAAGAGGAGACTTCAGTTAGAAGGCCAGAACCAAATAAATGTGTGGGGTAGCAACAGGCGTGTAGGAGGCTGAAGTCATACAAATGTGTTCATGGTGTCCGTTCATTGGACCACGTATTTTTCTTCCATTTCTCCCCTAATCTGGAATGTTGCAAACAGAACCCGATGTAATAATATTCTAGTCAAGGAGACTGAGGTAGGGCTGATGACTGTTGAGGATTGAAAATGGAGGGGGACTTTGCCATCTATTAGGACCTGGTAAAAGTTAGGACCAATTAGAACTGAGCACCACCTTGTATGGCTTTGGTGGACAAGGGCATCAGTCGGAAACACTTTCTGAGAATAGTCTGTAGATCCTCTGATTCTTCAAAAAATCTGGCCAAATTTTATCTTGGGGAATTTAAGCCGATGGGTTTAGGATAAACCAAAGGTTTCGAAAGGCATCCTTGGTTCACTGTCTTCTTCATTCAGCCTGAGTTTGACTGCCATCAGCTTGTTCATGAACAATTTGGAAAGCCTTACGGAATCTAACAGAGTCAATTTAAGAGTTACTTTAAAATCTTTACTAAGGTGAGTGGAGCCAGACAGAGCAGCCTGCACACTAAAAGGGCCTGAGGCAGCCATGACACTTCCGGTTCCTGTTTGCTACCCAGATGCCTGGTGGGTGGTGCACTTCCGGTCCCTGGCTTGCTGTCATGGAGTCTGCCTGGTCTTCCCCGAGCGTCAGCCTGGGATCTGCAGACCCGCAGCTGCAGCGCTTCATGGAGGCGGAGGTGCAGAAGCAGCGGGTGCAGCTGCTCATCCACCACATGACGGAGCTCTGCTGGGAGAAGTGCATGGACAAGCCCGGGCCCAGGCTGGACGGCCGGGCCGAGCTCTGCTTGGTGAATTGCGTCGAGCGCTTCATCGATACGAGCCAGTTCATCTTGAATCGACTGGAGCAGACCCAGAAGGCCAGACCACTCTTCTCAGAAAGACTTTCCGACTGATCTCAGTGTTTCCCCCGCTTTGGAAGAGGAAGGTAGGTGGGGAAATGGACAGCTTAGAGGGGGGATGGTGATGGGAACAACATGGAGGGGCATCTTGTCATCTAAGAATTAGGAAAGATTAGTTACCTTTTTATTTTTTCAATGTTTGTGGAGTTGAGAGTCATGGGGGTTTGAGATGTGGGTGGTCGTTTATTTCTTTCATTTTTAAATAGGATGTCACTATGTAGCCATGGCCAGCCTGCAACGTGCTCTGCAAACAAAGCTATCCAGGAATTCTTTATTTGCCTGCTCCTGCCTCCTGAGTGCTGGGATTGAAGATATCTGTGTGTGTGTATCTCTCTCCATCTCTCTCTCTCTCTCTCTCTCTCTCTCTCTCTCTCTCTCTCTCTCTCTCTCTGTGTGTGTGTGTGTGTGTGTGTGTGTGTGTGTGTGTGTGTGTGAGAGAATTTATGCCACTGTGAGTGCAGTGCCTATGGATGCCAGAAGAGGAGCAGGAAGTGCTCTTAACTGCTAAGGCATCTCTCCAGCCTGTGGTTTGTGTTTTAAATGATAATGTTGTGAAAGTGATTTACAGATGAATAAGAGCTGCATTAGGTACATATGGAACCCAGCTCACAAGGTCCCCTTAACTGCTAAATTGATAGTGGAACTGCTTTCCGTAATTTGGAACCACACAGGTAAATCTCTATTTGTGTGAATTCATTTTAGATATTATATTAGGGCTTATTATGTGAAGCCAGGCTTAATGACACATGCCTTTATTCCTAGCACTGGAAGGCAGATAGACTGAAAGTTTGAGGCCAGTCTGGGCTATATAATAAGATAGGGTACTTCATAAGAATTTCTTAAGAAATCAAAATTAACATTACAGTTGTCTTAGGGTTTCCATTGCTGTAAAGACACATCACGACCAAGGCCACCCTTAAGGACATTTAACTGGGGATGGCTTATTGGTTCTGAGGTTCAGTCCATTATCATTGTGGCAGGAAACATGGCAGCACCCAGGAAGGCATGGCTCTGTAGGAGCTAAGAGTTCTACATCTTATTCTGAGGGCAAACTGAAGAAGACTGGCTTCCAAGCAGCTAGGAGAAGGGTCTCAAAGCCCACGCCCACATTTACTTCCTACAGCAAGGCCACACCTTCTAATAGTGCCACTCTCTGGGCCAAGCCTATACAAACCACCACAACAATAACGACTGACAACTTATGAGAGAAGGAAAGGGAGGGAGAGGAGGCAGGAGTGAAGGAAACAGCCGGGGGAGAATAAGTTGTCGTTTGACTGAGACTCTTTATCTAGTGGTATTGAGGGCTGGGGATAAGATCCATAGGATGTTCATACAGTACCTTCAGTAGGTTTTTTCTTTCCCCCATGACTTATTAGATATCTATCCTACAGTGTGCTCTCAAGGTGGGCCCTTTTTATAAAGGAATTCGCTGATGAACTTAATTGTCACTACTAGACCATTCTAGGAAGAACTTAATGTACTCTGTCTATATAGCAAGGTGCAAAAAGTTTCAAAATGTGCCTTAAGAAATACGAAGATTTGTGTGGTTTGAGGGAGGGCATGCCTGGTGCTTATTATTATGGGAGCCACTTATTAGGTTACTTTGATCTTTTTTTAAAAGTATCTATGAGGTTTGAAGAATAAAACGTACCCCTTTAACCTTTAGCTTTCAGAATTCTTTTCATTCTCTCCACAACCTTTTCTTGGAAGACATAACCTGTTGGGCTTATAGGTAAAGGGGGTGGGCAGAAGGGAGGGAGAGAAGGAGGGAGATAGAGACAGAGATAGAAAGGTAGAGATACAGAGAGGAGGAGAGGGAGGGGTATCAGAATAAAGGAGCTTCACTATGGACAACTTTTTTTAAAGACAGGATCTTGCTTGCGATGTAGCTGCCTGACTGGCCTGGAATTCACCATGTAGAGCAAATTGACCTTGAACTTGGAGCAGATCCTCTGTCTCAGTATCCTGACCACTGGGAACATGGCGTGTATCACCACATGACACGGCTCAGCAGTGAAGAGACTTGTTTCTCTCGCAGAGAGCCAGTGCCCATCTGATGGCTCTCAACTGTTTATAACACCAGTTCTGGCAGACTCAACGACCTCTGGGGCATCCTAGACATGTGTCACACTTACATTCACATAACGGTCCGGAAAGATGGCTTAGTGATGAAGATGGCTTGCTCTTCCAGAGGACCTGCATTAGTTCCCAGCAACCACATGGTGGCTCACAGCCTCTATAATCCAGTTCCAGGGTATCCAATACATTCCCCCCTCCTCTGTTATTCACAGGCACTGCACACACTTGGTGAACAGACATGCATGCAGGTAAAACACCCATACACACAAAATAAAAATAAAGGTCAAAAGACTATACATATAAAATAAATATTTAAGATAAAGGAACCTGTTCTTTGTAACTGATCAGCTTTGGGTATGACTGACATAAAGAACTCCATTTTTTCTCCCTCCCTCCCTCCCTCCCTCCCTTCTGTGTGTGTTTGTCTTGTTTGACAGCTTCATTAGTCATCTCTGAACAGTTTTCTCTGAAGACATTGCTGATCAACCATCCTGTGTTTTAGTCTTGGTCACTTGGTGCCAGAGTGAGATTTGTCCAGGTTGGTGTGATCCAATCCTGTGTTGGGGAGGAAGTGGCTGGCAGTTAGGTTTAGTTTAGAAGGAGGGGCTGACTGTTAAGCTGTGTTCACCTGGTGTCCATTTTTAAGTTGAGCTTCTCTTGGGCTTTTTCTACATTTTAGCCTCTTAGTACAGCAGCAGGTGGTTTCGTTATAAGACATACTCCTCAATAGGCAATAGTTGCAAAATTGTATTCCTATTAGCACCTTCTGTTTTTGTTCTCTACTTTTTGTTCCTATAATCTGCTGATGTTTTTACTCTGTGGATGCGTGTGTGCATGTCTGTGGTTGCCTTGGCTTACAAGTATGTCTGTTTTGTACCTACAAAGGCCAGGCATCATGTGTGTGTGTGTGTGTGTGTGTGTGTGTGTGTGTGTGTGTGTGTGTGTTTCTGTTCCATACCTACAAAGGCCAGAAGAGAGCGCTGGATGTTAGCACTGGAGGTACAGGTGGTTGTGAGTCTTCACATGGGTACTGGGAATCAAACCCAGGTCATCTGGAAAAGCAGCTAGTGTCTTGACTGCTCAGCCCTCTCTCCAGCCCATTGTCCTTGTCAACTTAGCCACACAGGAGTCTCTAAATAAAATTAACATTTTCTTGGCCTAGTGTGGGAGCACATGCCTATAATGCCAGCAGGCAGGAGGCAGAGCAGAGGTGGGGGGGTATTGAGTTTGAATAGAGTACATGCAACGTACTTTCAGGATGGCTTGGGCTGCAGAGCAAGAGCTGTCTCAAAATATATCCCTGTATTTATAACTTCTTTTGTAAAACACACCCCACGTTCCTTTGAGACAGCGGTTCCCCTTTTATTTGGACTTTCAGTCACTACCCTTAGCAGTCCTGTGCCAGCACCTTGTACAGACCAGCTTACAACATCTATAAAGTGTGCGCTTATTCCCTAACAACCCTTGAATATGGAAACAGGCCCAATACATTTAAACTTGTTTGAAGTAATAAAGCAAAATGTTAAAGCATGTAAAATTTAGGCAATGATCAATGATGTTTTATTATTCTAATTCATTTAGGAATGATTCAGACCTCAGATGAACATGATTTGGCTCTGGATAGATGACTCTGTAGTTGTTTTGAGACAGGACCTCATGTAGACCTTGAACTCCTGACTGTCCTGCCTCTTCCTTCCAAGTGCAGGCATTATAGGCATATGCCACCACACGTGGTATTTAATTTATCACAGCATGAACTTAGAGCTTTATAAGCCATACAAACTTGGATATTACCATTTTTTAAAGTTATTCAAATTTTAAGAAGGATTTAGGGATGGGCAAGACAACCTAGGGAGTGAAATTATTCCTTGGCAAGCCTGACAACCTGAGCTAGACCCTGTAACTGGCATACTGTAACTGTGCTTCCCCGCCCCTGACAACCTGAGCTAGACCCTGTAACTGGCATACTGTAACTGTGCTTCCCCGCCCCTGACAACCTGAGCTAGACCCTGTAACTGTGCTTCCCCCAATAAATAAGCAAGTAAATGTAAAGAGATAAAAAGTATTTAAGTTAACTATATAAGTGAAAATTTCCCCCATATCAATGAGGTAACACGTACATAACATACAAACACAAGTATAGATAGAAGTTTACATGTAGACCTAAGGTACATATTCGTGCATATTTACACACTAAAATATAGATAAAAATAAGATCTTACACCTTTCATTTGAAGTTCTTCACTGGCTGGCTTATTAGTGGTCTTATGTCACTCTTTTTATTATATGTTTATTACCTCAAATTATCTGTACAGCCAAGCAATCCTAAATTCATATTTTTTTTTTTTTTTTGGTTTTTCAAGACAGGGTTTCTCTTTAGCCCTGGTTGTCCTGGAACTCACTTTGTAGACCAGGCTGGCCTCGAACTCAGAAATCCGCCTGCCTCTGCCTCCCGAGTGCTGGGATTAAAGGCGTGCGCCACCACGCCCGGCTTCTAAATTCATATTTTAAAGACTTTCTGTTAAAACAAGGTACAAAATGTACATCTTAAATAAACAGAACTTAGTCCTAAATTTCACTATTTGCTTGGAAAAGAGCACAGAAAGGCCAAGGCCAGATAAAATGGCCAAGGGGAAGACCAGTGTAGATTTAAGATCTTTCCTGTACTGTGAGTCTGTAGAGAGGGAGGGGGTCACCATTAGAGTAGACGTGGCCTTTTCAGCGTTATTTTATTAAGACTTTGAGAATAGGGAGTCGCAATGCCGGGAAATCACACTCTGGAGCTCAGTTGAGCTGGAAGACCTGAGTTCTTCCGCTATAGCTACTGCCTTATTTTAGTGACTTCAGGACACAGCCCTTTAACAAATAAAGCACAGAGCACTTTCTGTGCCTGCTTGGGCTGGCTTTGGAGGGCATCTGTATCTGTGACCTTTCTTCTGCTGTGACAGTATTCTGTTGCCCCTGGTTTATAGTTTAGTTTCAGAACTTGAAGATATTTTGGTATTTCCCACTATTTAATGAAGGACTGATGCTGCTTTATCTGTTAGCTTTGCATTTTGTGATCTTTGCATAAAGACAGTATTTGAAAATATTCCCATCCTCTACAAACAGGGCCATGAGTAGTGTACTGTGACTGAGCTCCCTAAAGGGACAAAGTTTACATGTTGACTTATGATTCATTCCAGAAGTGGAGTCTGTAATGGCAGGAGACATAACAGCAGGCAAGTGGATCGGGAAACAGAGAGAGGGAGAGGGAGAGAGAGAGAATGAGAATGAATTGTACTTCCACAACCTCTGCAAACAGTGGCACCAGCGGTGACCAAGTGTTCAAGTATCTGAGCTTATGGGGGAACATTGCTCATTGAGACAACCACAGCATCTTCACAGTGTGTTAAAGCTTTCCATGTTAGCTTTTTTTTAGTATTTATTTTTAATTATGAGTATGTGTGCATCTCTGTGTCTAAGTATATTCAGGTGAGTGCAGGTATCCGGGGAAGCCAGAAAGGGTCCCCAGATTCCCCAAGGGCTGGAGTTGCAGCAGCAGCTCCACATGGATGCTTAAGAACTGAACTTAGGCCCTCTGCAAGAACACTGTGTGCTTTTACCCACAGAGCTATCTCTCCAGACCTTCTTGTTTGAACTTACTGCAGGTTGGGAGATGGCTCAGTTGGTAAGGTGCTTGCCTTGCAAGTAGGATATCCTGAGTTCAATTCTTGGAACTCATGTTTTAAAAAAAAGTACATGCAATGTTTACCCAACACACACAAAGAGAGGGGCCTTTTTTTTTTTAAAGATTTATTTTATTTATTATATGTAAGTACACTGTAGCTGTCTTCAGACACTCCAGAAGAGGGTGCCAGATCTTGTTACGGATGGTTGTGAGCCACCATGTGGATGCCGGGATTTGAACTTATCACCTTCGGAAGAGCAGTCGGGTGCTCTTACCCGCTGAGCCATCTCACCAGCCCCAAGAGGGGCCTTTTATAGTCTGTGGGGGACCATCCTCGAACTCTAGATATGAATGCCTCTGTGGTTTTGTAATCAATAAGGTAGAAAACAACTGGGTCCTTGGGTGACTCAGCTGAAACTAGGGATGCCTCCTGATCTCCAGGATGCAGTGGAGACCAGAGGAGAGGTTAAGCTTTAAAGGAGTACAGGTAAGAGTGTAAACTACATCTGCCTGGTGGGCAGACGACTGGGAGAACTGGCTGTCCAGGTCTTTGTTTATTGTATGATTTTTTTTGTTTGTTTTGTTTTGTTTGGGGGGGTGGGGTGGAGGTTAAGGTGGAATCGGGGTGACATAGGGTTCTGGGCATAAAAACTGGGTTTCCCATGTGAAAAGCCAGGCTGTTCCTTCCCACACCCTCACACTTGTGTGCTTAGTGGAGACACTGCTGGGAAGACAGAAACCCACACTGTGTGAAATGAAAGTGGAGAAGCCCCGCCTGTTCCGCCGTGTGGGTCTAGTGCCTTGCTGGGTGATGCGTCTACGATGAGGTAGCAGGGCAGGTCTTAGGTATGTGTTTTAGGTGGGGAATGGCAAACTGAGTTTTACTGTTGTTGGTTTATTTCTCTTCTTTTCTGGGCTGAGGAGAAACTACTCAGCCATATTCTATTGCCACTGGTTTATAGTTTAGTTTCAGAACTTGAAGATATTTTGGTATTTCCCACTATTTAATGAAGGACTGATGCTGCTTTATCTGTTAGCTTTGCATTTTGTGATCTTTGCATAAAGACAGCATTTGAAAATATTCCCATCTTCTACACACACGGCCAACTCCCTGTCTCCCTGCCTACCCCAACATTTCCTCTCCTAAGGAGTAGGGCTTATGGTAAAGGCAGGCACCTTAACCACTCAGTGGTCATTCAGCCCTGGTGATGTATTTTCTTATAAGAAGAGAGGGAGAGTTCCCCTTTGTCCTGTAGCTGCTTTGTAGGATGTCATCCCTGCCTAGAGTTTTCTGCCCCTTGCTGTCTCAGAGAGCAACAGAAAGCAGATGAAGCAGTAACACCCTGGTGTGACCAGAGCTGAGAGTCACGTTTGTTGCCAGCAGATACAGAGTGCCATGTAGTTGTCCTGGAAGGAGGACTTGCCGCAACCATAGGGAAAGAAAAATTAATGGAGTTTTGGTATGTGTTGTGCAGGAGAGATCTGAGAGAGGAAGTCCTGGCGTTCCCTAAGAGAGGAGCCCATACTCTGTCAGTTGAGAAACTGCTCTGGAAGCCTTGGTTGACAGTGAGGAAGGAGGTGGGCTCTCTAGAAAGATGGCAAACTTCTGTTTGTTTACTCAGAGCCACACGAATCATTCCTGCTGGAAGAGCATCTCTTAGAAGGGTTTGCATGGCAGGCAAGCACAAATGTGCCAAGTGAGGCACAGGCAGGACAGCCTGGATACCTGCTGTCAGCACTTACCCAGGTAGAGGCTATGGGTCCTGGCTTAGTGGGTTTACCCACCTAAAGTTTTGGGGTCCCTTTGAGGAGAAGTTGCTAGTCTGTGATTGGCTCACAGCTTTTACACCTCACCTTTAGCACTGATGGCAAAATAGGCTTACGCTGGACAAGTGAAGCTAATAAGCAGTTCCCTGGAGTTTGGCAGCCGTTGGGATGCCTGGTAAGGCCTGGTCGGGCCTGGTCATAGATGACTGGCTTTGTGGGTCTTTACGGGCACTGTTGAGTCTGCCTCTGCTGTCTGAACAAGGTCAGGATGAGATGTGGCTAGAGAGGCTTGAATTCATCAGCGTCTGTCTGGAACACAGGAGTTGACTGCAGGCAGGTGCCTTAGCCCGAGGCCCACCCTTCTGCTGTGTATCATCACTACTCCAACCTTTGGTGTTTATTCCTTTGGGTGTTTAAGACCACGTGGGTGGCCCCCAGATTACCTGCTCCTCTTTTTAGTGTGGAGGGGAGTGTGACTCCTCGTAGGCTACCTGACAGACCCGTGGCTCCTTTAGCTTTCCCTTCCACTTGTGCCATATTGTGGTGTGTTGTCAACATCTGACCTCTCATGAAAGCAATGAGGACATTTCCTCTCCAAAGACCATTCTCTCTGCAGAATGTCAACTCGTTAGAGCCCAGCCCCTTGGGTCTCCGTGGCTTCTCTTATCAGGAGGATGGGTGACCTACCAGACTTGTATGGATGGAGACCGACAGTGGAGAGGCTGACTTTTTAGTTTCAGCCTCTTGGACTTGGTTGGGCCTCAGAGTTTTGGTTAGTGAGAGTCCAGAAGATCCATGTGTTTCTGTTGATTCTTCCGTTGACTGTCTGTCTGAAGGTCTTCCTGTGGGAGGAGGTAGCTGGTATAATTGACAGCTTATATTAAGGCCTCTGCCTGGCAGATGTAGTCCTGTAGATTCTATTTCCAAGATCTAATGATCTCCCATAACCTTCTAATAGAAGGACAGACAGTATCTGTGGACTGTGAGAGATCTTAGCTCAGAAGGCCGCTTCACAGACCCCAAAAAAGCTTCTTATTTCTTATTTGTGCTCAGACCATGTTAGTCTAAGTTATGTTTTTTGTCCCTTTATAATTCCAGTGTCTTCCTGATGGCAATTAAGAAGATGGGGCAAATGAATAGGGCAGTCGAGAATTCCCAACTCCTGGGTCCGCAGGTAGGGAAGCTTTTAGGTAAGAGCTTGGTGACGCCCTCAGCAGGGAGACTGCAAAAGCTCCTGCCTAGGTGGATGAAGAGTTCTAGGGCTTGGGGTCACATCAGTTAAGTTACACAAGCTGGTGTGCTACATTATAGAGACTGAGAGTTTCCCGGCAGCCATAGCCAGAGGAGGAGGAGCAGGAAAGCGCCTCCGGGCCTGGGAGTGTGCATCTCCAGGTAAGGGCCCAGAGCCCAGGGTCCTGAGGGAACACACCTGGATGATCTGAGGCACCTGTGAGTGATGGGTGCCACCTCGCTAATTGCTCTGCTGGCTGCAGACTTCCTCGATTTGAGAGAAGGGCGTGCACTTTCCTCTTGGTGTATCCTGATCAATCTGTGTACATTGTCTTCAAGCAAAACTTCCTCGGAACAGTCTTCCTTGGCTGCTTCCACCTGGTTAGATGTTCTCTCTCTAATCATAACTGCCACGTCTCCATATTGGTGTACACTGTGAGTGACCGTCCTTGATCAGGTGGACAGCCACTTACGGAAGTAACAGCTCCCACTCATTGCTGTCCCCACCAGGCCTGACATAAAACTGGT
Source organism: Mus minutoides (assembly GCA_902729485.2). Taxonomy (NCBI): domain Eukaryota; kingdom Metazoa; phylum Chordata; class Mammalia; order Rodentia; family Muridae; genus Mus; species Mus minutoides. The sequence continues at coordinate 183,165 of LR750669.1, forward strand.
ACAGAGGAGGTGCTTGGGAGGTAATAGATGAAGGTTAGGAGTGGGTGTCGTTCCAATCCTGCCTTCCACACCTGCCATTGGCTTGTCCACTGAACACTTGCTCTGTACCTGGCAAAAGCCACTGAAGAGAAATTGGCTGTCGTTCTGAGACACATTGAGGCCTGCACAAGGCTAGGAGGGTAAGAGGAAGCTGCAGGCCACAGAGAACTGTGAGGTGTGCGCCATGAGGATGGCAGCTGGGAAGTGAGGCCCACCTCATCCCCAGCAGAGGAAGAAGCTAAAGCCCAGAGGCAGAGGATGAGTCACCTGTAGCCAGCCAGGTAGCTGTTAACATTGCTGAGACCCAGATGAGCCTGAGGGCCCTAAAGCAAATGCCATTAAAGAAGACACGGGCGCCCCACCCCTCCCTTTACCACCTACAATAAAAACTAAACCAACTCTAAGTTTGTCACAGAGGTTCAGTGTGGAAATGGAGAACATGCAAAGATGGCTTTTTTATTCCTGGTGTCCTAGAGCCTCTGAGTGCCTGTGAGCAAGGCCTTCGAAGCAGCAAGCCTATACTCCATCCTGAGAACCCGTAACTCCCAACTCTAGACTCTCAAAACCAGGGTTCTTTCCTATGAACCACGAGTGCTTGTGTGGTGGGCTTTCAAAGCCAGAGACAACTCTAGGGCTGGAGAGCAAAAGACTTGATGGCCTAAGCTTTCAAAGCGAGGGGCTTGATTCAGAAACTTACCACACTGGGCTTTTACTTCACATTCTCCATCTTCTAAGGTCAGTTGTCCTCTGGGTCACTCCATGGTAGCCAGAGCTGATCAATTCTGGCAGCCTTCTGGAATTTTTCCAGTGGCATCTCACCCACCAGTCCCTTTTTAAAATGTGATTATGGTGTGTGTGTGTGTGTGTGTGTGTGTGTGTGTGTGTGTGTATGGTGTGTGTGTGTGCACATGTGCCACACTGTGTAAGTGGAAATCAGGGTATAACTTGCAGCTCTGGGGATTGAACTTGGATCATCAGGCTTGCCAGCAAGCAACTTTATCCACGGAGTCATCCCACCGGTCCTCCACTTGGTGCGTTTGCAGTCTTCAGTCTCCACTGCCTCCTCAGTCTTGGCTCTTTGAAGCCTCTTCGAAACTCATCAGCTCTCCTGCCTCTCACCTTCTCAGCGTCTCTGCTCCCGACTGCTTTCTGAATGCATTTTCTTGTAGCTGCTACCACTTGGCCGGCTGGGGCTGGGGCTGGGGCTGGGGCTGGGGCTGGGGCTGGGGCTGGGGCTGGGGCCTGGGGGCTGGGGCCTGGGGCCTGGGGCCTGGGGCCTGGGGCCTGGGGCCTGGGGCCTGGGGCCTGGGCCTGGGGCCTGGGCCTGGGGCCTGGGCCTGGGCCTGGGCCTGGGGAAGCCACGGGGCTTCATGGACTTCTCGGGCAAGCAGTTCAACATTCCTGTTAGTAGTGGAGAGCACCCCGGGAAGCCTGCCTTCCGGAGCTGCGTGTAGTGCCTAGGAGAGCTGTCTTCCTGGGACCGACTGGGAAACGCAGACAGAAGCCTTGCCTGCAGTCAGCCATGACTGTGCACCAGAGTGGAGCAGGTTAGAGTCGGCCACATCGTCCAGGGCAGCCACAGCAGCGGTGCTTCCTTAGCTAGAGTCGTCGTCACTGTCTGCAGCTGGAGTACAACTGTCACTCGTTAGCAGGACAGCTCGAGGAAACACCCAAGAGCCAGCAGGTTGATTGTCAATTCTCACAAAAATGGCACAGTGAACCTGCAGCTGCCAGTGACTCCTTGGTCACCTTGTGGAGTTTCAGGAACTGCAGGAAGGAGTGACCTTCGTGCCTCATTAGGGAGAGAGAGGGGGGAACCTGTGGCCCCCAGTTTTCAGTCTCCTTTCCTACAAAGTCTGGGCAGTCACAGGTTTCCACTGCCTCTCTCTGCCATGGGGCCAGAAGGCTTGCTCCTGATGGCATTGCTTGTGTAACAAAAGAAAACAAAACAAAACCAAAGCCAGCCAGCCATGGTGGTGTACTTGTCTTATAGCAGGGAGAAGCTCGGGCAGGAGGATTGATGTGAGTTTAGAGCCAACCTGGATTACCAAGTGAGTTCAAGGCTAGGATAGGCTAAAAAAAAAATTTTTTTAAATGTGCTTACTTACTATAAAGACTCAACATGAAATTCAAATTCCCTGATAGATCTTACCGGGCAGTGCTTAACACCCAGCCATGTGCCCCCCAGGGGACCTGGTCTGCCTGTTGGGACACGGCAGTTGTGTCCTGCTGTTACTTCCCTTTCTCTGTCAGTAATTTCAAAAAAAAATTCTATTAGCATTCATGTCACCAAAGAGGGCAAGAACCAAGAGAAAAACCTGCTCTTGATTGAGGCTACAGACAAGTCCCATGTGCCTGTCACACTAACCAAAAAGAGAGGCAGAGCAGGAAGGCAGCTGGCAGAAACTTCACAGGAAAATGCCCCAACAAGAACTTTAGTCAGAAAAGCAACGTCTGGGGAGATCCCTGGGCTGAGTCCCTGGCCCAGAACGAGCATCTCTAACACCCTGGCCTACTGCTCACAGCGACTTCAGATAGTGAGCCCACACAGAGGTGGCCATCAACACCACAGGCTTTTGAAAAGGCTGAGATTTGGGGTAGAGAAGCAGCACTTCCTGGCCGCGTGGTGCCTGGGCCAAGCAGCAGGAGCCAGAGGGTGATTGAAGTGAACACCTTTCCCTTTTTTTCTATAGCGTTCCTGATACAGGGGTTCAACCTCAGAGGGTTATGATAGGCTCCGGGACACACTGTCCCAAGATACAGCACACTAGCATTTGAGAAGGCAGGAAGTCACTTTCAGATTCCCTTGCCCTTCTTCCTTTAGCAGGTCAGAAAAGTGTTAGATGTATGCACATAGCCCTGGGTTCCACTCCCAATATCACATGAATTTGGCTTGGTGATGCACACTTACAATCCAGGCATTTGGGAGATGGACACAGGAGAATAAGAAGTTTAAGGTTATCCTTGGCCACATGGGAAGTTTGAGGCCAGCTTGAGCTAGAGCTTCTGTCCGAAAGAAAAAACCTAGTGTGTATTCATTGCACAAAGAATGATTCTATTCTGATATATAAATACTGTTAATACCTGTTAGCTCCTGCTTAACCTCTCATCTCCCAACTTCCCCAACTGTTCCCCTGCCACCGTTGTATCGTTTTAAAGTCTTAAGATTCTGAAAACACAAGAAAACATGTGACATTTGTCTTTGTGAGTTTGGTTCATTATATTTAACATGGCTATCTGCTTCATCCATATTTCTGCAAGCAGCAAGTGTCTTCTTTGTGATTGAATAGAACTTTATTGTGTACGCATACCGCACTTTTCTTCATCTCAGCAGCTGGGTCTATAACTTGGCTTCTATGAATGGGGCCAGGAGAGTGGGCGTGTGAGTATCTCTGCTGTACGCTGACTTCCTTTGCTAATACTCGGGAAGGAATTGTGTTCTTTATTTGAGGAACTGCCATGAGCAAAGTACAGTTAAGCAAAAGAGGGGTGATAGGATTCTGTCTAGACTCTGGACCCTACTTGACCTCTGGGGCAGGGTAGAGTGGAGGTTCATGCCCGGCTTTCAGGCCAACAGGATCAGAGGATTCTCTTGTGGTCAGCTGTCTCTCAGGGCCTTTCTCAGCTACTAAGCTACCACCTCTGGGGCATCATAGTCTGAGCCCTGACAGATGCGTTCAACATTCATTCACTTATCTTGCACAGGATCGCTCTGCTTGGACGTGTGTTTGTTTATCCTCTGCTGACATCTGAGTTGCATCTCCCGTGGGACCCTCACAGTTGACAGTGCTGCCGTGAACACACTCATTTTCCCTGGGGACACCCACATGGAATTACTGTGCTCTGGGGCGTGTTTGTGTTTAGGTTCAGGCCTTTGAAGGTTTTCTTTAAAAAAAAAAATACTGAGAGAGTGGTGGCATATACCTTTGATCCCAGCACTTGGGAGGAAGAGGCAGGTAGATCTCTGTGAATTCGAGGCCAGCCTGGTCTACAGAGTGAGTTCCAGGATAGCCAAGGCTATGTGGTGAGACCTTGTCTCAAAAAAACAAAACAAAACAAAACAATAGTAAGAGAGAAAGTATTTTAAAACTCAAAAATAAGAAAGCAGAGCCGTGGATACCACCATAATTCCATCAGCAGAGATGGACAGTGAGCTCAGTGATAGCCTGGCCACATAGTAAGACTGTCATAAAGTGGAGAAAGCCCTACAAATGGCATTTATAATTGATCAGTGTCTTTCCAATAGGGCCCGTTCCCTCTATGATTGTATAATTAGACTTTTTTTCNTAGACTTTTTTTCAAAACTAAGTGACAGCTGGAGAAATGGCTCAGCAAGTAAGAGTTCTTGCTGTTCTTGCAGAGAACCTGAGTTTGGTTCCCAGTATTATATCTTAACTTCCTGTAACTCCAGCTCCTGAAAATTCAACACCTTCTTCTGGCCTCCATAGGCACCTGGACACATTACACACACACACCAAGAAAATAAGTCTTTTGTTGGAGAGATAGCTCAACAGTGAAGAGTGCATCTGGGTTTTATATAGGACCTGAGTTCAGTTCCCAGCACACACGTAGAGCAGCACACAGCCACCTGTAACTCAAGCTTCAGGGAACCCAACACCTTCTGGCCTCAGAGGACACTTGTATCCCTGAGCACATACACAGACACCTAAATAATTTTTTTTTAAAAAGTCTTTACAAGAATAATTGAGAATGAAGCTATAGCTCCATGTTAGAGCATTTGTGTAGCATTTGCAAAGCCCCGGATTGGCATCTAGCATCACCACAATTTGATGAATGTAAAGATAATGATAATGTTAATGATAATGATGATGTTCTTTGTTTGTTTGTTTGTTAGAATCTCACCTGGAACCTCATGCTGGCCTGGAACTTAATATGTAGCATAGGCTGGCTGGCCTTGAACTTATGTTCAATGAGCTACAATCCCTGGCAATAATAATTACCAAGTAATAGTAATTGAGAGACCGATGTGTCGGCCCACAGCTGCAGTCCTGGGAGGCATCCTAGGATACATATTGAGCTAAGACCCTGTCTCAGAAGAATAAGTACATGTGTTTATTCAAACTTTGCATTGAAATTCACAAGTTATAATTGTTAAAATTGTGACGATACATACAATATAAAATTTACATTACACGTAGTTATATTTTGTTTAAGACTATTTTTGTGGACCATATTCAGAAAGCATTTTAAGGCAGGTGTGGTGACTCTCACCTGTAATCCCAGCACTTAGGAGTTGGAGACAGGACGATTGCTGGGAGTTTAAGGCCAGGCTGAAGTAGACCATGACTCCCACATCAGCCTGGACTAATAAGTGAGATCCTGTTCTAAAGTTTGTTTACCATTTAAACCAGTTATAGCAGGTTTGGGATCATTTTAGTTGTAATATGCCTGGTTTTGAAAACAGAGTGGAGTGGACATCACAGATGGGAAAGAAAGCCATCCTAGCATCAGGGTTTTCTTAGAACACAAGCTTTAGCCCTCTGAGGCCCAGAACACAACTGTGTAAACAGGCAAATTCCCTCAGATGTGGAGGTGGTGTTCCCACGCTGAGCCTGAGCTGGGGCTTCCGGTCCCCAGTGTCCCTGTTTCTCAATAACTTGGCAGCTGAGTTTATCTCACTCTCAACTACTGATCTCACCTTGGCCCATATTTTACTGATGATAAAGGGGGAGGTGGTCTTCTGCTTCCAAGTTCAGCAGACTGTAGGGGGAGTCAGAAGTCGGGGCACTCTTCTGGTTCTCGACCCAAAGGTGCCCCATTTGACCCTGTCTGCTGTGGGGTCAGCCAGGAATAGTATAAATCTAGAAACTTAAAAGAGGAGGTGGGGAAAGGACCTGTGGTTTGACATTTTTCAGAATTCTTGTGTGTGTGTGTGTGTGTGTGTGTGTGTGTGTGTGTGTCTCAACAGTGTTTTTCATGTGTGCAGCGCAGGACAGGAAGAACTAAAATAGAAGAGGCCTCAGAGGAGGGGATGGTTGGGAGAGAGAAAACATGCTCAGAATACTTGGCGATCTCTAAATCTAGGTTTATGGAGGGGCTTTTGGAGGGGCAGTTCAAGAGCGGGTCCCCACACCCACCCCACTTGAAATTTTCCCAGCCTTCTCTGAAGCTTTCCGAAACCCCAAGCCCTATCAAGCATGACTACAAGGTCCTGCAATAGCTCACAAAAGTCGGTGATTCTTGGAGACTGCTATCTAACTTTAGGAGCCTTTTGGCAGCCAGCAGCATCTGACACATTAGAGCAGGTCCCACCACAGAACAAGCAGCATCACCTTCCCGAGGCTTAAGAAGGCTCACACTGCACCGTGCCACTGTGACCCTCATGGCAGGTGAGACCAAGGCCTCATTTTGACCAGAAGAGGATGTGGCAACATGGTAGGAGGAGCCTAGGTCCACATATGTTGCTGTGCTTGGCAGCATCTGCTAAGCTTATTTACATGGTAAATTTCTTGGGGACCAACTTTAGTAGAGAGAAAAATAGCCAGAGATTATTAACCCTTCTCTCTCAATTTGTCCCCCAACCAACAGTGCGTGCCTTTCACACCCTACAGTGTCACACCCACTGCCCCACTACTGGCCACTCCTCCACCTTTTATCCCAGTGCTGAGAAAGCTTCAGGGTCTGAAGCTTTGGCTCAGTCACATCCTCTCTCTTCTCCCAATGGTCTGAGAACTCTAGAGACAGTCCAGGTTGATTCTGTCACCCACCCCTAGAATCAGGCTTACCTGGCAGATAGTACCCAGGACCTGAGTCACTGGGGCTGGGGAAGGCATGGAGGAGATTTGAGGGAAGAAAGAAGATGTAGGAACAGAGAGAGGCTTGGGGAAGGTGGGGCCCACAGAAAGGAGGAGCTCCCTCTGGCCTTGTACCCTCCCATCACTTCTAGACATTCAGTGGATGGTTTAAAGTGGCTTCCAGCTTCCTTGTTCTGGAGAACAAGTATCAAGATGGTCATAACATCTCACCTATATAACTGCAGTCCTGAGGGACATGCTAGATGCTCTGCAGGGCGAGTCTGTTCCAACTGAAAAGAGCGTCCTCTGAAGTGTTAGTTCCAAGGGAAGCACAGACAAGGACCAGCAGCCCAAGAGCTGAGCTGTTGACACCATAGATGGTGTCACGTGACACCTGTCATGTCCTTCACTTGACAGCAGTCTGCCTCCTTTATCTAATATTCTCAGAAGATCTGTTTGAAAGTGGGCCCAGTTCTACTTTGCTGATTATTGCAATTGAGAGATGGTGTATATATCATCGAAAGCACGTCTCAAGTGTGATTTGATACATTTTAGCAAATGTAAAATTGTCACCACTGGCCAGTACCAGAGCACTCTCATGATCCCCCAAAGACTGTGCTTTGCCATCCGCTCTGACACTAGTAAAGCCTTCAGTCTAACTTCTGTAGCACTGCCTTGCCTTTTCCTTACATTTTTTATGCACAACCTCATCACTGTCTTGATGAGTATGAGAGCTGTTGACTTTATTTATCAACCTTGTATCTTTCCAACAGTGAACACTCTCAGTAGATCTTTAGCTGGTATGTTGGATACCTTGTATCCATTCACCAGTGAGCAGCTGGAGTCTTGGATACCTTGTATCCATCCACCAGTGAGCCTCTCCCTAGATCTTCAGCTGGTATATTGGATCTTCTGAGTACATCACCAGGCCTCTTCAGCAGTGATAGCATTGATTACTATATTTTGGAATTCTTTGTCTTATTTTACCACATTGATGGAGACATGTCTAAAGGCAGAGAGTAGCAGCAGTGGCAAGTTACTCTAAGTTACTCTTACATGCTTCATAGGCAACTGGCAGCTGTGACCCATACAAGAGTCTGCTGACCCCCTGGCCAAATCAGCTGTGTGGCTTTCTGTGCCTAGGGTGCTCAGCATTTTATCAGTGGTCAGCTTTATCAAATGCTGTTTTGGGTGTCTGTTGAAGTAATTAGACAGCTCAATGCATTGAACTGCATTGATAGATTCTCTGATGATAGCCTGCACTTATGTTTGTTGAGTGAACTAGTCTGTGTTTAGCCACCAGACTTGAGAGACAAGGATTTTATAGGAACTGGCAGCAAAACCAGACTATCCACACAAAAAGCAGTCAGTGAGTATAGAAAAAGACAGTGATAGATACGTTCTGGCCCCAAAGAGGATCATTGGTTGGGGAGTCCCATTGGCTGGGGAATCCCAATGGAGAAAGTCCTTCAAGGAACCCCTGGCCTAATATAAGATGGGGGGAAAGAATCTTGAGAAGAATCCAAGGTGTATTTGAAAGAAATTATTTGGTAAACAGCTTGAAATGATTGAACTGCATATCTAAGGAGAGTCTTGAATGCTACGGCTAAGTTTTCTAGAATAAGGAGAGGAAGGGCTCACAGGAGCTGAGTGTCCTGTCCTGCTTCATTGTCGGTTTGACGGGCTTGACTGGGCTTGACTAGGCTCACAATCACCTGTGTCTTTGAGGGAGTTTCCAAATAGATTCAACTGAAGATGGAAGACCCACCGTGAATTTCAGCAGCACTGTCCTGTGGTCTGGGTCCTGGACTGGGAAAAAGAAGTTGGGGTTGGGGGCAGAGGATGTTAGCTGAGCACCAGGATTGATCTCTCTGCTTTCTGACTAATGATATAACATAGCCGGCTTATATAAGGCTCTCTGTTCTGTGGTAAACCCCATATCCTCAGACATTGAAAGAAAACAAATCCCTCTTTTCCTTAAATTGTTTGTCAGGTATTTTCTTACAGCAGCAGGAAAGTAACTAGTAAATACCCTGAGTGGGTTTTCGAGGAAGGAGGGGAAGAGGGAGATGGACTCTTGTGTGGGGCCTTTTGTATCTGGCCACATTGAATTCCATGCTTTTGAGGTTCTGGTTGTAGTATGCACTTCTCAATAGTTTGTTGCTGTTATCATTGTTGAATATACTCCTAGGATTTTGAGTTTTATCAACAGAGGAGAAAAATAAAGTGAGAAGCAGAGCCAGAAGGATGAGAAGGGACCAGGAGCCAGGTTCTCCCAAGGCTTCTCCCCAGAGGGACGAGAAGGGACCAGGAACCAGGCTCTCCTAAGGCCTAAGGGCCTGGCTCCCACCATCATTTTATGTTTTTTGTTTTGTGTCAACGTAAACTTGGATGTGTTCGCCTGGCTTTTCTTGTTTTTCTTCTGTATTAAAAGTCTGGTGTTCGTTTGGACAAAATACATTCAGATCCAGCACACCCTCTCGTGCCTGCATCTGTCTGTCAATTCTCTCCGACTCCATACACACCTGCTGGAACCCCATGGATTGAGGGGTCCCAATTGAGCCTGGTCCATGGCACTCCCCAGAGGGAGGAGAAGGGACCAGGAGCCAGGCTCTCCCAAGGCTTCCTCCCCAGAAGGATGAGAAGGGATCAGGAGCCAGGCTCTCCCAAGACTTCCTCCCAGTAAGCTTCTTCCTCCTAGCCAGGCAGCACCCACTGCCACCCAAACGTACCTCTAAATCATGAGTCTGTTAATTGATTATTCCATTAATGAGCACATAGCCAGTTGCTTCCCAAAAGTCCCACCTCTGAATCACACCTTTAATGTGTTAGCCTTTAGGGAAGGCCATGTTATATCAAAACTATAGCAAGTGCTAGTGTGTCAAAAGACTGGTGATGTTCACTGCTACTTTGAAAGCAAGTGCTCTGAGAGCTACATTTCTGGATATCAGAAAATATCCTGGGTGTGGACTCTTAAGGTCTAGCTCCCAGCAAATGAAGGTGTCCCATTAGGGCCTTCACACTTGGCTTTTTGTGTCCTGCAAACATCACTGACCACTTTCTCTGTGCTGGACTTTTGGTGGCCCAAGGCGGGACCAAGGACGAACACAGCAGAGACTGTCTGGGGTGGAGGCTCCGTGAGTCACAACCAAGAGTACATGGGGGGGGGGAAGGGGGGGGGTTGGAAAGTCAGACAGGCTTTCTCATGGGAAGTGACCTTTGGTCTGGCCTTTTCAGGATCTACAGAGACGCATGCACAAGGACACAGGACTTTCCTTTAACCAGAAAAATCCCACGTCAAGAACATGTATAGCTCTGCTTAAGAGTTCAGAGAAGCAAAAAGCAGAAATTTCCCCGGCTGTGGGATTGAAACAGGAAACTACCCAGGAACCCTCTGCAGACGAAACCTGGGGGTTCCCAGCTCCCAGGACAGGTGGAGGCTTTCACAAGAAACATTTCTGGGTTCAGCTTCCACCTGCGTTCCCGCCTCTTGAAAGTAGAAACTTCTAGAGGCTGCTGGGCACTCGCTGGTTTGCAGCAAAATGATAGCATCTGCACCTGGTGTGGATTTGCCCTCTGGGAACTATTTGTTGGCTGTATGAAGAAATCTTTCCAAAATTGATAAGGATTGGTCATGTCTTTCTGTACTTGACGTGTGCATCTCCAAACAGCCCTAGCGTCTGCATTCCAGAAAGGACAGCCCTTCTGACCCCAGTGGTGACAAAGTATCTTCACTGCCTGGAGCAGGTAGAGTGCCACATCCCTGGGCTCTTCAGGTGTGTATAAAGCTTCCTGGAGGTCTTAGCCAGAGCTAAAGTCACGTAGAATAGGGATTCGTTCCTTCCAAAGGGACCTGAGCAGGAAGGACGAGACTCATATTGGTGGGGGGTGGGCTGGGAAACTCCTCTTCTCTGAGGGCTAACACAGGCTGGACCCTTATCAGTTATGTGAAGTAGGATATTTCTATAGTATTTCTCTGCTACTTCCAGCACCATTATAGGTGTTAACGCCAAATTCCAACACCCTGAGATTGTGTGTAAAGGAAATCAAACAAACAAAAAAGAAAGAAAGAAAGAAAGAAAGAAAGAAAGAAAGAAGAAAGAAAGAAAAATAAAGAGGTCAAATGTGTGGACCAGAATCTAAGAGGGGAGTGCTGATGCCTTCTTTAAGAAAAGATGACTAGGACACAAAGAATGGCAGGCAGAGACCCAGAGATGATGAGAAGAGACCAGCTCGGCCTATGTTTTGATCAGGGCCATGCAGGCTTCAGAGCCTAAGGGAAAGCATCCCTGTGGTGGAATAGCCCAGCCAAGGTACCTTGTTAGTCGGACTAACAGGCGTCCGTGAGCACCCGTGCTCTGTCACCAGAGGAAGGATGTAGCCACTGGTCATAGTCATACCTTACAAAGGCCCCATCACTCCCCAGGGGTTGTGGAGAACTGGGTAACTAGGCTCCTACTGGGGACAAAAAGGCAGGTTTGAGTGGGGTTTCCCAGCAGCCCATGGTCTACTTGATGTCATAGGCTGCCTTACAGTAAGCAGTGTTTGCTGGAGTACACTTTGCCTACCCACAGCTGCAGTCTTCGTCAGGTCAAATGGCTCTTGGCTACAGGGTGATTAATAGTGTTAGGAGACACCCCCCTCCCTTCCGCACAATGATGGGTGAGGGAGAGGCGTTTCCCTTGGAACCTTGGATTGGGTACAAACCACAGCTAAGCACCTGTTTCCACAGAGAGCCTTTATTAAGCAGAGAAGAAAAGTTAAGATGGCCGCTCTCTTACTCAGGCAGAAAAACAGCAGCAAATGATCTTGCAGGTATAATTTTTAAGAAGAGAAAAGGGGGTGGTCTATGTTAGAATGGACTAGGGATGTGGTGGTGTATTTTAATTGGGCATGTTAATTAGGTGAACCAAAGGAAGCTTTTGTGCTGGACTTCAATATTTTGGTAGCTGAATCTTGGTAGTCAGCCTTAGGAGGAGGAAGTGGCCAAGTAAGGTAGAGGGAATGGGAGAAGGGCAAGGCCTACCAGAGCCATGTTGGTCAGGGTCCCTTCAAGTGGGCTAAGAATAAAACAACCCAAAGCTCAAACTGTAACTCTTGTCTTTTACCCGGTTCATTAGCCATGCGCCTGACTCCAAGGTGCGAAGTTATAAACCGAGGCAGCTTTGAAGTCTAAGGCAGCCAGGATTTAGGTTTCAAATGCATTTTGCTCACTGACTGAAGTACACAGGGAACTCTGGAAAGGCATGTGGGACCCCGCTCACCGGCCCTCTGTCCCTGCAGCAGGGCCCTGCCTTTATAAGTCAGAGCTCTTTTTCCCACCTGCTACCAGAAAGTCCTGGAAACCTGTTGGTTCATGAGTGGCTGGTAGCCACCTCTCCTCTATGAAACTTCCATCTGGTCCTACCTGAACCCCCTCTGCTGGGGCACAGCTCCTCCCACTGCCCACACCCCCACCCCTGCCCCAAGTGTGAGTCAGGAGAGGGTACAAGGAGGCCTTTGCTCTCAGGGCTTCCATGTCCACAGCCACCTCTCACAGGACCTTCATGAGAGTTAGATAGACATTCACATGGACTGTACATGGATGCTCTGACCACTAGGCATACCTTCCCTGTCTCCTCTCGCCCCTCCTCACAGGACTGAGGCTCCTTCTGTACCCCCAGATCGTATGCATCATACTCTACACACTGTACCACATCAGAATGAAGGTGAGCTGCAGCTGATCTTGTCTCTGGTCTCACACATCGCACTGCACTGGGACTAGCTGAGATACAACCTTTATGTACTAGTGCACACATGAACAAGTCGCGTTAGATCCCCAGTGTCCCCTGGAACCAGAGTTACAGGCAGTTACAGGCTGTAGCTTGGTGTGGGTTTTGAACTGAATTTGGGTCCCCTACAAAAACGGCACATGGCCCTCAGCCATACCAGCATCTTTCCGACCTCAAATTCAAATTCTAAAATGTTTAAAATGTTATTTTATTTTTTATGTATATGAGTGGAGTTACAGATGGTTGTGAGCTACCATGTGGGTGCTGGGAATCAAACTCAGGTCCTTTGCAAGAGCAGCAAGTGCTCTTAACCTTTGAACCAACTCTCCAGCCCCCTAAGACAACTTTTTGAGTATAAAAGACATCCATGCTCCTTATAGAAGGAGTAAACTCAGCCAATGAAGATACCTCCTCTCCCTGCATAAATAAATAGACAAATAAATAAATAAATGATAGTACAGTCATGAAGAAGAAAATACACACTATGGCCAGAACCAGCATCCAGTACAGATGGAGTCAGATCCCTCACACACTACTGCTTGTGTGTGCAATGTGATACCCCCTCAGGGGACCTGAGTGGCCACCCAGCTTTCTCATGGAAAACCCTTCCTCAATCATAGCCACCCTGGCAGCCTTACTCTTTCAACAGATGAACCGCTGGGCATACCCCATCTTGTCTCACACTCCTGCCTTGCTCACAGTGTAACCTGCTCTTCTTTAAAACCACAGTCGAAGAGGCATCTCAGCCTCCTTTGTGGCTGGATAAAATGGACAGACCACACAGAAGTCCTTGGTCTGCTAAGCCGCAGGTTTTGCACTCTGTTACCTGATTGAAGAAATACAATGGATTTGGTTTCATTCTTGCCGAGGTGATTCTAGTCGTGAGCCTCGCGTTAGGCTTCTCCTCAGGTCACAGTCTCACAGAGCCAATCAAGGGAGATTAATCAAAGCGGTTCACCTTGCAGCTGCCACCCCTTCCTCTCTATGCTTGTTCCAGCCTGGGCACATAACCAAGTGACACCAAGTGACACTTCTTGAGTCTCATGGGCCTCTAGTGGGTCTCTTGGTTTCAGACACTCTTCCTAGTTTTCACACCAAAAATATGAATGGAGCTGCAGCCGTGGTGCGTGGCTCTGAGGGCAGAGCAGGCAGGGTCTTCTCACCCCTCACGTCTTCCCCCATCAGCCCCTCGTCCCAGTCCTGTGCTGACGAGCCCACCTGCCCTTCCGGTGCATGTAGGGGTCTGTAGGTTTGCTTGTGTACAGTGTGTATGCGTCTCTGCGGTGTGAAGATGCCTCCAGTTCAGACTTGCTCAGCTTCCTTCTGGGCTAGGTCTGCCTCTCTGTTCAAGCTTTTCTCACGGTTCTGCTCTACCATTTACCTGGCGATACAGATTGGCTTTCTCCATACCAAATATTAAGAATATACTTAGGAGAAGTTCTGGGTTAAAATTTTGGAGATGGGTGGGTGGCCCCATCCCACAACCAGGGGGGTCACACCTAAACTCTACATACGGTCTTGACAGGTTCTCCCTCCCCTTTGTGGGGGTATTTCAGCCAATGTCATCCCCATGGGGTCCCGGGAGGCTCTTGCTTTCCTGGCATATGGGGCTTTCTGGTTGCTACCCATTGCTACACACCTCTGTTCAATTTCCTGACCCTCTGTACATCTCCTTCATCTCCTCCTATACCTGATTCTTCCCTTTTTTCCCCCTCCTCCTCTTCTCTTCCTCCCAAGTCCCTCCCTTCCTCCACTTCTCTTGATTATTTTGTTCTCCCTTCTAAGTAGGACTGAAGTATCCACTCTTTGATCTTCCTTCCTCTTGAGCTTCATTTGGTCCGTGAGTTGTATCATGGGTATTCTACAATCTTTGCCTAATACCCACTTACCAGTGAGTACATACCATGTGTGATCTTTTGTGACTGAGTTACTTCACTCAGGATGATATTTTCTAGGCCACCCACCCATCTCCAAAATTTTAACCCAGAATTGCTCCTGTCTAAAGGAAATACAGGGACAAAGAGTGGAGCAGAGACTGAAGGAAAGGCCATCCAGAGACTGCCCCACCTGGGGAATCCATCTTACATGCAGACACCAAACAGAGACACTATTGCAGATGCCAAGAAGTGCTTGCTGACAGGAGTCTGATAGAGCTGTCTCCTCAGGGGCTCTGTTGGATCCTGACCAATACAGAGGTATTTGGAGGCCCACAGCCAGCCATTGGACTGAGCACAGGGACCCCAATGGAGGAGTTAGGAGAAGGACTGAAGGAGCTGAAGGGGCCTTGTCTGGCTTCAATGGGAGGGGAGGCCCTTGGTTCTATGAAGACTTGATGCTCCAGTGTAGAGGAATGCTAGGGCAGGGAGGTGGGAATGGGTAGGTGGGGGGGGGGGGAGCACCCTCATAGAAGCAGGGTAAGGGGGATGGAATAGGGAGTTTGCAGAGGGGAACCGGGGAAAGAGGATAACATTTGAAATGTAAATAAATAAAATTTAAAAAAACATAATAAAACCAAAAGGAATATGAACATAAAAAAAGAATATACTTAAATGTTTGCATATACACAAGTGCAGATGTGCAAGCACACACACACACACACACACACACACACACACACACACACACACACACACGACTTCCCTAACAGCCTAGCAAACATGCAGTTAGCAGCTAATGTTGCCACATATAATGTCTGGCCTTTAGAATCTGGTATGAACAGAAGTGGATATCCAGGATACACCCCGAGGCACCCAGGGATGCACCAGATTAGCTTTCTCCATACTTTGGGTTCATCATATGCCCCCCTGGTGGCAGAAACAGAACATGACGGTCACACTGCAAGAACACAGCAGATTCTCCTTGGTTAGCTGTATTTTTAGTGTAATTGGTTGACTATTGTAGCTGTGATGGTAATGTAATATTAGTTTATAGCCTGGAAGTGTGATGGGGAAGTCTTCTATAAACCTTTCATAAATCAGTTACAACAGGCTGAGCAGCTGGCTCAGCAGTTAAGAGAACTTTCTGTACTTGTAAATGACTAGAATTTGGTTCCAAGCACCCAACCAGCAGTTCATAACCATTTGTAATTACAGTTCAGAGGATCTGAGTCCTGTTTTGGGGCTCTCACACCTATGTCTATACAGTACACATATGTATGCTACACACAGGTACTGAACACACTTGATACATAGATATACATGCAGACAAAATCCTCATATACATAAAATAAAAAATAAATTTATTTTTTTCAAGACAGGGTTTCTCTGTGTAACCTTGGCTTTCTTTCTTTTTTTTTTTTTTTTTTTTTTTTTGTTTTTCGAGACAGGGTTTCTCTGTATAGCCCTGGCTGTCCTGGAACTCACTTTGTAGACCAGGTTGGCCTCGAACTCAGAAATCCACCTGCCTCTGCCTCCCGAGTGCTGGGATTAAAGGCGTGCGCCACCACGCCCGGCTAACCTTGGCTTTCTTAGAACTAACTCTCTCTCTCTCTCTCTCTCTCTCTCTCTCTCTCTCTCTCTCTCTCTCTCTCTCTCTCTCTCGGCCAGGTGGGCCTCAAACACAGAGATCTGCCTATGTCTGCCTCCTGAGTACTTAGGTCAAAGGCATGTGCCACTACCACCCAGCTAAAATAAATTTAAAATCTTAAAAAAAAATACTCTAAGAACCTCATTGAATGACTATTTCCATATATAGAGTAGAAAGCTGTTTCTCGGGATGAGTCACGCAGCTTTAGGAGACAGGCCAGTGCTTCACTACAGGGCTAATCCCTTGCTCTTAGCCACTGACCCCACGAGGCTGCAGCAACAGTATTTCTCTAAAGCGAGCTCTGTGTGGATTCTTTGCAAAGAAAATTATTTTTAGTTAATAAAGTGTGCTGGAGTATAGCTTAATGGTATGCCACTTCACTGGCACGCACGAGGTCCTGGGCTCAACTTACAGCAGTGGAGTGAAAAGGAGCCTCCATTTGAGAGACCGAACTAGTAAAACAGTAGAGATGGCAACCTTTGACAGCCCAGGGCAGACCCTGCAGGAGCACGGGGCTCCCACGGAGAGAGCCAGCCCAGGGCAGGAGCACGGGGCTCCTACGGAGAGAGCCAGCCCAGGGCAGGAGCACGGGGCTCCCACGGAGAGAGCCAGCCCAAGGACACACTGGGGCTCCCATAGGGAGAGCACACTGCTCTCTCAGTTTCCCAGGCTAGTCTTGAACTCACTCTGTACTCTAGGTGGGCACTGAATTTGTGATCCTCCTGCCTCAGCCTCCTGAGTACCTGAGAGTACAGACCTGAGCCACCAGACCTGGCCATTTTCTTAGATCTTCCTCTGTTTATTTCAACACCAAGAAATAAACAGAACTCCCAGGAACCTGTGACAAGGAAATGCCTCCTGACAAGACGCCATATCTGCTCATCACTGGGATATTACAGCTCTGCCAAACATTTCAGATAGACTCCAGGATCTGGTCTGTAACGTGAGTGAAGGACTTTGGCAGCACTGCCACTGCAAGAATCCAGTGACATATGAAGCAGGGGAGTCGGGCAAGGACAGCCTGGGCTATGTGCCTGCCATGTAGCCACCACCAGAGAAACTTTTACACATCAAAAATAATTTAGTAAAGATTAACGGGAGCTGAGCACAGTGGTGGTAGAATAGCATCCCTTTAATCCCAGCACTCAGGAGGCAGAAGCAGGTGGTTCTGATCTGAGGACAGCCTGGCCTACAGAACAAGTTCTCGGCCAGCCAGTGGTACACAGTGAGATCCTGTCTCTAAAAGTCAAACCCCGCCTCCACCGGGGATGGGGTGGGGTGGGGGAAGTGTTAGTGCTGGAGAGATAAATCAGCACTTAGGATCCCTTTGCTCTTCACCCAGGGGGCCTGAGCTCCATTCTTCATATTGGCACAGCAGTTCACGACTACCCATAACTCTAGTTCCTGGGATCTGATGCTGCTCCTGCCCTCTGTTGGCACCAGGCATGCATACAGTGCACCCATGTACACACAGCCAAAAGTCATACACATAAAACGAAAAAGTAATTTTTAAAAAAATTCTTCAGGCTGGGGAGGAGGCTCAGTGAGTAAGGCTCTTGCCATCCAGAAAGTGAACTTCAGACACCCACGTCAAAAGTCAAGCACAGCGGTGTGTGCCTCTTGAGAAGTTGTTGTGATAAAAGTTCTGACCCAACCCAACCTGGAGAGGAAAAGGTTTATTTCATCTTGTACTTTATAGTCACCTAGTAGGGCAGGAACCTAGAAGCACAAACTGAAGGAATGCTGGTCTCTGATGGGCTCTCTCCTCATGACGGGCTCAGCCTGCTTTCCTAGACATCTCTAGACTGCCTGCTGAAGGTGGCACTGCCCACTTTGGGCTGGGCCCTCTGACATCACTCACTAATCAAGAAGATGCCCAGGGTTGCCTTATAGGCCAGTCTGTGGAGGCATTTTCCCGCTGAGGTTCTCTTTTCTTCAGATGACCCAAGCTTATGTTACAATGGCCAAGGTGGCTGGCTCTGTGTGTGTGTGTGTACTTGATAAAATAGTGCAACTTTTAAGCTTTCAAACATCTTTCTGGGGTTTTATTTAATCTTATTCTGTTCCCATCATCTGATATTTGTCTTGATGGTTCTCATTCTCCCAACATCCTAGACCCAAACCGAGTTCTACAAACCTTAGTACAAGATGCCTGGCTCTCCCACCTAAATGTCCCAGCTTTGCCTTGATCTCTGGAATGCTAAAAGCCTGGGGTTGATTGCACAAAGCATCACGCTACCCGACAGTGCTGTCTGGATCCTGCTTAGCAGAGAGGGCATCCTCTCTGCTCACAGCAGGACAGTGACCACAACGAATGCTTATTGCCTTGAAATAGCTGTTCCCTGGGTACAGTTCAGGATGTCCCCTGTCATAATGAAAGCTATATAAACAATTTCATGAAGACAGAAGCAAAGATGGAGTAGTCTGGCCATGAGCCCTGGAAATCCCAGGCTCACCAGAAGTTGGACGAAACAGGAAGCATCATCCCCAGGGGCCCTGGAGGGAGCATGGTCCTGACTACGTCTAGAGTTTAGAACTTCATCTTCCAGGCAAGCAGGAGCATGGAAATTTCACTTTAAGCCACTGTGTTTGTGGTGTATTGTTATTGGCAGCTGTTAGAACTTCCTCAACACATCATCTACCGCCTTTCTGCCTACAAAAACCACAGGTGTTTACATATAGATTACCATTGCTATAGAGATATGAACATTTCTCCTTTTTTATGTTTAATGTCTTATAACTTTGAAATTATAATTTACTAGTTGTTTAATAAGGTATTAAATCACAAACACGTTTATTCTGCACTCCAGTGCTAGTGTCTCTGTATTTCAATACAGTAATCTCTTTGATTTACTTTAGGCATTTACAAACATTATTCCAAGGGAAGGTCCCACTGGCTTTACCAGAACTCTGTCCACACACAATACAGATCTCACCTCAAAGGGAATAAGAAATAGTTAATTCTGAAGGCAAAATGCATGACTAAGGCCTGTGAAGATGGATTCAAACCCCTTAAAGCACCTCCAAATCCATTGGTGGAGGCGTGGGTTACAGCAAAATAGGAACATGTCTGCTGTGGGTCTCACCATACTGCAGGGAGCACAGCATGCTCTGTGACATTCTCAACCTTTGGGACAACGAAGGCTTGAGGTCTGTTCATACATCCCAAAGGCCTCACTGGTAGGTCACAAGGGTGTTATGTCAAGACAGATCTGTAATGAGTATCAGCTAAAGGGGCCAAAGTCAGCCCAAGATAACTTTGCAACACTTCAACTCCTCACAGTCATGAAGTTCTGAGCAGTCCTTAGCCTGCTTGCAGAAGGTTTAACAGAAGTGTGGCCTTTTGGGAGGGGGGCCCCTTACAAAACCCAAAGGGGCCCACACACTTCAGCCTGGGATGCAGTACCACATCTGATCAGAAGAGGGCACCAGAGGACCTGTGCAAAGAATGGTACTTCAATCTCTTCTACTGTGCTTCACAGAATCAGAAATGTCCTCTCTCAATTCAGGTTACTCTTAGAATGCGCTGTGATCAAAATATGGAATCACCTTCAAGCCTGCTATCCTGTTTACTTGTTGAACTAAATATTTCCTACCATTTTCCCCAATGATCGCATGAGCATTTGGTACTGAAGTTGTTTTAAACCAAAATATCCTCTGGCTGGAGCTACCTGTAATTTCTAAGTTCTGTAGGACAGTAGGCAGTGTGCAGATATACAAAGAACAGAGCTGGGGCTGTGGTTCCGTGGGTAAAGTGCTTGCTGCCCAAGCCACGTGCAGTGAGTGGCGTGGTGCCTGGACCCCAGCACTGGAGGAGGGAAGAGGCTGATCCCAGGGCCTCACCTGCCAGCCGGTGTAGCTGAAGTAATGAGAGACCCCCGTGTCAGAAAGTACAGTGGAAAGTGACAGAGGACAGTCGACGGCTAGTCTACAGATGTGCATCCCAAGCAAGTGCACATGAAAGCACACACACACACACACACACACACACATGTGCACACAAGAGCATATACACACATACATGCATAAACACACACAGATACACACATACACACACGTGCACACACACCATGTATGTCTGCATGCCACCATGACAATAAAGGACTAACCCTCTGTATTGTAAGCCAGCTCCAATTAAATGTTCCCTTATAAGAGTTGCTGTGGTTGCGGTTGGAGAGATGGCTCAGCCATTAAAAGCACTGGCTGCTCTTCCAGAGGTCCTGAGTTCCCATCAACCACATGGTGATTCATGACTGTCTATAAAGGGATCTGATGCCCTCTTCTGGCGTACAGGTGTACATGCAGCAGAACACACATACATTAATTTAAAAATAAACTTTTAAAAGTTGCAAGAGGTTATGGCACACACCTTTAATCCCAGCACTGGGAGGCAGAGGCAGGCGGATTTCTGAGGCCAGCCTGGTCTACAAAGTGAGTTCCAGGACAGCCAGGACTATACAGAGAAACCCTGTCTCGAAAAACAAAACGAAAAGAAGAAGAAGAAGAAGAAGAAGAAGAAGAAGAAGAAGAAGAAGAAGAAGAAGAAGAAGAAGAAATTAAGAGTTGCTGTGGACACATAGTTTCTTCACACAAGCAGAAACCTTAACTAGACCACAGGTCTTCTGCAAGAGCAGCTGGTACGCCTAAGCATTGAGCCATCTTTTTACCCTGTTAACAAAACCTTTAAAGAGAATCATCAACAAATTATTATCAACAAAAATATGGATGACTGATGGAAAGGGAAAAAGGGTAGATAAATTTTAATGAACTATAAAATGTGAATAGAAGATTCTAGGTAGGAGGTATAATAGATGTTCACTGTAAGATTCCCTCAACTTTGTTTGGGATTGTTCAAAAATAAAGTGCTCCAGTTTCTTCCACAATTAATGTACAGCCAGGGCTCCTGGGTAGGAAATACTGGCCTTGTCGGTCATCTGTATCCCTCAATAATTAGGCAGAGTGAAGGGCTGGACTTGGCCAGGCTTACTGCCCTTGGTGACATGCCTAGTTCATGTGTCATTAACAACAGATCAGTGATAAGATCAGGCACCACAGGGGACAGAGGGCAATCCAGCACTCAGCATAAAACACATGTCTGTGGTCTCCCATAGAAGTGAGGGGACAGGGTGTTTATATAATTTTAGTTACAATTTGGAGCTTGGTCCTCCCCTTGGGTATGGGGAGCATGGTTTCTTGATAGTGGCACTGTTGGGAGAGAGGTTCTAGAAACTTCCTGAGGTGGAGTTTAGCTGGGGGGAGTAGGTCTCCAGAGGAGGATTCTTGAATAGTTTCTTGTCCCTAACCACATCCTATTCCTCTTATATACTGTCTCAGGTAAAGTTAAGCAACCCTCTTCCACCACAAGACTCTACAATGTTTCTACCCAAGCACCTGTGACCAAGGCACCACGGACCAAACTCTTTGAAACTGTAAATGAAAAATCTTCCCTTTTGCCTTTAAGTTGTTTGTGTCAGCATTTCAACACACACACACACACACACACACACACACACACACACACCCCGCAAAGGGAACTCACACACTGACCTCTGCCACACATTGTTGTCCATCCCCCTCACTGTGTTCATGGCTGGTGAGAAGCACAGAAAAAGAAGACAATATTCCGGTAGTTAGAACTTGGCTGGTGTGTCCTGTTGAGGGTGGCCAGTGACCTTGTTTACCTCAGGGGAAGAAATGGTCCTGATGGAGCACTCACCGTGTGGCACAGGGTGGGACAAGCGAGCAGACAACACACGCGTGCCACTAGAAGATGATCAGAGCACAGAGCCATGGAGCGGCCATTCAGAGATGCAGCCGTGTGCTCCGAATCCCTCAGTGCAAAGTGTCTGGCGAAGAAGAATCTGAAGAGAGCGAAGGCCGGTTTGTGGTAGCCTGGAGCATGCCTGGGGGAGAATGGGACCTGCCAGTGGGCAGAGGGATCCTCACAAGCTGGGTGGCGTGGTGATGGTTGCAGGCATCTAGCTATAACAGAAACAAAAATCACTAAGCTTGAAGAGATTGTGTGCCAGGCTGTAGTCTTTTTTTTTTTTTGGTTTTTCAAGACAGGGTTTCTCTGTATAGCCCTGGCTGTCCTGGAACTAGCTTTGTAGACCAGGCTGGCCTCGAACTCAGAAATCTGCCTGCCTCTGCCTCCCGAGTGCTGGGATTAAAGGCGTGCGCCACCACACCTGGCTCAGGCTGTAGTCTTAAATGCTTGCTTAAGTGTGTTCCCTGAGAAAGTGTGTTCCCTGAGAAAATTTCTGAGTTCGAGGCCAGCCTGGTCTACAAAGTGAGTTCCAGGACAGCCAGGGCTGTACAGAGAAACCCTGTTTCGAAAAACCAAAAAAAAAAAAAAAAGTGTGTTCCCTGAGAAAGGCTCAGGACTACTTGGGTCTCAATTATCCAGCTGTAGTCACCAGCTGACTAAAGACTTTCAATAGGCTCATAACCTGTGTCCAAATAGTCTTTAATGGTGGGAGTCTCCACAACATGTTGGAGGCCCCAGAGATATCTCCAGAGATTGGATTCTGACATTTAGGGGCCTCAGGACCCCCAGGAGTCAGGAAGAATGTACTGACTGGAGAGGATTCCTAGGGGTTAACACACTGTGAGATGTTTCAGGAAAATCTGCCGTCTGCCAAGTGCTCCAGAGGTACCTGACTATGCCACCCAAATTTGAAAGTCATCTTGTCTGTACACTTCTGCACACTCACTTCTGGTGAGTTTAGTCTGTAGAAGGTGCCATCTAGTTAGGACACACAGGAGAGGTCAGATTCAACCACAGGGTCCAGGTGAGACCTCACTGAGACCCCGGGATGGTTAGGTGAATGGGTGTGTGGTGGCTGCCCGTGATCTGTGGTGTCACAGGTACTGTCTGCTTGTCTGCTTATCCCTGTCACTTTAAGTTAGTTTGTCATGTGTGATGGGAAGGATTATGAGTTTCCAAAAGCCTCCTTTGAAACGTATGTTGGAAGTTTGTATCTTAGAGGATGATGATTGTGGTGTCTGTTTTTCACCAAGAAAACTCCTGCACCCTTTGTGAACCCATATGGCCTTCATCTGAAGTAGGATGTCTGCCTGAAGAATCAGTCCTTAGGCTCTCAGGTGGATAAGGCCGTCTGGAATGTCGTGACCAGCTCTGTTGGAATTTAGACAAAAGTATCCAGAATGCACCCTGCTCTAGTGATGTAGATGGCCTCCCCACCCCACCCGCTGGTTCCAACCAGGAGCCTTAGTGTGGATACTGGAGCCTCTTTGGAAGGGACACTACCCAGCAGCAGCAGCAGCAGCAGCAGCAGCAGCAGCACCCAGAGCCGTCAAGGCAGCCGCTCCTCCTCCCTTGGCTCCATCAGTCCCAGCTAAATGAGACCACAGAGGCTGACAGACCGATGCACTGCCACCCCGAACCTCTGATCCCTAAAGATAAGGTTGACCCAGGTCCCTTAAATGTGGGTATCATATTTCTTTCTTTCTCCCTGGAAGATGGGCCTATAACCTCTATAGATAGGAAATCTGGACTTGGGAACTGAGAAAGACAGGAAATGGAAAGATTCTCTTCAACCTGACTTTGGATGGCCAAGCTATTTCTAGTTGGACATTTGTACCCTTATGACCCTCCTTGCTAGGGTCATTGATGAAGAGAGGGGTCAGAAAGGGTGGGTTGTGGCTCTTTTTTTCTGGAGAGGGAGCTTAAGACACTTCAGTACTATGCCTGTCCTGCAAATGGTCCATCCTTCTGTCAAGGAAATGGGAATTATCACTGTGTAGCTTGGGATGACCCCTATATCCACATAAAAAGAGAGAAACCCCTTTTAACCTCTAACACGGGAAGATGTAACCTTCATGACCGTTAAGGTCAAGGCCTGGATTGGTACAGGCACTCACCACTGGGTTGCAGGGAAAATCTTGCTTTATACCATTGGAAGGGACCCAAGGTATTAATTTACTATCCAGAAATACCCACTTCCACCAGGCTCAATTCTGGTATGTTCATTCCAATCCCAATCCCAAAAGAGGACCAATGTTGGGAACAAAAAAGGGGGTCACTGGGAGGCCCTGGGGAAGAAGGGGAAGGAAAAGGGGCCCAACGTCTGGCCAGAGTTCCTGTGCTCTGGGCAGGTGGATGCAGGCAGAGCTGCCAGACCTTTCCATTCGGCCCGGGTGGGCATCTAAGCCTCTGACCCATGCAGCAGGGGTGGAGAAGGGGCAGCCCCCGACCTGGGACCCCAGAGCTACCTTGCTAAGTCCCAGGGTTGTAGGAGAGAGGGATAAAGGAAGAGATTCCCAACACTGACCAGAGTGCACAGTAGGTCTTGATGGAGCAGAGACTCTCTATGGTTTAAGAGCTTTATTATAGAAATGCAGGGGGAGAGAGAGAAGAGAGGAGAGAGAGAGAGAGAGAGAGAGAGAGAGAGAAAAGTAAGGAGAGAGGAGAGGAAAGAAGAGATGAGAAAAGAGAGCAGAGGAGAGGAGAGGAGAGGAGAGAGAAAGGAGAGACGAGAGAAGTGAGAAGTGAGAGAAGTGAGAGGTAAAGGAACAAAGAAGTAAGAGAGCAAGAGAGCAAGGTGGGGGCCTAACAGCCCCTTTTATGGTCTTCACTGTTGCTAGGTAACTGGGGAGAAGTTTAGCCTGAAGGTCAGAAGCTTGGGCCATTGCTTACATGACTACTGACCATGCTTCTCTTGTGGGGGCTGTGGGAGGTGGTACCTTAGGCAGGGGCCAGAGTTCCAGGAGCATGAGGGAATGCCTACCATGTCATGAGGGTGAATTATGACCATCGGGGTTCAGACCTCAGCTTGACTGGAGACCAGCCTGCAATTCCCCACAGACCAAGGCTCTAGAGACCTTACTCTATTTCCACATCTGCCTGACAACCAGAGAGCCTAGACTCCTTCACATCCCCAGTGATTGTTTAAGAAAGGCCCTCATAGGCTCATTTTTAAAAGCTTACCCTCCAGAGAGTGAAACTCTTTGATAGAAGGATTCAGAGGTGTTGCCTTGTTACAGGAAGTGTGCCACTGGTGGTGAACTTTTGGGTTTCAGAAGCCCAAGCCAGGCCCAGTGTCTGCCTCTGTCTGTCTCTCTCTGTCTCTCTTTCTCTCTCTCGTTCCCCCATCTGTCTCTCTTTGTCTCTGTCTCTGTGTGTGTCTGTCTCTCACCTTCTGTCTCTCCATCTCTCTCCCCCCTCTCCTTCTGTCTCTTTTTGGGTGTGTCTGTCTCTCTGTTTCTGTCTGTCTCTGTGTGTATCCCTATCTCTCTTTGTCTCTCCCTCTATCTCTCCTCCTCTCCCTCTCTGTCTCTCTATATCTCTGTGTGTGTGTCTGTCTCTCTGTTTCTGTCTCTCTCTTTGTGTGTATCCATGTCTCTCTCTCTCTGTCTCTCCCTCTCTTCTTCTCTCCCTCTCTGTATCTCTCTGTCTCTGTGTGCGTGTGTCTGTCTGTCTGTCTCTCCCTCTCTGTCTTTCTGTCTGTCTCTGTGTGTGTTTGTGTGTATATTAGGATGTAGTTCTTGACTACTGCTCCAGTGCTGCCACCATTCCACCCCCCATGGTTAAAATGAACTAAATTTCTAAAACTCAGCAAGCCTCCAATTAAATGCTTTTTTCCCCCATAAGTTTTCTTGGTCATGTGTCTCTCCACAGCAGTAGGACAGTGATTAAGACAACCGCATTCCAGTCAAAGCCCCTCCTTCCATTCCAGATGCATTTCCTTTTAAACACTCCAGACTTAGTCCAGCTTAGGGCAGGACTGCTGGTTATGTCTGGATCCACTGCCACCTTACTATAAGGAGTAGAGCCCAACCAAACATTCTCTCAGGTTGAGACTCTACTGATGTGAGTGTGAAGAGCTTAGATTACTTTAGGAGACCCTCAAGGAAACAGCACCCATGTCATGTCTTCCCAGTATAATCTATGTCATGTCTCCCCAGTATAATCTATGATGTCATGTCTTCACAGTATAATCTATGATGTCATGTCTTCACAGTATAATCTATGATGTCATGTCTTCACAGTATAATCTATGATGTCATGTCTTCACAGTATAATCTATGATGTCATGTCTTCACAGTATAATCTATGATGTCATGTCTTCACAGTATAATCTATGATGTCATGTCTTCACAGTATAATCTTGCTTCCTCACCTTATACTCCTGTTTTCTCAAACATCCAGCAAACAGGACAGCTTAGAGGACTGCATATTCCTTGATGCTCCTGAATATCTGGCTTGCTTATACTTAAGCTCAGACTAAATGTGCCTCTTCCCCCTCACCGGGGAATTATACTCCCACTCTGTGTAGGCTGGTCTGTTATCCCTGGGTATGCATTTGTAACAGAGGAGAGGGGAGAACCCATACAAGGGTTAAACGAGCTCTGATTCTTGTCCTGATCCTAGTGTAGTTAGTACACCTCAACCAATACTGTTGGGAACTCAAGCTCCCAGACAGACTTAGACCCAGGGCATTTGGAGAACTGTATTTCCAGACTAGAGAGTCAAGTCCACTCCCTCTTAGAGGTAGGCCTCTTAGAGGGGGCTGGACCTTTTTGTGAAACAGGGAGGTCTTTTGAAACGTGTTGCTTCTATGCTAATCAGTCCAGAAACACCAGGGGAAGCCCAGCAATGGTCAGAAATAATGAAAAGGAGACGGAAAAGGAAAGATATTGAGTCCAATACTGACATCAATCCCTATTTTCCTGGTCACCTTGGCTGACCACCCTGGTCTCTGCTATCACCTGCTCCTTAATCCCCCTCCAGACCCTAGCTGTTGGCCCTTGTATCCTTAACAACCTGGCCACCTATTCTAGAAAAGGAATCAGTTCAGTAAAACTTGTAGTCCTAAGGGGACAATACAAATGTCTTTCCCAGGATGAGTCTACCATTTGACCCATGCACGTAGAACTGACAGAGAACGTGACGAGAACTTCAAGTTGACTGTGGTGAGTCCATCCTGTTACCTCAAATGCATTTTGTCTCATAAGGAGGAAGTTAAGAAAAACATCAAGGCTATATGATGTGGGCTCTTTTCAGGGGTCAGCCCAGCTTCAGTATCTGCTAGTTGTGTATTTTGGCTTTTGTAACTATCTGCTTAGCTTGCAGCTGTGGGCAGGGAAGCTTGGGGACTTCCCTCCCAGGATGTGGGCCCTGAGAAAGGCTTCAGACTGCACTTGGGCCCCAAATACCCAGGTGTAGTCACCAACTGACTAGAATAGACTTTCGGTTGGCTCATAACTGTGTACCTGAGGCCTTCTCTAGTGGGAACCCGGCAACGTTAAATCAAGCGATCCTCTCATTTCCACTACCCTGATGCTGGAGTTACAGGCACACTCAACCATGCTGAACTTTTAATGCAGGGTACAGAGTGTTTGGATCTAGGTCTTTCTTTATGCTTGCACAGCAAGCATCCCTACCCACTGAGCCATCCCTTCAGCCCTAAAATTTTTGTTTTTAAATGGAGAATGTTTGCTTTTCAGTTTTTTGAGATGGTCTCATGTAGCCCAGGGTGGCCTCAAATTTGCTGCATAGCTGAGGATGACCTGGAACTCCCGATTCTCCTGTTCTCTAAGTTGCTGGGATTATAGACGTTTATACTACTATTGAGAGTGGAGAGACTGCTTGTGGTCCCAGGACTCCAGGCTAGCAGCCGTCATTGTCTGTGTGTGTCACTGTCCTAATGCTTGTAAATCAGCCCGATGCACTGTTGGAGTGAATCCAGCTTTGTTTCTGAAAACGTACCAGACACCAATAGCTATGAGCTGGATAGGACCTCTACCTAGTGTGGGTTTTATTTTCTTCCAATAGAGAGCCCTGAGTGTTCTTTAAAGGTCAAGGGAGGATCCGATGTACTTATTTCCCAGTACCAAGAGTACAGCGTTCTTATTAGCACTCTGGGGCATAACTCCAGTGACTGAGAGTCATCCAAACGAGAATGGATCAGGGAAAGCATCCCAGTCCCAGGGCACTTTATAAAACGAGTGTGACTTTTCAAATGAATAATACAGCAGTGCCAAGAGAGGGGGCGTGCAGCCAGGACAGGGCAGAGGAGAAACTGGCAGGGGTAGCTTTCTGGGTCTGAGCCTTTTGATGTCCCCATACGCATGCGTGGGAGCAAGCCTGGCTCCAAGGAGATGGAGGTTAGGAGTGGACGTCACTTACTCCAGCTCTCATTCCATCCCGATGCAAAGGCAAATGCAAACACCAGAGTATTCTTGATGTGCCCAATGTGACTGATCTGACTCAAGCAGGTAATAGACCAGGTCGGCCAGCTGCATGTAGATGGACACATTGGGACACATGGCGGTGACTGTCCTGGCGGACGCCTTTTACTCCTCGTCGTCTAGAAGTTTCTTTTGCCTTGACCATCTGAGGGTAGCCAAGCGTTCCGCCATAATTTTCTCTTAATAATTTTGCAAGCAGTTGTTTTGACATTGGACTTACTCGGACAAGTCAGCCAGCTAATTCTATTATATTTGGAGAGAGTTTCATAAAGCCCCATTTTATGGATTTCTAGTGCCAGAGTGAAGCATCAAAACATGGCAGCCCCTAACGTGCCGCTCTCAGATGGTTTTACTCAGGAAAAACGATGGCTTTGCTGAAGGCGTGTATTCTTATTCTTTATGAATTTTATATTCTAAAACCAACTGGAATTGTTTTGCTTTTAGTCATTTTAGTTTGCTCATTGTTGCTAGATGATACACGAATATATCCTAGTCACAGATGATTCAAGCATCCCTGGGAGTCAGTGCGTGGTGAACTCTTCTCTCTGCACCACAGCGGTGGGGACTGTCGAGGTGCGCTCTGCTTTAATTGTTGGTGCAGAGAACCGTGGAGTTGGCCTGGCCCAGCTGCCTTGAGAGGCTATGTAATGTCCATGGCTCCTGGGGCACAAAGCGCTTTCCAGTCCCCGAGAGACTGATGCACTCCCTCAGGCAGTGAAGCATTCAGGTCTCTTTGTGTTTCTCTGTATGTCCTCTTGGAAGTCAAGAAAACATGGAAGCTTGACAGGACTATTGGTCTTAGACATTAATCTTGTGTGCCCTGTATAACTTGCAGACACTGTATCTTAGCAACTACAACTGTATTGATCCTGGAAATTTTCATTATATTCTGTTTCTGATAAGGGTATCACAAGTCTTATTGTTCTCAATAAACTGCAGCCTCTTTTTTGGGCTATGGATCCTCCAACTGGGCTGGTTTAATTCATCACACCCATATCAGGTGACCTTGACCAGGTAAATGAAGGCACTTATAAGCTGGGATCTGAAATATCTCCCAAAGGCCCATGGGTTAAAGGTTTGGTCTCCAGTATATGGAGAATTTAGATTTATTAAGGCTTACAAGTTAGGGTTTTAGTTGTTGTGCCCAGTGATTGAGTTACCTGCTGTTTCTTAACTAAGTTTGTGTTGTGTTTTCCTTCACACTGCGTCTCATCTGGGTTAAAGAAAGAAGGAACGGAGGCAAAGCATGGGTTTGCCTGAGGTGCACCACAAAGGCCGTGGGAGATTTGAAGCACAGGGCTGGCGTGGTAACAGCCTGCCAGCGGGAACTTAGTGAGCTGGGTGGAGAGATTTTGGAGCCCTGCGTCAGAGTCTCCATGAAATAAAACCAGGTCGGCCAGGCCCCAAGGGGCAGAGAGTTGCTGGTGCCTGGCACAAGTTTTAAATATTTTCTGCAACACCAGGACTGGGGGACAAATGTGTTTGAGAAGTGAATTGTCAGGTTAGGCACGGAGGAAATAGATATCTGCATTGACCTGGATGCTTGTGCTCTGACAACCTTTTTTTTTTTTTTTTTTCTGAGACAGGGTTTTTCTGTGTAGCTCTGGTTGTCCTGGAACTTACTCTGTAGACCAGGCTGGCCTCGAACTCAGAAATCCGCCTGCCTCTGCCTCCTGAGTGCTGGGATTAAAGGCGTGTGCCACCACGCCCGGCATGCTCTGACAATCTTAATGTTGTTGTTTACCTGTTTTTCTGGAGAGCTCCCTAAGGTTCTACCTGTAACCTTCACCTCAGCCTTTCCACATTCCCTCTCTTACCTGCTGCCTCAGCTCCATCCTTACTCTCCTCTGGACATCACTCAGACTTCTGCTGCCCTCAATTCCTTTGCTGGTTAAGCTCTCACTCTTCTGTGCAGCTAACTGATTTAGGCATAAAAATGCAAAATTCCCGGGAGCTCATGCCTGTAATCCTAGCACTAGGGATTTTAAGGCAAGAGGATTACAAATTTGAGACCAGCCTGAGCTATACAGTAAGACCCTGTTACAAAAGGAAAAAAAAAGTATAGTGGGGGCTCCCAAGGAGGAGATGGTTTAGTGCCATGAAGGTGGATATTGGCTTTAAGAGGTGGAGAGCTGGCACCATGGAAATGTATTCCAGATTGCAGCGATAAGTGTTGTAAAAAGAGGTGAGTTTAAATGGGTTTAAATACAGCTGTACTAGTAGAGTCTAATTCCCCATTATTAATGTACACAAATAAAAGATCTAAATAATGTAACTAGGTGAATGGCCAACCTGTGCCTGGAGCCACATGTCGCAAGCAGAGGTTTCATGCTTTTCTTCCTTACTTGGGAAATGGTAGACTTAGAGAAAAGAGGCTGTTTCCTTCTGGGGCACATGACATGTGCTGTCATGGAGACTATGTCGTCAAGGCACAAATATGGCTGAACACAGCACCAGTTCCTCACCACCGATTCTCTAAAGAGTTTCAGAGCAGTGAAATATAATGTCATAATAAAACCAAGTTGAATATTTCTGAAGCTGAAGTGCAAACTTCTTGTTGATTTATTAAAGGATGGGTCTCAAGCCTTCCAAACTTCTTGTTGATTTATTAAAGGATGGGTCTCAAGCCTTCCGAGGTGGTTTTCAGAACCCCAGAGGCACATCAACTGCTGTGGGGAACGCTCATTGTGAAGTCTGACAACATGAACACCAAGTCCACCCGCTTACTTGTGAGAGTTTGGCGGTTCGGCTCCATCACAGTTTCCAGTTTTGTTGTTACTTCTCCATATTCCAGGTGTCTCAGATACTTTGTTGCCATTTCCTTCCCCACTGCTTGGATTCAGCCATGAAAAACTAACACAAGTCTGACAACTTCTGGCATTGTCCAAGCACAGCACAGCAGAGTGGATAGAGAAAGTCCTTGGAGATTCTGAAAAACTGTTATTACCAGTAAGAGTCCCTCACCACAGCCCCAGACTTGCAGGACCTCCCTGGAGGAGGAGCCTTCACTGTGGCTACTCACCTTTCTTGGTGCCTGTGGAGAAATTTCCAGAGCCATTTAGCTGAGGATGGGAAGCTCAGGCTGAATGCAGTCAGTAGCATCCCGTGGACTGAGGTGCTGAACTGAAGAAAAAGGAAGGATGATGTCAGTTGAGTACCAGCATGCATCTCTCTCTGCTTCCTGATTGTAAATGTAGTGGGACATTATGCCCCTGCCTCCATGCCCAATATGGTGAACTATACTCTCAAAGCCCTGAGCCTCTTGTGGAGAATATGGCTGCAGTGATGAGGACAATAACTACTAGAGTCTTCAACAGAATGAGGGTCTGGGTCAGTGGTAGGAGGAGAGGATGAAGTGTGATGGCCAAGCTCTCACTTCTCTGTGTAGCCTATGATTTCAGCATAAGATCTGTGTAATGAGTTGGGTGTGTGTTGAATTGACTCTCAACACAGTGTATTAGAGTTGGGTCCTGTAGGAGATGACTAGGTTTGGATGGGGGTGCAATTTGCACCCTTAAGAAGAGGAGTCAGCTGGTAATCCTAGAAGATTTTTGTGAGTTTGAGGCCAGCCTGATCTATATAGTGAGTTCCAGGACATCCAGTTATATAGAGAGACCCTGTCTTGGAGGGCAGAGAAGAGAGGAGGAGGAGGAAGAGGAAGAGGAAGAAGAGGAGGAGGAGGAGGAGGAGGAGGAAGAGGAGGAGGAAGAGGAAGAAGAAGAAGAAGAAGAAGAAGAAGAAGAAGAAGAAGAAGAAGAAGAAGAAGAAGAAGAAGAAGAAGAGGAGGAGAAATAAGAGGAAGAAGAGGAGGAGCCCACAAAATGCCCCCTCCCACTTTGTGTATACCAAGGAGAAGCCAGGAGCGCCTCAGTAAGAGGTTGCTGTGTATAACCCAGAAAAGAGCCCTCCTAAAGAACTAGATCCTCCACACCTTGTTCTTAGACTTCAAAGCCTGCAGAACTGTGAGGCTCCAAGTCTGTGGTACTTTGCTCTGTCAGCCTGACAAACCATCCATGTCTGTATGTGAGCCTGCTTCTGCAGCCAGCCTACTTGTTGTGTGCACTCTGTGCACTTGCCTCTGTGTGCTTCTCCTGGATATGGCTTCATGGAAGAACCTTGGCTTGGTCTGAGCATATACAAACCATCACACTCTCCAGAAAGTCATGCCACTGTTGCATGTTGCGTATGTTGCCTGGCATCTATGTAACGCACAGTGTTCTCAGCCCCAGAAGGCCACTGGTGACCTTTCTGCCCCAGGGGTCTGTACCGCACCCTCCAGCACTATGAGAGAGCTAATAGGAAAGGAACTCCGCTTCAGCTTGATTTCTGTATGTCCCAAAAAACACGGTGTGTGGCATCTTTAGCAGCAGCATCTTACTATTTGGTCCTGGTGCACAGCCAAGAGCGACGGCAGCCTGTATTGACTGGGGGCCTCTCTCAAATATCTTGTAGGGAGGTGTTTCATACCTAGCACTGAGATTTTTTTTCATCTAAAAACCTATGGTTTCTGGGAGCAGCATTATCTACCCCATGCAGAATACCTTCATTCAAACTTTTAAAAGTTAGATATTTTAGTTAAAAATAAGAGAAAAAAATCGTCCTATTTTCTAAGTTGTTTTGTTTGTTTGTTTGGTTTGTTTTGTTTCATTTTGTTTTAAGATAGGGTCTCAACTGTGTATCCCTGGCTGACCTAGAATGCTGTGTAGACATGGCTGGCCTTGCACTCACAGAGACCTACCTACTTCAGCCTCCTGAGTGCTGGGATTAAAAGTGTGTGCTACCACCCCTTGCAAAATTTCTATTTTTTTCATAGGTCCTCAGTTTTAGTTAACTCTCCACTCACCCCCATTTTCATACCGAGTTCTTAACAAAGTAGAAACAAATTCCTAGTGTATGCAGTGAAGTCAAACTAGACCCCAAAGTATATTAATTAAAAAAAAACAAAAAACAAAAAAAACAAAAAAACAGTGACTTAGCAAGCCAAGAACACTTTCTCTCTTGGAGTTTACATTCAATGGGGAAAGTGCTGTGTGCAGTGTGCAAGGGTGCCCGGCATTCTCACGAGGGAGTTCTCAAGTCTTGGATCCTGCCCTTTGTGGACAGACGTATGTTTCTGCAAGTGTTGTGTAGCAGGAAAATACTGATACTGACACTGAAAGGCACTTAGGAACTTACTACCTCCCAGGTCCTAGTACCAAATCTTTTCTCTGTCCCTGTCACCCACCAGGGGGCACCACTGATGGGCAAAAGTGAGAAGGAGGAAATGGAATTAAAACTGAAGCCACTATCTGTGCAAACTTGTCCCAGCTGGGACTGTGGTCAGGCCTTGCTTTCATCCTCTCCTGGGGAACCTTTAGGCTGTGTACTCTGCTGGTCACAAGAACAAAGGAATGTGCAGAAATGTAATGCCACTATGGAGCTATTCCCATGTGGGATGGACACCTCTACAAATGTGCTCTCATTCCTGACAGGACTCTCCTGAATCCAGGCCATTATCTACTTAATCGGACTATTACAACCGGCCCAGAGATTTAAGTGCAGAAATGCTACCGTCCTAGCTGGTAACTAAGGGATGTCTATTCCCACCCAAATAATATTCTGGCCCAGATAGAACATCTGCCCTGCCATCTACCCCTCAACAACCTGTATGAATTCCAAAAGCTCTCAACTCCATTCATAACCTTGCAGACTGGAACCAGGCCCTGCGATGGCAGAGAGAAGTCATTCTGGACCCTGCTGCAGAAATACAGATTAGCTCTCCCCTTTCTCAAGTAGAATATTAAAGCAAAACTAAGATGTTTAAAACATTCTCACCAAAATGGGCCATTGTTCATTTATATCTGTGACTATTACACAGCTGCAATTACAGCAAAACTCAGTGTGTGTGTGTCTGTGTGTGTGATGTATGTGCTCTTGTGTGTGCAGTGTACATTCTGTGAGTCCATATGGAGGACAGAAGATCGCATCAAGCCCTCTCCTGTGTCACTCTGTGCCTTTTTTTTCTTTGAGGCAAGGTCTCTCATTGAACCCAGAACTGATTGTGGTGGTAGTAGTGACCGGCAGCAGCGGGTGGTGGTGGTGGTGGCCATGGCGGCGGTGGCTGTGAACCTCCATACTTCTCGTTAGTCCTCCTGTCTCCTTCTCCCTCAGTGCTGGGGCATTGTGTGCTGCTTAGCTTTTTGTCAGTTTGACAAAACTACAGTTGTCTGGAAACAGAGTTTCAGTTGAGGGATTGCCTCCTTCAGCTCTGGGGAATCTTAGTTCATGAATAATGTGTGGGGTCCAGCCCACTGTAGGTGGTACCACTCCCCTGGACAGGTAGTCCTGGGTATAAGAAAAGCAGCCAAGCAAGTCAGAGGTTGGAGAATTGGTAAGCAGTGAACCTCCATGGTCTCTGCTCTGCTTTGCTCCCACTGCATTTCTGCCCTGACCTCCCTTAGTGATCAACTGTGATCAAGCCAAATAAACCCTTCCCTCTTTCTGACTAGTGCTTATCAGTACTAGTCAAATTAGGACGCACCACAAGTGTTATATCTAATTATGATGCAGGTGTCAAAATTATTGTTAGAGATTGATAGATGGTGCCAAGGAGGCCAGTAGTTCAAGGTCAGCCTGGGAGCCTGGGTTACATAGTAAGTTTGAGACTGGCCTGGGCTGTAGACCCTGTTTTAATATATATGTAAACATGGGATCCAATCTCATAAACTCCCCCAACAGATAACTAGACAGTGTCAGATAACTAGACAGTGCTCTCCTATTGGGCGGAACTCACAGTCCTGCAGAGGGAATTCTGATGGCTGTGAGATCTCACCCAAGCTGGGATCACATCTTCACGATCTTCTACTTTGCTTATTTTATTGCCCTTTGCTTGGGGAAGCTCAATCCCCACAATGCTTGAACTTCCTGCTGAGGCCCTCAAGCTGCAATAAAAAAGTAGGGCATCAGGCAAATTTGCTAGTCTTGGAAATGTACTCTGCCCATTGTGTCCTGGAAAAAAAAATCCCTAATTTCTCAGACATCACTTAGAGATTTTAAAGTGACACCTGTTTATTTAGGAGGACAGTTTTAAAATCTGGGTCTTCTTTCCCATGCTCTCAATCAGCTGTCCTTGAACTTTGACACATCAGCTTCCAAGTTGGAAAGGTAATCAAGAACTGTGAGAAGGAGGCTTGGAAACATTAGGGATTCGCTACACTTACCTGTTTTGAAGGCTATGTTTCTGTTTTTAATTCTCTAGAACACAGTATTATTCTATGCTTGGCTTGCTGGAGGCAATTTAGCAACAGGATTTACCTAACTGCAGTTTTGGCTTGATCTAATTTTAGGTAATTGCCTGTCTTTTCAGAGCTCATTTCTCTAGTAATTCTGTTGGCTCTGGATTATCACGCAGTGCCATTCTGCTGCTCTTGGGCAAGAAAAAGAACAGCTCAATTTCCTTCACCAAATATCAACCGTGAAATGTAAATTAATGTGTAAAATAAGGAATTGACATTAGTCATAAAAGCCAGCCTCAAACAGGTGGTGAATGGGGAAAAAAAACCCAGAATGTATAAGTCAATAAGCCATTTCATAAGGAAACCAAACACTGACTCCTTGACAGCTGGATGGCTGAGTCTACCTCAGCTAGGATGAGACCACCTGTGTCCACCCCAATACTGTGTGGCATCGGCCAAAAGGCTGTACTTTCCTAGAATTGGCTTTCCTAACAACTTTATAATAAAGTCAGTCTTTGCAAATAAAGAAGGGAATTCAAGCTGGGCAAGGTGGTGCAAGCCCCATAATCTTAGTACTCAGGAGGCAGAGGCAGCTGCTGAGTAAGCTTAAAGCCAATCTGGACTACAGGAGACAGTGGAGTCAGGGAGAAGTTGGCCAGATGCAGAGCAAAACCTTTTAGCTAAATACAAATCCTTCGCATCAAATAACAAAGTATCAAGTGCTGAGAGAGTAGCTTTGGAATGTCATGAAAACTAGCAAAGCACACCTTTGGGGCTCACAGGACCTGGTCTTCTTACCTGGAATAATTATTTCCTTGCTTCAGTATAGTTTTGTGAGGGTCACATTTACAAGAAGATGGAGAGACAAAACTTCTAAGAATGGCTTCCTGTGTGATTCCAGACCATTCTTTACTGTAGCTGCTTATAGTAATTATGTCTGAAGAAACATTGTTTGAACATTTTATACTGAAGGTCTCTTCACTTGAATGTAAAATATAGTTATTGTTTGCCCCTCACACAACACTGAATGAGTTTACTTAAGCCTGATGAAAATATGAATTACTTTCTGAAAATGTCTTTTTTTTTGGAGTTGGTTGTTTGTAGTACAGACAGTACCACCTACACACCAATATTACTAATCACTTTCATCGGGTGAGCAAAGTCTATTTTTAGTGGGACAGAAAATGATGGAAGAGAGTCACTGGGTTTGTGAACCCATCCATCTCCTTTGCTAAGTTGACACGCTCAGAGCTGGGACAGACAGGAGTCTGGTAAATCCTCTGCACACTGCAACCATGGACCTGACAGATTCTGTTTGGACGAATTGCTTTTTTCCCCATCGCCAGAGTCTTCCAATTCTGCTTCTTCTTCTTCTTTTTTTTTTCTTTCTTTTTCTTTTTCTCTTTATTTCGTTTACTACTTCTAATGTCACAGGAGAAACTGGACAGTAATGAAAGCCATTGAGCAAACACGCAGAAATCCCTCTGGATCCTTCTCTAGGTTCAGGAGACCTGGAGCTCAGTTTCGCTGAGGGGTGTGGCTTCTGAACGGAGAGGGCTCTCTAAGTAGGCGTTCCTGCACAGGGCTCTCCTGTGACCAGGACGATAACTCGGCCACCTTTGAAGATGATCTCAGCCAGTTCATGCTTCACATGCTTTGTTCGTGGGACAGGCAAAGCTCTGAGGAGCACAGTGTCCCCGACGCGCATCGTGAGCAAAGTAGGTTTTCAGTTTATTAAAGTACTTCAGTGAGCAGGGATCCAAAACAAGTCTGGTTTCTCTCACTTTAGCAGTTTTCATCATTGCTGTACCAATCACCTTCCCCACAACCCATTTGGCGTGGACGGCTCAACGGACTATTGACATTTGTGTCTGTGAGCAGCACCTCAGGAGTCTACCACTCGGACCAAGGCTCCTGCTTCCTCATCTTAAGTATTATCTCAGTCTTTTCATCCGCTGCCACCTCCTCTCTTCCTTCTCTTCCTCACCTCTCCTCCTTTACTATGTGATAGAGCTCATGGGATCAAGGTTGTGGGGAGCTGGGAAGACTTGGGATTCGGGCGCACACAGAGAGCTCAGGGCCAGCCAGCATGACCTGGGAGTGGAAAGAAGCCTGTGCAGGCTCCTTCTGTGTCCACATCTTGTCACTGTGTCCCAGTCTCAGGCATCTGAGCTCTATCCTATTGTTTTGGGCTGCCTCCTGTGAGTATCCCACCACCACCCTGGCCATGGCATAAGGGCTGCTTTGTAACAGGAATGGCAGGGCTGCGTAGCCCCCAAAGCATCTCCTGTAGGAGGACCTAATTGAGGACTGCCTGAGAGACCAAGGATTACTGGTGCAGACAATGCCAGCCAATCAGGAACTGCTGTTTAGAAGAGATGCTTTCTTGCCACCAATGGGGCACGGGTGGAGGGTTTTAAAGGCGTTTACAGCAGTGTTCAGGTAAGCTTGCGGTAGCGTTTCTCACCTGCTCTGAGAGTCTATGTCTTTGACTCTGTGCCACCTCACCTCCAACCCCCCAAGGGTCAGACATGGCCCAGAGGAAAATGGTGGTTTATAAAGGTAAAATGGGAAAACCCATCTTAGGATGAGGTGTTTAATTTTGATTGGGCATGTTAATTAGGGGAGGCAAATGTGGTTTTTGATTGCTGGACTTTAACACTTTGATGGGTGGCTGGACCTCGGTAGTCAGCCTCAGGAGAAGGAAGTAGCCAAATAAGAGACTAGACCTTGGGAGCTAGCTTTAGGGATGTTTTTTAGCAAGGCAGGGGGTTATGTGGGAGAAGGGCAAAGCCTTCTAGAGCCATATTTACCATGTTCAAGCTGCCCAGAGTCCTTTCACAACCAGCATTCATTTCCCACTGCCCCTCTTGTTCTGTTAGTCTCTCTCTCTCCCTTATTAGCATCTTGTGTAAGTGCCATGTTCCTCACAGTGAATGAATACATTCTTTTTGCTTTTAAATTTTTGAGATTTTATTTATTTTTTTATGTGTGTAAGCTTTTGCCTGAATATATGTCTGTGCACCACATGCACACAAGGACTGTCAGAGGCCACACATAGCGACTGACTGGGCAACAAAGGAAGCCATCTAGTTTTCTTTTGACTTAACCATTTTCCCATTTCCTTTTGGGCCCCCAAACAGGAATCCTTCATGGCAATTCAGCAGGAAGAAATTATAAGAAGACCATCATCCCAGTCCCTTAAGTTGGGTTGGATGGTTTGGGTCATTTTATGAGTTATAGATATGTTGTCATTCTTTCAGGAGAGATTACCATTCTCAGCCAGATCATTTAGACTGTTTGTGCCCATGCATGAGGTAACTCTTGTGCACCCTTGAGGTGCCAATAAGCAAATCTCAGCCATGAGTTGGCATGTGTTATAGCTCCTTTCTCTGTGTTGCATCATGGGAAAAGGGGGAAACCTGGAGATCACACAGTCAGTCCATGGCTCCTATCACACAGTCAGTCCATGGCTCCTATCACACAGTCAGTCCATGGCTCCTATCACACAGTCAGTCCATGGCTCCTATCACACAGTCAGTCCATGGCTCCTATCACACAGTCAGTCCATGGCTCCTATCACACAGTCAGTCCATGGCTCCTATCACACAGTCAGTC